>CM021736.1:3963179-4211826 GCA_011075105.1 Heteronetta atricapilla
CCCCTGCACCGCAGCGGCGGCTGCTCCGAGCCGGCCCCCACAGCCGAGCCGCCGCCGGCCGTGCCCGCGCTGCCCCATGGCGTCCCCGGCGGCGGCGGGGCCCGGCGCTGCGCTGCCGGCCGGTGCGGGTGCGGCGCGGCGTGACTTCTACTGGCTGCGCTCCTTCATCGCCGGAGGTGGGTCGGGGGCGAGTGCTGCCCGCCCCCGGGAGCTGGGGCGGGAGGTGGAGGTGGCTCCTATGGCGGTAAGGCTCCGTCCGAGGGGTGCTTCCCTCCGGGGGTGCGAGGGGAGGGGAGCTCTCCTTCCAGGGTAAAGATTTCGCCCAGCGCTGCGGCTTCAGCGGGTGGCGGCCCTTGCCTGCGGCGGCACGCAGACCTAGTTTAGGCAGTGAGGCTGCTGGGGTTTTGTGACATGCTTCTAGAGGATGTCCCCTAACTGGGGCCTTCTCGACTTCCTATGTAAGTTTCCTCTCACCCACTCCGTTTGAAAAAGCATTAGGAAATCCCTTATTTAACTGCTGACTTGAAGAACTTTGGCATCCCGTGGCTTTTTTTTTCTCCTCTTGGAAAGGTGTCGCAGGATGTTGTGCCAAAACAACCACTGCACCACTGGATCGAGTAAAGATTTTGCTGCAAGCTCATAACCACCATTACAAACATCTAGGTAAGATGGCTGCTGCGTGTCTAATTTTTTTGTGAAATGCAATGTCTGTCATTTAGGTTCGTTGCGTTATTCAGTGATGAAATGGTGATAAAGGTGCTAATCAGACAGCAGGTCATTTCCGTTTGGCAGTCGCTGTGCCGTATATTGCAAGCATTTAAAAATGAAACCAACCAACCAACCCGCACTTAAACAAGAGATGTTGAGCCTGTACAATTAAGTTGCAGCACTGGTTGACAAGTTAGAGATTGAGATGTCAGAATAATCCTCCATAAGGCGTAAGAGCTGGGGCTTGATCCTCATCTTACTGAAGTCAGCAGGAGATTGGTAATCACAGGTTCAAAGCTTGGGATCATTTATGCAAGACCTGTCACTGCTGGTAACTGTTACTGTGTTTACGGACAGTATGGGCCTGCAGGGCTTGTGGGAGTGGGCACTTTGCAGAGCTTGGTGGTCCTCACAAAGGGGCTGGTGATACCACAATGGTGAGCACTGAGTCCTGCTATGCTCATGCACTTAGTCTCCCTGACAGCAGTGTGATTGATGCGAATTGAAAATAAAAGTGGGCTGGTGCTTTGCAAAAGGTGCTGGTGATCTGCATTTGGCATCTGTTACATCATGGTGAGAGAGTCAACTCAGAACTGTCAGCATATTCAGAACTGTTCGCTGTGGGGCTGTAACAGTGCCCTCTTGTGCATAATATTTGAGATATTTTGTCATATGGTCTTGAAACATGTCCTAATTTATGTCCAGAAATTCAGGTGTGTGTCCAGAAAAAAATAATCGAGTTAGTTAACATTACATGAAATGAAACTTCAAAAATTTTAACTTAAAGACTAAAGATCATGTTTTTAAGGCTGGGAAAATAAATCTTGCAACAAAATTCCACAGATGGATATTAACTTTGATATACAAAAAAGGGAAACACAAGGCATGTGGCAGCTTGGTATGGCAATCACATAAGTACACATTCAAATCTTCATTCTGACACTGGAAGGCTGAAATAATTGGTTTGACTAATATTTTGAATTATTACTTTGGTTTGTACTGTGCCATAGTTGGCACTAGATAAGGCAGAGTTAAGACTATACATAGTTTTGTATTCTTCGCCACTTAGAGAGTTAAATATGATGCTGATTGTTAGAAACATGTCTGACTTGAATGCATGTCCTTGTTATGTGTAGGCAAAAAAGAAAACTGTATGGACAGAATACCTTTATGTGCAGGGAGCCAGTTGGTGGGTTCATCGCAGTCCTCACTAAATGCTTTTACTGTCCCTGCTCTGTGGAGTTCATGACAGCCAGATCTCAGAGCGTGTATTGAAAGAAATAAAAACAGTAACTCAGCATTGCAGGGTAGAGAGAAATTCTAGTCATGGCATAAATGTTAACTTGATAGCAGTTGTTTGTAAGTAATAATATGCTTATCCTATAGCTGTTGGTTTTGCCCTAACTTTATGTGATCTTGCATTATTAACCACCCATCAAAAAGGAGTAGGATTGCTTCTTCTTTGAGATGGGAAGTATAAAATGTTGAAGAAATAGGAGTCTTAAACTTGTTTACTTTGTTTCCTCAGTAATGGCATTTAATCTCTAATTTAGCATGGAACAATAGGTTGTTTGCCCATTATTTTAGATTTGTAAGGTTATTTGTTGTTACTGTTAACTGACTTTTGAAGTGACTGAAATGCAACTCAACAGGTTTATTTCCTTCTGTTGCTAGTCTTAGCTTTCGTAGGTAGCTATTGTCATTTGCAGTAGGATTGGTGGCAGTCCAGGAAAGCATGAGGCTTGACATACGTGAATGCAGAAGGAGGTTCACTGAATTTAGGAGGTGAGAAAGTTGGTAAAAATTTAACCTTAAACCTCTTTCTTCTGGCAATACTGTGGCATTAAAAGTGGGTTTTCCACTCTCCATAGTTAAAGGAGCAACACTATTGGACTTTACATCTATTAGATGCATACTGTCCTAATGTACTTGCTTGATTTTTTTTTTTTCCAGTGTAATTGTTAAATACCTCTTTTTGCATTGTGGCAGGAGTGTTTTCTACGTTGTGTGCTGTCCCCAAAAAGGAAGGTTACCTTGGGCTGTATAAAGGAAACGGGGCAATGATGATTAGAATCTTTCCATATGGCGCAATTCAATTTATGGCATTTGACCAATATAAAAAGGTAGTTGAATTTATTTTTTTCTCTTCTTTTATTTTTTCTCTTTTAATCTGGCTGCAATTAATATAGATTTTTAAGTGATCACAACTAACACTGAAACTTCTGTTTCTTACTAGTTAATCTGCACGTATTTTCATAAAGTTGCTTAATTTTATCCAAATCTACCCACTAAAATTTCAGGGCAACAGTGAAACTGTTGGCAGTGCTGCTTAAGGAAAAATTCCCAACAATTTTAGTTGCTTTGGATTGGTGTGTGTGTGTGTTTATATATATGTGTATATATATATATAAAGGTAATTAAAGTCTGCTGCTAGTTATTTTGCTAAAAATAGACCTTTATGAAGAAAGTAGGAACAAAATACAAAACATAACCTTTTTATTCTTTATTATATTGCATTGGAATTTTTAGTACCTGATGGATGGAATAATTTTAACTTGAAAATCTGTCTGGCTATATTACTCTTACGTTTGACCTGAGAAATGACTGTCAGTGTCAGGCTGTAGATAAAAATGACCTGGAAGAGAAGATGCATATTTCAGGGGGCCCGTGTGATCTGTGTATTCCTTTCTGCTCTTATGCATTTAGTTTTTCATAATACATCCCCACAGCATGTTTTGGAAATCAAATGTTAGCATGACTATGTTTTTAGGCTTATACATGATGAAAAATACAATTTTACGGTTAGCAATGAGGATTTTCATAGTTGAAAGGTCAGATTCAGTACCCAGTGAAGTAAATTGCAGGATTTTCACTGAAGACAGTAAGATTCAAATTGTGACTTCCCTCCCAAAAGAGGAAGTTTCAGAAGGCTCATACAAAGAACTAACTGTAATGAGCTTCATATGTTCTTTTTTTGTGGTGTAATTATAAATGCTGTTGATCAAAACGCTATGGATGTTTTATATTGTGTTGAACAAAAAAGCACGTGCCGTGCTTTATAATGAAATGATTTGTGAATCCACAAATTTCAAGAAACCATTTAATGTCATAGCAGTTTCTTTTATCTATTATTTGACAATAAACATTCAAGATATTTTGGAGCAGTGTGTAAAAGGAAGAAAAAAAAATCCCAAAGAAGGAATATATGAAATAATCCCATGAATGATCCTTCATAGGAAAAACTGCTTCTTAAAACTGCTCAGTTCTTTGGTATAAGCCTGAAAATTGATTTCTAACTTCCTTGAAGGACCTAATGTAATTTAGGAAGTTCTTGTTCAAACAAATGTGTAACTTTCCAATTTTGCTCACTGTCCTTTGTACTCTGTCATGTGAAAGGGATAGTATTCGGTTTGCCTTGTTTGAACTGGATTAAAGATAACTAAATAAACAATCTAGTGTCCAAAGTAAGTAGTATAAATAAGTTCAACTAATCATTCTGCCATGTTAGAAGTATTTTAATACTTAGGTGTTTTTAATAAGAAATTGTACTAACATAAATTTTCAAAAAGCTCCTTTAACAGTAATTAAGTGGTCTGGTTTGGATTTGTGGGATTGTAAACTTCTTATAAACAGCTACAGGGTTTGCATTAATGTGCCAGTAAATGGTGTGATGTATGTCCTTGTATTTTCTATATACAACTATTGTAAATGGTCCGTATTTTGTAGGTAATAAAGAAGCACCTTGGAATTTCAGGGCATGTGCATCGGTTAATGGCTGGATCCATGGCAGGTATGGTTTTGTACTTGTGTTTCAGACATCCTTTTTGCTGAAAAGCTAGTATTTGATTAGAGGATGATTTAATGTGTTCTCAGGTCAAACTCCTGCAAATTTGTATTAAGCAAATATAGGTGTAAATGTTATGGTAACAAGCAGTTGCCTAATTGAAAACTGTTTGACTAAGAGTATTCTTTAAAATGTATTTGTTCAAACACTGAATTCTGTGCTAGGCTGTAAAGCACAGGTGTTATGATTTTCCTTATGGCTTCTAAATAATGAAAAATGCAGTCTCATCAGGATGAAGAGTAAAGATGCAGGTTTTTGTAGAATTGGCTCAACAGCCTGTCTGCCATTGCTACTAGGTTGAAAATAAGCCTGGAGAAATAGAGGAAAATGCAGCTGCTTAAATGGGTGGGTTGTTTGGATTTCCCAGAAATGTTGATATATGTTCAACGTGCAGTGTAGGATTGTCATAGTACCCCTTACAGCATATATATAAATGTTAAAAATCATCAGTTATCAATTAGTGTAATAACGCTTGTAACTGCCAGTATATCATATGGTAATAGAAGGCCATTTTTCTTTTGCTGGTCATTCAGCCAAAAGTAGCTAAGAAAAAAACAGGGGAAGGTAAGTAATACCAGACAGATTTTAAATGAAGGTGTTTTTTTTATGTGTTTTTACATTGTAAAAGAGGCTTAATACAGTCTGTTGACAGTCCTTAACTAGTTGCAAGGTATTAATGTGTAGCTTTTTTTTCTTTTTCTTTTTTTTTTTTTTTTTGGAGGGGGAAGGATTAGTTATGCTAACTTAAATAAAACTAGGAAGGCTTTATGAAAGTATTTTGGTTTTGTGTGGCAAGGGGGAGAAAAGGGAAAGATATATTCCAGAACTTGGCTGGCTTTTTGTCTAAAAGAAGTGGAAAACGTACGTCTCTTTTTTTTTCTTTTTTTTTTTTCTGTCTTTAACTGTGTTAAAAAATATTTTTCCCCAAAGTTCTTTAGGATTAGTTTTTTCAGTAGCCTTGTCAGAGACCTGGGACCTGACTTGTGAGATACTGTAAAAACTTTGAATACTCAGTTAACTCTGTCAATGTTGGACATGTTGAAATTCTTTGTGTAGATAAATTAATAGCATCTGACATTGTTTTAAGCACCCTTGTAGTTAAATGTTTTGTGTAGTTAAGAGTAACAGAAATATGATCAATATACAGAGGATACATCTGGAAGCCCTGATCAAATGAAATGCTTGGCATGGTGCATTTAAGTACAATACACTCAATAGTCTGGTATTGAGAACCCCAAAACTGAGTAGACGAGCTGGACTTAGGTGTGCAGTGAAATGAGTATAACACACAAGTATGGTAGTAGTGTGACATTTGGGGAGTTCTAATATTTGTTTATTAGGTGGCATTAATGTTAGATAAGAGGGAAGAGTTTGAGTGTGCCAAGAAGATACGGGGAGGAAGGAGGCACAGAGTCTGGAGTGCTTGAAGTTCTCTAGAATTGCAAACAAAAAGAGAGAAGACTTTTAAAAGCAATTGGCAATATTTCTGGCTTTATCTCCCATAGCTTAGTCTCTTCCTGGCACCCATAAAGGGGTATAATCCTCTTTTTTTTCCACGTTTAAATGACTGAAAGAGACAGTGAGTTGTGCACACCTCAGTGTTAATGGAGAGGGGTCTTCACAGTTTCCTACAACAGTGTTATGCAGTTGAAAATGGCTAGCCCTTGGTTATATTCCTTTTTGTCCCTTCTGTGCCATCAGACCACACAGCTGTCTGCGTTCACTTCAGTGTGTGGTACAGATACTTAAATTTTGCTTATGTCAGTGTTTCCAACATTACTAACAGTCAACAGACCTGAAATCAGCTTCAAAACGGTGGGAACCTTTTGAGTAGCTTTTGTAACTGATAAACAGGATCAAAGGCATATCCACAGGGAAAAGCAAGGCAATGAGGATGGGGGCAGTGGAGTGAGAGAAAAGAAAAACCTATTGTAATGCATGTATTTAAGGTGGCTGAGTTAAAGTTACTGTGGAAACTTAAACTCTGAATTTCCTGGGCCTTGTGTGATTCAAATTTCAGCTGTAACACCTCATTAACAGATAAATGGCTTATAACTTTTTTTTTTTTTTTTTGGAAAGACAGAGCTGGGGAGAGGATTGAGAAAATATAGATGTTAGTGGGGTTTAGGAAACAAAAGACACCTGTATTACAGAATGACGTTGCAAATCTAAATATTTTTCATTTTCTTACTGAAAAATCTGTCTTAAAACAGAAATGTGTATTTCCTCCCCTGTCCTTGATCAACTCAAAAAAAAAAAAAAAGCAAAGTGCTGAAATAGACCGAATGTTAACAGAATAAACACAAGTTCTGTGAAGCTAATAGAGAAAGCATGGTGGTGGTTTGTTTGTTTTTACTAAAAGTGATTGGAAAACAGTATGGGGTTAGGAGGGTACTGCTATCTCAATTTTAAATAGTATCTAACTAACAGTTACCTAATTGAGAATTGAGTCAACATTTAAAAAGAATCAGTGCTGTTTACTTCTTCAGGTGCAATTTAGAGCAAATTACAATTACGTATTGAAGGCCTAGACATACTAGGACTTGTAAATTATCCAGTTCTTTAACCAGTCTGATGCATGTTCTTTCTCATCAGCTGTGCCTCTCTTTGTATAGTTCCCAAAGCTTTCTTTTTTTTTTTTTTTTTACAGAAGATGCCTCCTTGATTAATTAATCTACTTTATGCTAGTCAAGGAGTGTATCTCCTTGTAGTTGAAGGCTGTGACTTGTGTTTATCATTTCCAGAACTGTATACCTCTGAATAACCCAGAAGTACTAATTTAGTCTATGTAGTTTTTGATATAGTACAAAAAGCATGATGTAGAAATCAGATAAAACATGTACAGATAAAACATGTTTGCAGTATCTGACCTCTGTAAACACATTTGACTTTTTTCTTGCTTTAGATATGTTTAGTTTTGATTATCAGGGAAAGAAAAATAAAATTACTAAGAATGGAAGAATAGTAGGGAAACTGGGAGACAGTTCAATACCTATTCAGCCAAACTCATTGTCAACTTTGAAAGCTTGGACGGCCTGATTCTTGTGCTTTATTTACGCTGAGTCTCAGTAAAAGTTTGTGTAACCCAGTATCTTGTCCCCAAGAGTAGTCAGAGGTGCTTGAAGAAAAATTGGTAACTGAGAAATGATCTTTCCCTGACAATTCCTTGACTTGAGTGGGGTATGTACTTCTGAGTCAGCACTTGCAATGAAAAAGTTGTATTTGAAGAAGTGATACCTTCCAGGAGGGAGGAACTACTACATATGCCTTATTACGATTATTTCAGGTAAGATTCTGGGATTTTCCATAGGTATCTCTGAACTGGGCAGAGACTTCCAGTTCTGTCCTGTTAAACCAACCATAGCGGAGATTTCTGTATCACCTTCCGTTAGTTGAAAAAGACAACTTCCTCAAGACAGGGAGTCAGCCTTATGGCGTTGTGGTCCACCTTCTGGTAACTCATACTGTTTAGGGAGTAGAGATGAGATTAGTATTCTTGTTGACTTCCCCAGAATGGTTTTCAGTGTCCCAAAGCTGGCCACCATTCCTCCCAGAAAAGATGGTGTCTCTTCTGAGAGAGAAAATCTTGATCTTTCCCCAGTATACATTTTGCTCATATGAACAGTAAGCAGTAATGTGCCCTTTCAAGTTCCTTCAGGAAATCATATTTTGTGGTTTTGTCATCCATTAATGTTGGACGTCTCCCTCCCCCCCCTTTTTTTTTCTGTCTCCAGAATTCATGGCTAGAGGATTTTAAGATAAAGTCAGAAATGGGTCCTATTTAAACTCGTACCACATAATTTCTATCAGTCCCCTCTGATTTTTTTTTTCTTGAATTGTGCTGGTTTTGAACTTCTTGTTGATTACTTACTGCATTCATCAAATGTTTGGTTTGTTTGCTAGTCTTTGTACTGAGGATATTCCTGGATACTTAGTGCATGAGTGGAATGAGAATGGGGATAAGTTTGTCCATGTTCTGTGTTACGATCACTTTCCTGTGAACTGTTAAACTCTGTAAAAGTTTTTCTCCTTTTTTCCTCCTTTTTTTGAAACTGCTTGAATTCATCCATTTTACAATATTTCTGGACGTCTTGGGCAATCCATTAGGAAAAGGCTGCAGTCTGAGGGAATGCATTTAATAATGTAGGTCAGTGGAAACAGTTCTAAAATTGCTTTGCTGTTATGCAGCTTCCAACTTTTGAACCCTAGGGGTGCGACTGCATCAAAAATCAACGACAGATGTCTGCTTTTTGTTCAGAGGAATAGTCCAAAATGTCTGAAAGGTGTTTTTGTCTTCTAAAATAAAAGCTACAGAAAGATACAAACTTTGCTCTCAGTTGACAGCTGACCAGTGTCAGCTTTTTGGGTGGGCTTCTCATACTGTTATTTTTTTTTCCGTTCCCATCTAATACTGATATTTTATGTCAGATAATTCAGCTAGCTGAAGTTGATTTTTGCCTCTCCAGACATTAGTTATAGAGATCTTTGCTGGAACTGTTTCTTTTGCTTGTTTTGCTTTTGTTTCTTCCCTCTTGTGGCTTTCTCTTCCTCTTTCAGAACAGAGGGAAAATGATGCACCTACAAAAGAGATATGATTAACAGAGCATTAAAATTTAGGAGGAACTGGCGATTTCCTGCCAGTGTTCCAAAGTCTGCTCATCTTCTGTAGGATCAATTTTAAGGGTAATCTTTAGATAAAGAAGAGCGATTGCTAGGAAGCAGAATAGGCTTTTGCTTTCTTCTTCTCATTTTCCCAGTATTTTTTTTTTTTTCAAGAGTCAGTGGTACACAACCAGAAAATAATCTGGTGAGTAAGCAGATTTCAGTAAGCAATTTTATCCACCCCCTCCAAATAATTTGTCAGAAACTGAGTGGTTTACCTCAAAGACTAGTGGTAGAAAGGAATTTGTTATTCAGGTAACTGCTAGAGGTAACTGTATTCAGGTAACTGTAGATTCTTTGCACTGGAGGTCTGTTTCCAAAATGACAAGTTGGTCAGTTCTCTACACAGTTTTGAAGCAGGATTCATCCAGTTATGAGCTAAGATTTTTTATTTATTTTTAATATCTTGTTAAGTCTAGAAATAGCTTTTTTGGTCAAAGTTTTAAAACAAAAGTGCTGGTATAATAGGAACTATAAAATGTAGTAATGCAATACAGTTCAGTGCTCTTCATTAGTAGGCTCCTGACCTTATTTTAAATGTCATTAGAGTATGTTCAGTATTTTCAGATGCAATAGGTAAATGCATGTATCTACACCCAGTAATCACATACTTGAATTCTGACAACTTTTTGGAAATATAACATACAAGTGGTGCTATTTATTAGGTAACGTAGGATTAGACTTTGTGCTTGCAGTCCAGTAAAGGCCGAGGCACTAGATTAAGCTGACGCATGGTGAAGATCACTCATGTGAATACAGTTAGGCCCGTAAATCTCTGGAGAATCAAGGTGTACATGTGCAGCTTCAGTGAACATTGAGTATAAATATAAATGCCTTGTATGTTGCTGAGGTTGCTATTTGCTGATAAGTGATTTTTAAGTGCTTCTTTAACAAAATAATTTGTATATGCTATTATATTCACTGCTACAAATGGAAATTCTAATTTTCAAAATAATCCTAGATCCAGATAAGGTGTAGGTGAGTTTTGTTTGCTTGTTTTGTTTTTGTTTTTAATAAAGGTATTACAGCAGTGATTTGTACTTACCCTCTTGATATGGTTAGAGTTCGTCTGGCATTCCAAGTAAAAGGGGAACACAAGTACATGGGAATTATCCATGCATTCAAGATGATTTACACAAAGGTATTTTTTCTTTTAATCTTCAGTCCTGTCAAAGCAAAATACGCTCCTTAAATAATGTTGCACTGCATTGAAGTAGTGACCTGGTGGAAAATAACATGAGTTCATTGCGTGCACCTTGAACTTCTTAATGTAAAAAAATATCTGGATGCTTCCTTCTACTTCAGCTGCTAAGATGTAGCTAAGGCTTGTATAAGTGGGAGGTAAAAGCAAACAGCAGAGAGAAGTTGGTTTTCAAGAATGTATAGTAACGATTCCAAAAAAAAACGGGGAGGAGGGATATGTATAATGCAGAAATGTCTCCTAGGTTATGATGTTGGATATAGATTCTTCATTTTCCCTTCATTTATGGAGCCAGCAGTTGTCCCCTCAATTCTTCAGGCACAAGAAATGGCACTTGCTGTTAGCTCCTTGTTGCTAGATGATGCTAGTCAAATTGCTGTTGTGCGAATCTGTATAAACAGATGTGTAGCTTAAGACATTTGTTGTATTTCTTGCCACAAATATCCCTGTATTTTTCTTTCAAAGGAAGGTGGTTTTAGTGGGTTCTACAGAGGGCTGATGCCAACTGTTGTAGGAATGGCTCCGTACGCTGGTAAGTTAAAAACAGAACACAGCAATCCTTCAGCATTTTTGTGTGCTGCTAAATTGGCTTGATATGCCCGCACAGCTACTTAATTAGCTACTGTTAAAATTGAGGATTTTGTGTTTTACTGAATGGAGAGGGGAGGCCACTGGAAGCATTTGTAGTTCTTTATCTAAATTGATCAATGTGTGTTAAAGCATCTTCAGCAGATAAAGCCTAGCTTTTTGGAGACCTGGAGTTGAGAGGGAAAGAGGCAAAGTAGTTGTTCTCTTTCTCTTCTGTTTCCCAGTCTTGTTATAAGAAAGGGTGTAGGTTCTCTCGCAAACAGGTAAATCCACGAGAGGGCAGAGGTGGAGACTTAGAGGTTCTCTGTTGGCTCCATCTCCTGGTGACTTCTGTAAAAATACTTAGCCAAGCTGAAGTAGGTGGCATGAGATGGAGGAACAGCAGAACTGCCTACCTAAACTATACTCACCTCTAGATGATAAGTGTTTTCTAGTTAAATAGATCTTAGGGGGTTACTCTTAACAGCAATTCAGTAATTTAAAAGCTGTGGTCTTGCTTATTTAAAGCATTCTATTAACATTAATTATAAACTTTAAATTGGACAGAAGTTACTCTAAAACTTAAAGTACTATTTGTCAATTCTATTTCTTTCTGCATAAGGAAACTTCTGATAGGATTGGAAAATAGTTTAATTTTGTAACTGCAGCTTTTTGTTTATGACGATGATACATACATCAAATACTTTGCTCTTTTGTGAAAGTACATAAAATTAAATTTCCTTTTAGGTTTTTCATTTTTTACCTTTGGTACCTTAAAGAGCATTGGACTTGCTCAAGCACCTAACTTGCTTGGACGGCCTTCCTTAGATAATCCTGATGTCTTAGTTTTGAAAACACATGTAAATCTGCTGTGTGGTGGCATAGCTGGAGCAATAGCTCAGACGATATCGTAAGTTGGGGTATTGTTTTTTTTTTTTTTTTTTTTTTTTTGCTATATAGCTGTTTGTTCTAGAAAAAGTGTTTTATCTGGGAATGATTTTTTTTATGAGTCTAGTTGTTAGTAAGGGTTTTTAATCAGACACTGCAATTATATTGTTTTGCTTAGTAAACATTTAATTCTCAGGGGGTTAAAGATAAATGCATTGAGTTGATTAAATTCAGACAAAACTAAAATCAGATGGAATCTTTTGTGGTAAACTATGAAATCTGGACTGAACATAATTTGCAGAATTTTATTATTCCAATTTACTTCTAAAATTATGTAACCTGCAAAGCCATAGTATGTACAGTATCTTAGACTTTTCTTTTGTTGTTTGGCATTACCTTATTATTACTTTGCCTCTTTTCTTCCATTCTCATACTGTCTTTGTTATATTTTCTTTTGGCCGTAAACCAAGTGAATTTGATAGACCTGTTTGGCATCAAAAATCACTGCTTTACAAATGTCACAAATATGTTTTCTGTTAATCTAGAAACTGTTAATTTTAATTTTCATTCAGGTGTCTTCTCTCTCCAGTGTTTTACAGACTGTTTTATATTCTCATTTGATCTTCATGTGTTTTCCTTACTCATGCCAAATGGAATACCTTAAGGGATCTGATTTGCTTGTTTGGATTGTATAGGGAAGTCTCCCTTTGTGGAGAACTTTCAGCTATGTTGAGAATCTGAGCCAGATTCCTGACTCACTGAAAAGGGAGCTTGGAGGTTGCACGTGGACTTTTGTATTCTTAATGTTTGTTTTAAAAAAACACACTACAATATTCTCATGTAGTCATCATACATCTGGTTGAACTGCTCTTCAAATATCTCCTCTGTAGATATCCTCTTGATGTAACTCGTAGGCGAATGCAGTTAGGAGCGGTTCTTCCAGATTCTGAAAAGTGCCTGTAAGTATTTTCTTTTCACCTCCAGGAACTGAGTTTCAAGATGTCTAAGCAATGTTAAATTCTTAGTTTAATTTTTATTTTTTTAAATGAGTTATTGTGGTGTTGATTTCATTATGCTTTTAATCAAATATGTTGTTTCCACACAGTTGGGCAAAAGCTGGGGTTAAAAGAATAAAAATCACAAACACTTTATTTTTTACTAATACTGTGTTGGTATGAATAGATATATATTTCATTTTTTAACTCAACTAACCCATCCCTAGGATCCCTGAGACACTGCCTGCTTCTCCTGAAATGAGATGTCTCAAGGCATTTATTTAATGGTGCAGAATCTGTTCCAAAAGTTGATGTTAAATAACATTGTTCTATTTGACCAGCTTTATTAACTTAACTTATAGTAATGTCACATACACTGATTGTAGCTGGGGTTCCTGCAGATTTTTTAATCATATACTTCAGTCCAGCAGATGTGGAAATACCATAATATCCTTAAAATCATAGTATTAAGTCTATTGTCATCTTGAAGAACATTCTGAGTTTCAAATTCCCCTAAACAAATTCAACTCCAGGAAAGTTTTATCTTGGCTACTTCACATTTTGTGGAATTGTGTGTATCTGAGTACATTGTGAGCCACCTGTGTGGTGAGTTGAATCTTACAAGCAGTAGTCTCAGTGAGCTTTCATAAATTACCGTAGAGGTTGCTTACTGTGGAAGTTGTTGTTCTGTTTTTCATTAACGGCAATTTTTTTCCTTGATTATTTTCACTCCAGATACTTCTAAAATAAAAATGTATTACTTGTCCTTGAGTTTTTGCTTCCTGCATTTGTGAAAACTAACACTTTTACAATTAGGCTTCCCAGTTTAACAATTTTGTTGTGACTGTGTTTGGAGAGAGCTGTACCTTGAAGGGTAGTAGACAAATGTCTGTAGAGGACAGGATAAAACAAGAAAATTATTGAAATTCTGAGGCACACTGAAGATGTTCTGAAAGAGTAATGTCTTTAGTAGCTTGGAGTGTTGAGCACTTTACAGGTTTTCACTCAAGGGCTTTGCATTGTAATGTCTTTTCTTGGTTTCAATATAGCTATGTGAGGAAAATCTTTCTCCTTGCATACCTTCTGCAAGTTCTGCCTCTAATGAGGTCAAACATTATACTTAACACGCATTAGTGTCTCTCGAGAGAAGAGGTCTATGAGGGTGAGGAGGTTACACACATGCAAGATGTAGAATACAGGGCTAAACAAGCTTTATGTGCAGAACTTTAGGAGGACAGGTATGATCCTGTGCACAAAGAAAAATAATGTAATGCAAAACCTAAATACTGATCTCTAATGCAAGAAGTGTGCATTGGCCAAAGTATATTATTTTTGTTACTCTGTATTTACATTGGTAAGACAGAAATGGTGCTTCTTAACTGCCTCCTGCCAGATAGAAAGCAATGTGTGACTATTCTGGTGTAAAATTTGTTACTATGTCTGTTAGGGCAGATTATTTTCAGACTGAAGTGTCTTGAGATGGGATTGCACTGTCCTCTTTCCGATTTCCAGCCTTTGTGTGCAAACATCTTGCAGAAGCTCAGACTATCTTCTGAGTCTTGAAAGGATGGTCATATTCTGCTTTATGGAGTCACTTTTTAATTATTATTTATTTTACCATAGATCTCTTAAGAATCAAGTAAAAGAAGTGTCTTGTGTTTAAGAAAGTGATTTTGACTGTTGAATGCATGTATTCAATAATGACTCAAGTTCTTGTTTTTCCAGTACAATGGTTCAGACACTGAAATATGTCTATCAGCAACATGGAATACGAAGAGGATTATATCGTGGTCTATCGCTAAATTATATTCGTTGTATTCCTTCCCAGGCAGTGGCTTTTACCACATATGAACTTATGAAACAATTCTTGCACCTCAACTAAATTTTTGAAGCTTTAAGATAAAACTACACTATCAGTCGTCAAGTGATATTGGTAAATAAATTACTTGAAGTTAAATATATGATACTGTGGAACTGCTGTTGTATGACAACTTAATTTTATTTGCCAAAATGTAGTTAATTTTCTGGATTAAAACCAGCAGACAAATCATAATAAGTATTAGTTAGCTATAAACATTTTTTGCACTTGATCTTGTAGCCTTCATTAGATTAATGTTAAGAATTACACAGTTTTAAATTACACCCACATTTTATACGGGTTTCAAGCTGTTAGCTATTTAGCTTTATCACCATTCCAGGAGTTACATACATGATTGTATTGCTTTTTAAGCTAATAGTTAGACATCTGTTCTTCTTTAAAATTTAAATTGATTAAACTAATTTGAATAAAATGTAATGATTTTTTATATTCAACTACTTGCCAGCTCTGTGGAAGCTAAACTCAGTAGACCACAACTTTACAATCTTTTCTTTTTTTTTCCTTCTGTACAAATTTTCTGTATGGTAAGAACAATGCACATATCTTCAGGTAGGTACATAATGGAAGTCCTTTCAGACATTTCAATGAATTATGACACAAAGTGTTGAACATTATTTGTGATCTTGCAATTCAGAAAACAGTTTATTTGCATGCATTCTATTCTAAAAAAATGCTCTATCTACACAAAGAAAAGCAGGGGGAACTTGTACAGTGACAAGTGCTAGAAAAGATCTCCTTAAGGCAGTTAATATGGGCCTAATCTTGCAAAGCATTATGTACCTTTTCTGTGGAGCTTAATGTTCTCAATTTAGTTTATCGAAGGCTCTAAGTATATTATGTACTTGACAGTACTGGCTTTCGTAAACACGTTTGTCCCTACCTTAAAACATGGTGACAAACAAGAGTGCATGCTGCTGCATTTACTTATTGAGGCATCTGGACCATATTCAACCTCTTGGGGAGGATGTGGGGAGGAGGAAATGAGGATTGTACTGGGAATCCGTAGATGTGTGTCTGTATTGTTTCTGAAGTATCATATGCAATAGACTATTACATTTTTCTCCTCCTACAATTCCTTTTATAGAAGGAATTGTTTTCCATATTTGTTTATACATAATTTTCAATGGTACTTTTGATTTTATTCACTTGATTCAGGAAACTGTAAAGTATTTGCTTTAAGTGATGTAAATTATTTATTTATTGTAAATATTTTAGCAGTGTCCTTTAAGAATTGGTAATGGTTTTGTTAAATGAATTGGTTGATGATACAATGAATTTGCTTAATTTTGACAAATTTGACAAGCTGGATTTTGAGTTATATCCCAAACCAACTTTTATGGCTCATTTTTTCCATTTTCTTAAAAGTATGTATTTCTTTGATATTTAACAAGATAGTTATGAACAGAGAACAAGATGTATTTGAATTTATTTTATTAAAATTTTTGAAGTAATATTTGTGTTTTTTTTGTGTGTTGCAGCAAAAAAATAGTTTCTGAAATTACCCGAATGTTTCTCCTTGTAGTTAAACCTGCATAAAATTGTCATTCTTAATTAAGAGAGACAACAATTAAGATTTTTGGTCTGATTTTTAGTTTGACTTGCAGGAAAACTAAACAGTACTGCAGTGAATTTTTATTTATAAAAGTCCTTACAGAAGAGTTAAATCAATTGTGTATGTGTGTATTATGAAAAATGTGTGCCAATTTTTTCCTGTAGTTTTACAGTGTGAGCAAAATAACTGTCTTGTTTGTCCATCAGTTCTGAGTCTTAAGTGACAGCCCTTTTCCACGTTAATACTGAAATCTTTAGAGTTTTACATCATAACTCTGGTCAAAAGAAAGGAATTGAGGAACTTGAATACGTTTGCATTTATGTCATGAAATGTTAAGCAGCTATGCCAAATAAAGCAGAAGCCACAATTTTGTCTTGAGAGGAAAAGAGCAGTAAAAAGTGTCTCCAGAATAACTGAGGAAGATATTGAAAGTGAAAAATTAGACCACTGGATAAATCAGTGCTGTATCTTCAGCATTAGTTTTCAAAACAAAATTTAAAAGAGCGTTAATAATTTCTACTTAGAAGTATTACAATACTTGAGAAAAGTGTATGAAATAAAAAAAGGGCTAGAAGAGAGAAGACTTGTTTCTAATTTTTTGAGTACATATACCTAACTTCTTCTGAAAGTGTTATTATAAAAGGCATTTCTTAATCAGAACACAATTTATTTTGAATACCTCATTGCTGTATTTCATATATCTGACTGGCTGTATTTCCCAGGGTAGTCCACTTTACCCCACATGACTTTGAAGCATAGATTGTATGCATTTAAGATGCTAATAAACATACACATAGTAAATATATTCTATGTATGTAGGCCATTAAAATGGAAGAGTTTTTCATTACTTTTCATTAGGCACAATTTTTCATTTGTCAAAATGCTGGATTTGAGTTCATCAATTTAAATTGTCTCTAGAAGGTGGTGAGGTAATTTATTTTTAAAGTACCCTTCTGCCACTGGTTTTCTAAATTTACTTGTTTGTCAGCAATTTAACCTCAAGAAACTTGGTGATCATTAACATACGGTTTTATTTTCAGACTGTTCTAGTTCTTCAAATGTATTGCAGCATAACAATTGGAAATGTGCTTGGGTACTTCTTTTCTATAAATTATACAAGTTATTATAAATCGGTGTGAGTGTTGGTTCTTTCTTGATCTAATTGCTTCCAAATAATTTTTAAAGGCTTTCTGAATGTGGAGAAGATGTGTTAGAAAACATTTTTGTCAATGCCAAGATTAGTTTAGTTTTTCTGTTTATTTGGTGGTATAGATAGTTATCCCAAATGACAACTTTGTTGGATGAAGAGGCCTCAGCATCTTTTTTTTTAAAACCACATTTCCTTAAAATCCTAATCATCTCATAATTGCTAGTGCTACTCAATTAAGTACTTACCTTCTATGAAGAATTGGTTATGTAGTCTCGGGTAATAATTTTTAAACTCTGTTAACCAAGCTATTTCTGGTACTCCTTGTTATAAAAGTAGGAAAAGAAGCCTCACCATTTTAGGACTCCTTCAGGTCAACATCCCATGCAGGTTTATCCATAGTAGTTACTGAAAGTCACAATCTGAGGGTTTGTTTTCAGTGATCAAACGCTATCTTTAAAATACACCCCGTACTTCAACTCCTTTTTCTTATAATGGAAATTTCTGCTTGTTGTAACTAAGGCATTTATACAGGAATGATGGTGACATTTGCAGTCATTATACTGAAATGTTTGCATGTATTTGAATCTTCTTTTTACACTGATAATTTTCAGTATCTCTTCACATTGTTTTATTCTCTAGTGTATGTGAAAGGGAGAAGCAACATAAAAGAGTCTCCAGAACCCAAGGCTATCAAATGTACAGAGTAAAAGTTGCTGTAAAAGCAATGTTTTAATACCATTCTGAAATACGTGCCTGTGTATTTAATAGTATAGACATACTATTCAGTTACAGATAATCTTCTATTAGTGGTTGTGCAATGGAAAGCTATATAATGTAGTCTTCTACATGTATGTCAGGGTTATACCACAGAACAGGGGCTCAGTTAAGTACGATCTTACCTTTCAAAATTTAAGCATGGGTCCTCCTGCTAGGACGCCTGACCACTTGCCAAATCTGTTTTTGAAGGACTGGAGGGTGATACTGTTTCCCAATGTTCAGCTACATTGAAGAGATGCAAGACCAAATTGCAATTACATCATTTTTATCACATTTTAACAGAATGCTCATAGTGATGTGTCAAGAGTAGATCTAATACCTGTCTCCTTCAGTCCTAGCGGTCTTGTGACCAAAAAAAATGAAGCCTGCATGTCAGTGACTCCCGTGCCACCTCAGAGCCCCACGGTGCGGCTGCCCGCCCAGCAGCGACCGGTACTGGCAGGTTCTCACAAAAAAGCTCAACGCCCGGGCTGAGGTTCACCCATAAGCACTGGGGGGAGAGAAAAACATCTCGAAATTCATTTTGAGCCGCCGCCTGGGAGCCGGAGAAGCGAGCGGCAGCGGGGCTAACGCTGAGGGGACGGCGATGACCGTTGGGCTCCCTCACAGCGCGGCCCCACCCCCAACGGCCAGGGGCCGCCGCGCGCCGCTTCGCGCCTTCAAGCCTCCACCGTGCGGCGGCGCCTTCCATTGGCTGTACGGCCTCCTTCCCACCAATGGCCGGCTAGGGGGTGGGGCTTCTCGGGAGGCGGGCGGGGCGGGCCCAGCAGTGGCGGCATTTTGTGAGGCGCGGGGCGGGGAGTGGACCGTGGACCCCCAGCTCTGTGTGTCGGTAGCCGTCGTCACTGCGCCGCGGGGCTCAGGCGGGCCGAGCCGCGGGGGCTCCCCTCATGGCCGAGAGGTAGCGGTCGGCCGGGGCACAGCGCCCCTGGGGCGGGAGGTTTGAAATTCGAAGCGCTGACTAGAATAACGAACCCCCGCGGAAGGCGGCCCCGAAGGGGCTTTCTCACGAGCTCGGGGTTTGAAGCGCAGTTAAAGTTAGCTTTGGGATGAGTGCGAGCGTTTAGGCACCAAATGGAAGCACTAACTGCAATAAGGAGTAACTTATGCGTTATGTATGTTTCCTTCATTAAAGCTTCTGTAATATTTGTATTCTGCCTTATGCATTGTATGCCCAAATGGTTGGTTTTCATCCTCTTTCAAAGAAACAATTTGGAAACATTAATAGAGATTTCCTATACTCTATCTGTATAAAACTTAAAAAGCACGCTGTAGTTACCTGTCTATATACACGCACTATTTAGAAGTTTGAAGGGGGTTGAAGTTGGACTTATGCTTGAAGCTTATTCTTTTTTGCGTGTGGGGGTTAGCTCTTCTCAAGTAGTCTCATGTCTTTGTATTTGCAAATTGTTTCAGTTTTCAGAAGAAAGTGACTGACTCCTGTAACGCAATACTTAAGAATGGGTTGAACAACAGATACCGTGTGTTGGAGGTCAGCGTAAAGCAGAGAAATGGAAGTGACTCTGAGAAGCACCTGACAATTACCTCATCTCAGTCTCTGGAAGATACAGAGCTGTGTGTCCTTAGGAATGGCTGGTAAGCCACACAGAACTGTAGACATCTAGAAGGAGCATGAAATATTGTATTTTTAACTCAATTTTATTTGTGTTGCCTTAGAAGAGAATTTTACTCTCTCTTGAAAATGATTAGAAATGTTGAAATAACCTTTATCTAATGTTGTATTGTCATCATGTAAGTGTAATGGGTGTTTGTCTTGAGAAAACTGATGCCATTTAACTTGTATTCAGTGGATATTGCTACTGTAAAGTTCTAGTTTGTTCAGTCTTGCCTTCATATGAATAAGTAGAAAGATTATAAACTTTAATCAGGCTATTTAGTTTCAGGTAGAAGTGTTCTTCTGAGCGATGAACCCTCACTGTACGTATGAATGTACTATGTAAAACATGGGGTTTTGAACCATTTGTTGAAATCTTAAGTTGAGCTGTACAGTAAAAGTATTTAAAGTGGGAATCAATGAGGATTCTAGTTTGGGTGTTTGTGTGTTGCATGGTATCTTACAGAAGAAAGGACTAATTTAGTCTTTTGAAACGTGGAAGTGCACATGCAGTGTGCTTTTGAAAATGAAAAGCACTGCTTTTAATTTTGCATGCAAGTCTGGAAGATGGGAAAGGAAAAGCAAAGTCTAGGAAGACTTCAGAAGACAAAATATAAAAGATCTTGAACCCTGAAACTTGTCAGACAATGAAAATATTTTAAAATTATAACTATTAATAACATATATTGGGATCTTGCTGAGCTTTTGAAACAAGTTGAATAGAAAGGTTGGGGTCATGTAATTAAAAAGCGTAGCATGCTAGTATAAAATAAAACAAGACTGAAATGACTCAAAGCATGGATCTGGAGTGACTTGAAGTACGTTGAATCTGATATGTTAACGTATAATTTCTTATGTGTGGAGTCCTTTGTTTGCAAATGTTTTTTTTATGTATTACTTTATAGGGAGTCTGTTCCAGTTGTTCCAGGAGACATCGTTCATTTAGAAGGGGACTGTAGTTCTGGTACGTGGATAATAGATGAACAGTCTGGATACCTCATTCTTTACCCAGATCTGCTGCTTTCTGGCACTACGATATCAAGCAGCATTCGATGTGTAAGAAGAGCAGTGCTGAGTGAAAAGTTTAGGGTAAGTGTTAATTATGGAGCATCGGATGTTTTAGTGGGCTAATATTTCACTGAAACTGTTAGTTTAACTCAATATTAATTAAAACTGTTAGTTGAGATGCTGTTCTGTAAAATTGTATTGACCTTTGTGATGCTTGGACTACTTGTGGTTTGTTTTTATTATTATTTTTTTCAGAGGCAATTTCTATGATGCTCTTTTGGTTTTTAGACATGTATTTTGTGCATATGAATCCCTTCTGAGGATGTGCCTTTTGTTGGCTATATGAAAACATAACGTGACCTCATTTGGCCAAGCTAAAAGCCTCTGAGAAATCAGCAAGGTTAGCCAGTTTACCCCTTGAGAAGAATTCTTTAGCTTATGATCTAGCTGGAATATACCTATACTGGAATTAGGCTTGGTGTGGGCTAATTCTGGAATCTGAATCCAAGTACTGGAACTTGAAACAATTTGTTTGGAAGGGACAATGTAAAGGGTCCTGATTGCAGAATAACACCACCCTCCAGTTGGGAGTGAAACCCGCAACTGCCAAGTCTGTGAAAGAGATCAGTGAGTACAAAACATATTGATTAGCTTTCCAGTTGTTTCTTGGTGGCTTATGTAGAGGTCATAATTTACTGCTACGAGTCTACAGAACCCATCCTGGAATGGCTTAGATGGGCTTCTGAGCCATTCTGGTATTGCTTGGACTAATTTAATGTGAGTTGGTAAAACAATGTGAAATTGCTTAATGTGTGCATAATGCAAAAATAATATTTGTAAGATTGTAAAGATAGTTGCATTAGGAAATGCTGCTGTTAATGCTGTTCGCAAGCAAAACTTGCTCACAATTCATTTTAATCTGTGCCTTTGTTCCTCACCTGTCAATCACATAGGGATTGTATTTAACACCGGGTTTGGAATAAAAATGAGAGAGAAAGCAATAGGAGAGACACATTTCATTTTGGCTGTATTCACAGTCAGGTTTGAACAATTAGTGAGATGAAAGATCAAATGATTTTGCAATTATTTAAGTGACATCCATCATGTGCAGCAAATAAACCCAGAAATTTTGTAGAGAAGTTACATGAAGTTAGCATAAATCTTGATGTTTGTTATATCATTTCTGTTTTAGGGCTCTGAGTCTGGATCACACCAAATGCTTGTTGGTACAATTCTTCATGAAATTTTCCAGCAATCAGTAACAAACAACCTGTTGCCTGAAAAAGTAAAAGAACTAGCAAATAAAATTGTATACGGACAAAAGTATCTCAGAGAAATGTAAGTAGCATTGCAGATACCTGTTTTTGTTTGGAAGACTGGAAAGGAATGCTTAAACTAGCAGATAAATTTCTACTTCAAAAAACGTGTTACTATTATCAGGAGAATGTTCTACCAAGTGACCTTGCTTAATAAAACATAGGAGTCTTTTAATAAGATATTTCACTGTTCCATAACGTAGTTTAATATGCCTGCCCTGTTGAACTACTTCTATAGATGTAAATTATGCTTCTGAAGAAACACCAGCAGTGTGCTTGTGTGGGTGTTTTTGCCTGTAATGTTTTATTTCTTGGCATTTCTGAAAGCTGAGTTAAATTTGAGCATAATTAGCGTAGATGCTTAAGAAATGAAATGGTGCTTGGCACCAACTTGGTCACCATTCTGAGATGTTTGATGTATTCTTTATCAGGTTATTTAATGTCACTGTGAAAATAAATTAAAAGGTCCTCTAACATCAGCAAGTCTGATGGAAACGCTAGCTGGATGAATTATAGACTTCATATTTCTGTCAGAAATGATGAGATAAGTGGCTGTCAGTTTTAAGGGATCCACTGCAGACTTGACTAAAATCGAATTCAAGTCACATAAATTCTATTATCTCTAGAACATCACAAGTCACATACTGGGGAAAGTGTCTGTCAGCCTTGGAAGAGTTGAAAAATAAGATTAGAACAAGATTTATTACTCTCATTCTGATATGAAGGTGACTGTTTTGGATTGTGATTTCCTCAAGGCATTTGTGTCACACTGGGCTTCCGTGTTTGAAACTGTTAATTTCAATAGGTCTTTGCATATGTCAGCTACTATTTGTTGGGACTGGAAAGTAAATTACATAACAGCCTGATGTTTGCAGCCATTTGCACTTGTTTTGTAAAACGTGCTTTATTTCTCTGGTGCTGTAAAATAATGGCATTATTTCCAGTGGATGCCAGCACTGAATTGTCTAATGCCATGTGATTGGGTTTTGTTTAATGAGGCTTCTGCTTTCTTGCATTTGTAACTGTAGCAACTGAAGATCGTGATTCCTCCCCGTTTAAAATGGCCTGAAGCCTAGCACAATGTATACAAAGAACAATTAACAGATCAGTGTACTGAGACAAAAAACAAATACAAGCAAATTTTTGTTTGTCATTTTTGTTTGTTTTCTATTTTGCATAAAGCATAGGAATAGGCAGTTCTAAATACACCCCTCTCTTGCACTTTGCTGTTGGTTTTATTTCATCACTCTTACCTTGATGATGCTTCCTTTGTGTTACATCTGTTGTTCCAAGGGAGGTATATCGGAAACAGTTTATTCCGTCTTTTGTAACTGGTGCTCAGCTGTAGTTTTATGGATTAATCAGTTGAGGTGAACCTTAATGAATTTGTTGTCAGTTTTATAGATGGTTCTTTAAACTTGACAGTTATTTCCAGTAACATTAGTAATTCAGCGTCAGAGGCAAAGCTAATATTTCTGTCTCCTTAATGTAAATGGCTTTGTTTTTTAGGTATCACTTAAATCTGAAACAAGCAGAAATAATGCAGGAAATAGAAGAATACTTGCCATCATTTTTTAAATGGATAGAAGACTTCATGCACAATCCAGCTAACCAAAATAAAATGCAACTAAAGCTGTAAGAAGAAATTTAAAGCCATTTAAAATTGTGTATCTTGTTTGGTTTGCTTTATTTTTAGAACAGCACTTTTTATGCAAGTCTGTTCAGTGATAGGGAGTCAATTCATCACCTCAGTGCCTAAATAGCTAATCTTGAGCTGCACATTTAGCTGTAATTATGAATACTAGGAAAGATATAAAGAAAGATCTTTATAGGACTGAGGGAGAAGTTACATATAATTGCAATGGTCTTAACGTTTCTGTTAACAATGTGGTACGGAGTAGATATTTTAGTAATTAGTAGAGCAAGCATACCTTCAAGCCTGAAGTTATAAATGTGTAAGACTGAAAACTAGAATATTAGAACTTACTGAAATGAAACTCTTCAGTAAGATAAGGTTATCAGTGAAGCAATGTTTTTACTCAGCTGTTGCTGAGCTCTTGTCTGACTTGTTGTCAATGGTAACAGACACAGGGTGTTCAAGTTGCAGAGAAATGGCAGGTCAGGAAGGTAGTATAAAGTAAAAATGTGTATGCTACCTTCCAGTGTATATATCACTAATGCTTTTGTAGAAATGAAATGTTTTTAGAGTATGTTTATTCAGAAAAGACCAAACGCTGTTAAAAATAATTCAAAATTCTATTTTATCTCTGAAGTTTATATGAGTAGCAAAACTACATGCAAACATGCAATTTAAATTAACTTTCTGATATGATACTTCCTCTGTTAATGGGAAGATGGCTTCTGTGAGACTTAAAATACGTGATTTCTAAAGTGGGAGCCTATTATAATACATCTTAACACAGCTAAGGGAGTTTATTAACTTCTGACTTCCTTTATTTTCTTGTTAGGTCAAGTGGTGATAAAACTGGAGATTTCTCTTCTAAGATAGAAATTGTAGATATCTTAGACATTGAAGAGAATATCTGGTCTCCCAGGTTTGGATTGAAGGGAAAGATTGATGTTACAGCCAAGGTGAAAATCCATCGGCAGTCTGGAGTACAGTCTAAAATAATGCCATTAGAGCTCAAGTCTGGCAAGGAATCAAACTCTATAGAGCACAGGAGTCAGGTACAAAAAAAAAAAAAGTAATTTGATTCTCAGTGGCCATAAGTAATTTCTTGTTTTATTAGAATGACTATTTTGTCTAAATGAATGCAAAATATTTTGGGTGTGGTATAACCAGGATTTGTGGATGGCTGATCCTGGAATGCAAAAAGTTGCAGATATGAAATTTTGAGTGAGAAGATTTACCACTTTCAAACACCTTTTTTCTTTTATCCTGAAAAAAAAAACAAAAACACCTCTTAACACATTCGTGTATTAGCTTGAGGCGGGTTGCTTTAAGAATTAGCATTGTACATCCTGGCAGATAGCTGCTCTGTGATCTAGGGGCATTAGCCATGTACAAGCTTTTGTTAGGAAAGATACCTTTTAATTGAAATCTTTCATTAGGTGCTTGCTACTTATTCTTTCTAGATTCTTTGTGATAGCAATGGCTGCTTAAATAAACTTTGGAAATATTAAATTCAGCCTTTTTTGTAACACATTATAAGAGTTTTATATATAATGTTTGCAGGTTATTCTGTATACCTTGTTGAATTTAGAAAGGAGAGTAGATCCTGAAGCTGGATTTCTTCTTTATCTTAAAACTGGTACTATGTATCCTGTTTCTGGAACTCGCATGGATAGAAGAGGTAAAGCTGTTCCCTTGCCTTGCAAACCATACTTAACTATCATAATTAAGCATTCTGGTAATAGTTAAACACATTAAGACTTACTCTTATGGATCTATCTGTACTTACAGATGTAATGCTTGTCATATTTTTATGTATTCCAATAAGCTTAGATTAAAAACTTAAATGTTTTGTTAATACATTAGGACATTGCTATATAAGTACCTATGCCTTCGGTAAGTGTGATGCCTAGTTACTTTTCAGTTAAGAATGATTCAAAATAAAACTTTAACTGTCTTTGTTCTTTTCTTGGCAGAATTAATGAAGCTAAGAAACCAGGTGGCTTTCTACTTAATGCACAGTACATATAAATCTGCTGTGGGAAGACAGCAGTCACAGCTTGCTGCTTTGCCTCCAGTAATTGATGACAGTCAAGCCTGTAAATACTGTTCTCAAATGCACAATTGTTTCCTATATAGCAGGTAAAAAAAAAAAAAAATTGACTCTTGTTTTTAAATAAGCTTTAAATACTTTTTTAATGATGCTGTAATTTGATTTTTGTGATTGACAGTTCATTATTTTTTATGGTAATTCTTGCACCCTGAAATGACATGCTGTTGAATCCTGCACAATGCATATAGTCTGTCTGATCTGGCAGAGACTTACACATCTTTGCTCAGGTGCACCTTCAGCAGGACAAAAATCTGAGAGAAGTCTTAAAAAAACATGTGATGAAGACAACAGATTTCTACTATACTTAAATAATAATTATGGTTAAAAAAAACCTATATTCTTGCAACTTTTTGAAGTGGGCAGTCTTGTGAGGCAGTAGGGCTCAGTTGTGACTGGATGCCTCTTTCTCATTGACTCTAGGCAATAGTTTCTGTGTAAGGGTATCACATAAGGAATGATACATCAATACTACTGTACTCAGTGGTGTTATTACATCTCCCATTAAAAGACTACATGAGCAAATACTTGATCAATTTTTACATAAAGTTACTGAGTTGGTTGTAAAAGCATTATTAAGCTTTATGGTTGTTTTGTGTCTTTATTTTTTTGGCACAGTAAAAAAAAAAATTATACTTCATCAAGTGGGTTTTAAAATAACAGGAGAACTTTGGGGGAGATCTTATTTTTAAAGCTGTAGGGATAAAAGTGTTGAGGGAACTAGCTTTGTGAGTATATGCTATGTTTTTGTACAGTAATTTTAATGAAATATTACTTGTAATGTTCAGCTGTTAAAGCATTACATTATTCCTAATTGAGTAGCTATCTTAACTTCTGAACTAACCTTTTTCTCTTTGATTGCATTTCTGTGTGCATGATTTAAGTATAATGTCTATAGATACGGAGTTCTGAGATGAATCCACTTGAAGTATGTTTTTGTATTAACTGTTAAATCTTATTTGCTTAACTAAATCTCAATATAGTATTCGTTGCTTACTAAAAAAGAGTAAAAGATTGAATATCTAAATGTAAGTAGAACTACCTTTGAAATATCTTTAATTGTTCTTTAACTTACTGTCCTTAATTCAAAATCATAAAGGTAATTTAAAGTTATGAATATGAGAATGTTCATATGAACAAGGGTATATTCAACCCTATCTCAGTGATAGATTAATTGAAGTGGTGTGGTTTCCAGTGATCAAATTTAGATTGGCATTGACATACAGACTTGTAAGGAAAAGAGAAAAGTTGATTCTTTCCTGTGTTTGGTTCTATTCCTAGGGCTGTAGAAGAAAAGATTGCTAGTGTCTCTTTTCCTCCTGCCATGGTATCGATTATTGAAAAAGAGACCGAGCACCTGAAACCCTCCCATTTGGAGTATTTTAGTCTGTGGTATCTAATGTTAACCTTGGAGCTGCAAACTGGAGAGGGTAAAAAGGGGTATAAAAACATATGGATGATACCTTCTTTGGAAAGGTAAGATGAATTTCTAACCTGATACAAATGATCCCCCCCTTCAGTAACTGGAAGTGGAACGCTGTCAGCTTGCAGTTTTTGGGCCCATTTCAGTGTGTCTGTAGAAGGGAAGTGTCATTGTGTTGTTTAAGGTGAAGCAAGAAACGCAAGCAAATATTAAACGCTTCAGTGAAGTGCGTCCATTCATTTCAGTGTTCAGTTTTGAGTAAGAAGTTATCTATAACTTTAGATACCACAGTCTTTTACTGAAACAAGTACAAGGGTTTTTACATGATTTTACAAATCTTTTCTGGTCAGAGTGGCTATTGTAAAGTGTCTATTTAATTTTTTTGTTTGTTTCTTTTTAAATAATCTCTTATCAAGGGGATTTTATGATAAAATATCACTTTTTTGTAATATCTTCACAGAGAGAAGGCTGGAGATTGTGTTGGAAATATGATCAGAATTGATCAAGTGCAGGAAATTGCCGAGGGACAGTATCTGCATTCTTTCCAACGTAAAAACGGTGTAATACCTGGAGCAAACCTCTTGGCTGGTGACAGAGTGGTTGTGAGTGGAGAGGAAAATGGGTTACTTGGTTTGGCTACTGGCTATGTTAGAGAAATCAGTGCAACAAAAGTCTCCTGTTTGTTGGGCAGGTAATAGAACAAAAGGAAAAACAGCTTTTTGAAGGCACTGTGATATGGGCTTCAGGAGGGGCACTTCCAGGCCTCAAGGTAGCTCTGACATGGTCTGACTTGGGCCTGGGGAAGTACATCCCTGAAAGTCTTGTCTTGATTGAAAATGTCTGATCTTGATTAGTGTCAATGCCTATATATTTAGCTAGGTTGACTGATTAAAAACACGTTTGTGAACTCAATCTACTTACTTCTCCAACATGAGACTATATGGATACTTTGATTGTTGCTGTTAAAGGTAACTTTCATTATTCAGACTATGCTGCTTTTAAATTTGGCTCTGACTGTATTTTTTTTGCATCAGTTTTTTTTGTTGTTGTTTTTTTTTTTTTTTTAAGCAGACCTCAAAGCAACAAGGCACATCTTCTATTCTTCAGAAAGTTCGTATTCGGAGTTTTTTGTTTAAGACAAATCAATTTAGTTTCTGCTTTCACAGACAACTCTGTAGTTGTCTTTTTGAAAATCACTACAAAAGTAGTGTTTTTTCTAGCTATTGCTTTACTCTGTGACCTCTGGGAGCTTAACACTCTAGTAATAAGTCGTTCATCATCATCATGCTGCTTGTAAACAGAATTAATTTGTCCATGTTACTGGCATCCTCCAGGAATTTATCAAAGCTCCCCAAGGATACCACGTTTAGGCTGGATCACGAAGAAGGAGATTTTGGTATGGGGGTTCCCTTTGAAAACCTTTCCAAATTGATGAAAGATTGCCCAGTCAGGTATGAAGAAACAAATCCATTTCCCACTTCGAAGGTTTTGGGGTAGTTTCTCAGTAGGCAATTCTTAATTCTTGTGTGTTTGTTTTCATCCACAGTGAAAAGCTCCGCAACTTGATTATTGACTTCCACAAGCCGCGTTTTATTCAGCACTTGAGCTCAGTTCTTCCTGCAGAAGCAAAGGAAACTGTTGCAAATATTTTAAAGGGTATGAAATCTTTCTAAATCCTTCCCCTTACCCCCCCAATCTTTTGTTTAGTAGCATAAGTTTATTGACAGAGTATTTATCACAATAAATACAAGTTTGTTTGTTTTTTTCCTGGATCAGGGCCTAGTAGTAGTTTTCTGCTTAAAAATAAGACAAGTTTTAACATTATATGTCTTTCTGTGATTAAAGTAGTTAGAAACTACTTGAAAGACATGGCCAGATGTTAGCTTAGAATTGCACTTTACTTTTGTTAGTTCCTACAGCTTGCTGTTTGCTGTTTTATCTTTACAAAATCAGGAACAGAGAAGACTCTTGGGTAGGGGAAGTGGACTTTCAGAGTGGAAGGAGATGGGCTTTGATGTAAGCACTCACTTGCATAAGAGCTCTTGCTGACTTGTTGGCTGCTCTGTAATATGTGAAGCTTTGTGGCACTCTTGGTTGTTTGTTTTTGTTTTTTTCCAAACAAACTTTGTGGTGTCATGTATTCAGTGAAAATGTTTCATTGCCTATGACAAAGTTGTCTGTGAAAGCAGAAACTTAATTGATTTGTCTTAAATCAAACAAAACTCTGAATACAAACTTTCTGAAGAATAAAAGATGTGCCTTGTTGCTTTGAGGTCTGCTTCAAATAAGAATTTGCCCAGCCTCCTAGCCAGCTGCTGAAAGAATAGGAAATGAGAGGAAGGCATGTATTTTAAAACTGAAGAATGACAGATGAACAAGTACTGGAAGACAGGGAGTAACAGATCCTTCCCATGCTTGCAGGCCATATGCGTTCTTTACAGTAAGGCACTGATAATTCTAGATGCTTCTTGTTTTTTTTTTGCTTGAGCTTTGCCTAGTCCAAGTAACTGAAATGTACTGCTAATCTGCATCAGATGGGAAAAATAGCTCTGGTTTCCTGCTTTTTCTAAAAAAGATTATGCACTCTCTGCAAGTCACTTCCCTTTGCTGTTAGTCCTGTGTTTGAACATGAAAGTGGGTATGATAAAATAGAAATGTCTGTACAAGATATATGGAAGTGGTCATTTAGTATATTAGAAAATAAGGTATAAGAGGCCTACAAAGAAAAACATCTTCCAAATTTAGGTCTAGTGCAGACATCTGTACTACTTGTCTATGTATATTATATTGTTGAACATTAATATGTACTTTACAATGTTAAACTTCATCAGAACCTCCAGACTTGCCCCAATATTTTCTTTAAGAGCTTAAGAGGAGGCAGAAACTGTAGCTTTACTTTACTAATGTTAGCAAATATAATTATTATGAAGTACAGACACTTCATTGTGATTTTAATTCTTTAAAGGTCTGAATAAGCCTCAGAAACAGGCAATGAAACAAGTGTTGCTTTCGAAGGACTACACTCTTATTGTGGGTATGCCTGGAACTGGAAAAACGACTACAATATGTGCTCTGGTAAGATCGTGTGCCTAGATTTTGAATTTATGACACTTGGAGAAGAGTATTAAACACTGTATGAAGCATACTTTTCTAAATTGTCATGATTTAGTGTATTGCTATTTGCATAATTCTAAATAAGAAAATGCATTTCTTTTATTGAAGAACCTTTATTTGGTACAACTAAAAATTTTTGTGCACTTCTGCTTTTGTGGAACTATGTGGAAGGGAAGAAATTCAAGCATAATATTTAGCCTTTGACATTTTAATGTTAAATTCCTTGGCCCCAAATCCTCCAATCTTGACTAACAGGTCAAAAAAGGCCTCTTTTGAAAAGTCTGTAACTTGCCTGTGTTTAAATTATGTAAATGTGTGGTGCTGAAGCATGTGTAGCCACTGTGGGGGCATACTGGATTCAGGCTGTAGGCTGAGTGAGTTCTTGACAGCTGAAGTGAGATGTCACTATTGTTTCATCTTTCCTAATTGGGTATTCTGCTCTTGTTCCTTCCCTGCTGTGTGAGATCGGATGGAGAGAGAGGAGGATGGAGACGAAGCAGCTGCTGCTATCGGATCAGCTTATTCTACTGAATCTGATGTAGTTAAATTGTTGTGGAGAGAGTATTTCTGGGAATGGGCTGCATGGCTTGTTCTTACAGTAGGGATGTTCTTTGGTATGCTGCCTTTTTAGTGCAGTTGGCAAGTCTGCATGGATGTTCTTCTCTCTCTGTTTTGCAGCATATATTATATGCGTGCTGTTTAGGAGAAACATCACATCTATTGCCTGTGTCCCTTTGATAACAGCTAGGTAGCAGATTTGGCCAGAAAGAATGATATAAACCAAGTCATACTTGTTATTAGTTCCCTCCGAAATTACTGTTCCCCTTAGGTAAACTTGGGATTGCTGATTTTTGTATATAAGCTAACAACTTTCTTTTCTTTCCCTATGCCACTTGTTAGGTGAGAATTCTCTCTGCCTGTGGCTTCAATGTTCTTCTGACTAGTTTTACACACACTGCTGTGGACAATATTCTGCTGAAGCTAGCCAAATTCAAAGTAGGCTTCTTGCGTTTGGGACGAGCTCAGAAGGTTCATCCAGATATACGGAAATTTACAGAAGAAGAAATTTGCAGGTCCAAGTCAATTAACTCTGTAACAGATTTGGAAGAGCTCTATAACAGTCAGGTGAGAAAAGTGTTTTTGCTAGCCCTGTGAAATGTTGACAATAATTGTTATGTTTGCTCAGATGCTGCAGAGAACCTATCCCAGGCATGTTACTGGTATGAGAAGCCTGAGTCAAAGAAGATATTCAACTTCTACATCATTGCAACTTCATTACAGTCAGTGTCCAACATTAGTAATCTAAAAGTTGAAAAGCATTTTTTTTTGCTTTAAAAAAACCACCCCACATATAATAATACATATGCATTATACATACAGTTACATGTAATAATTCCAAAAGGCTCCAGTGCCTCTCACTTGTGCTAGTCGTGGTGCTTGTAGAATTGGGATAGGGAAAAGGAAAATTGTGGTGTGGAGGTGATCTGACCAAACACTAGTATTTGATTGCAAGATGAGTGCTGCTCTGTGCCTTAATGCAAAAGACCATACCATGAACTGGGGAAACAGAGTGAGTGGCAGCTTTAAATTAAATTAATTGAAAGAATGAAACGTCACGGTAGTTGGAATAAGTGCCATATTGCAAAACCCATCACTTTTCTGTTCATAGGCGTTGCAGGAAAATTATTGAAGTCAGAAGTGTTGTAACATTTCATATTTAGTCACTTCAGATTGCACTGGAAACATAGAGATGGGAAGAACTTGCAGCTGTTGTTTTATTATCTATTTGAAAGCTTAAAAATAAAGGGGGGGGAAGGGGGAAAAAAAGTGATCATACTTCTCTAAGGTAGTAATTTTTACACACTCCAGGAATTGTGTATGCACAGAACTTGGTAAATAACTTATTCCTGACATGTGCTCCAGATGATACCAAGTCCTATTCTAAAGCTGATTTTTGTTTGTCATTTCTTATTGATGCAAGATTTTAGGAATATGTGAAGCCAATATGTATGCAAAGCGTGAACTCCTCTGATTTCAAGGATTATTATTTTTTTATTTTTAGTTAATTATTAATAATTTTCTAATCTAAAAATGTACTGTTAAAGCCTAAGATGTCTCTTATTTTTACTGTTTCAATTTTCAGCCAGTGGTAGCAACAGCTTGCATGGGAGTAAATCACCCCATCTTTTCTCAGAAGCAGTTTGATTTCTGTATAGTTGATGAAGCTTCCCAAATAAGCCAGCCCATCTGTTTGGGCCCACTGTTCTGCTCCAAAAGGTTTGTGCTGGTAGGGGATCATCAGCAGCTGCCTCCGCTTGTACAGAATTCAGAAGCAAGGTAAGATAAAATGCTGCTGGACAGATATTAGTGATGCAAATTCTGGAAAGTCTCTTGCAATGTGTGGCCTGACACGTCTTTATGATTTTTTTTCTTTTGTAACAGAGATCTTGGTATGAGCGAAAGCTTATTTAAAAGGCTGGAGCAAAACCAGAATGCTGTTGTCCAGTTAACTGTGCAATACAGAATGAATAGGTATTTGTAATTTCTACTTGTTCCAGTAGGGTTTTCAATGTGGGATTGAAATTGCAGGATTTAAAAGAATTTATTCTCTTCTAAATCTTTAGTAAAATTATGTCGCTGAGTAACATGCTAGTGTATGAAGGCAAACTGGAATGTGGATCAGAGAAGGTGTCAAATGCCACCGTTAACCTGCCGAACCTAAAGAAGCTGAAACTGGAACTTGCAGATGCTTCAAAAACATGGTTGAAAGACGTACTTGAGCCAGACAAACCTGTGTGTTTTCTGAACACTGAGAAGGTAAATTTCATTATGTTCTCCTTTCAAAACTGCATTTTTGATGCAAGTTTTCAATACAGCCAGCACATAAGAATTCATACAGCTTAGGCAGGGTGAAGTGTATAGCTTTAAAAATGTTTTTTTGCTTTATATGTAAACTGCAATGTGTAAAGATGTTGTTAATAGAGTTGATCAATTGGAGTGGTAGAGCTGCTGCTGGAAATACTGCATCTATCAGCAGCTGAAAAGTTTAATTCAGGCAGTGTTGCAGATGTGCTTGACAACATTCTGTGGTTGCAGGGATACATGTGCTTTGTTCATATGTAGAGAATGCAGCTGTAAGTGTGCAGCCCCACTGTGTCCTTGCAACCACAGAACATTGACATTTCCAGTGGCTGAGGATCAGTGGTGTCTAAACTGTGCACCAGTGGCAGGAATAATTTTATTAAATTTGGTAGACATTTTGAATTGGGAGGAGTAAGTTGCTTCAGGTTTGTGTTTTAATAGAGACTGAAATTATTGCAGGAAAAATGAAACTCTAGAATCAGTAAGAGTTAGGCAACAAAACTGAGGTAAAATGAAGAGTTTGTTAATCTTTTTCCAAATATATTTATACTAATATGCACTCACAGTCTTGTTTTGGAGTCACTGTAGTTGGTGACTGGATTATAATGATTTGAGTCTAACAGCTTTGATGTTGATTCCTCTTGACATTCCCTTTTGCAAGAACTGCTGACCCTAGAAAAAACTCCCCAGTCAGTTTTTGTGTGCTCTCAAGCACATTTTCTGACCTTTTCATAGAAAAATGTAACAGTTGGTCATAGGGAAGATGCTTGTCACAGTAGGAAACTGGCTGATATCCTGTTTGTCCATTAATCAGACCAAAATTGGTCATGTGAAAACTGGATCTGCTGTTCCATTTTAATTTAATTTGTTCCATTTAATTGCTAGAAAACCCATCACAAATATATATAGCTGTTGTGTTTGTAGAACCAGCAGGAAAGTTTCTCTTTCCAAAATATTTTTGGTTTTGTTGAGGCATTAGGCTCTGATGTCACATCTTTTTCAACTTGCTGTAAAAATTGCACTAGTGTAGTTTATCAAACAAAACCAAAAGAACCACCCACAAAAAAGTCTGTTTTTATATGGTATATTATGTGAACTGTGAAGTTAGATGATTGAGCCTTGACAGGTTCCTGAGGTGCCTTGCTATCACTAGAAATTTACTATTATTTCTAAGTGCTATTACTAGAAACTCATCTTTGCAGTGTTTCAACCATTTTGCAGATGCTGTGTTCTGAGGTTACTTTATGGTATAGGTTGTTATACTCTGCCAAATCTAGCTTTTACCCTTTTTTTATTAAAACTTAATATAAAAAACGGCGTGATACGGTGAGTTGAGGATCAGAATACAGTGTGTGATTGTAGACGCTCATTACTTTCTGCTTGTATTTCTCAAGGTCCCAGCACCAGAACACGCAGAAAAAGGTGGTGTATATAATGTGACAGAAGCCAAACTTGTGTTCTTCCTCACATCCTTATTTATTAAGGTATCTTTTACTTAATTACATTGCTCAAGAGGGATGGCTTTATAATGAATCTTACATTGCTGTAGAAGCTCCAACCACATGTATGGGAGGGATGACCTTAAGGATAAATTCAATGTTAGCTACGTGTCACTATAGTGAGGGATCTGAGGTCTGCATTCAGTTCCCTGTTCCTTGCCTGGTTGCAGCTGGGCTGCATAAAAGCTGGATGACAAATTCTTTGAGATGAGGACTTTTTCTTGTAAGGGAGGGGAAAAGATTTGCCCTTGTTTGTTATTTCAGCTAGTCAACTTCAGGAGTAATGCAAAGTAACTAAGAGTTATGAACATTGACCTCACAGTCTGAGAAAGAAAGGAAGATGAGGATTTTGATATGTCTTTGTGCTAGGTTTAAGATAAAGCCTGGGGTCTTGCAGTAGTTAGTATTTTTCTTTAGTTAATGCCAATTATACCTAGAGTTCCACTGACTTTTTAGTGTAGAGATAGCTTGCAGCACTATTTAAATATGTAGAATAGCCTTGTTGAGGTTCTTCTGACTGTAAAGAATATCCCAGGCTAACTGCAGTGACAGTCTTTTTCCTTCTGTTTTCTTTATTTAGGCTGGTTGTAAGCCTTCAGACATTGGTGTGATATCACCATACAGACATCAATTAAAAATAATCACTGATTTGATGGCAAGACTGAAGGAGAACAGAGTGGAAGTCAACACTATAGACAAGTACCAAGGAAGAGACAAAAGTATCATAATTGTATCTTTTGTTAGGAACAGTAATGAAGAAAATGTGAGTTGGTTGTACTAACTTGACTTTCAGTCTGGGTAAAATTCACCCACAACCTTGAAGTTTTTGACTCATTTTGACAATCAAATTATCTACATTAAATTCTACATCTTAGGTAGGAAAACTAATAGCAAATTATGTTTAACAGCTTGGCACCCTCCTGAAGGATTGGAGACGTCTTAATGTTGCTATCACAAGAGCCAAGCACAAACTAGTCATGGTGGGCTGCATTCCATCTCTGCGCCGCTACCCCCCTTTGGAGAAGCTGCTGTGCCACTTGCAGTCTGAGGCAATGATATCCTTTTTCTCGGAACTGTTTTGTGAAAAGGGGAAGGTAAGATGGGACTTGTTGGGATAGGAGGTAACGATGGGAAGACCTCTGATCATTTAGGTCATAGTTATCACGTTGGTTTGACAGCACAGCACAGAATGTGTCAATAAATGTACCAAAAATGCACTTTGAGGTCAAGCTAATAGGTGGATCTAGAACCTTTGCTCTATCTTCAAAAGTGGAAATAAGTCCATGGTGATTTGCGATTCAACTTTGGTATAACTAAATTATTAATATTTTTGGTTTTTTTTTTGCAGTTTGGTAGATGGGAAAGTAGTATAACTTTCATATGATTTATTTGTTCTCTCCAGCATTGTACCAGGTTTGTTCTAGTTATGGCTCCTTACATTTCCTATTTAAATGGCAATCTTGAAAAGATCTTAGTAGATGCTTTATTTTTTTTAAGTATCACACTTATCTTGTTTTTGTGTGTATGAAAGCAATACCTTATTGAAATGTTTGAGAACTACTTCCTTAACGTGCTACATCTTCAATCTTCCAGCTGGGGCTTATGAAAGTATCCACAAATGTAACATTCTGTGATTATGAAGACTGTTTTAAAGACATTTCTCATCTATTTTCTTCTATTGCGGCTGAAATGTAAATCACTGCTTAGTAGGGTGTGGGTGCTGATATGCACAGTTCAATCTGAATGAAGCCAAAACTGAAATTACATTGTTATTTTAAATGGCTCATTTCAGTAAAAGTAACAATATACATTTCATTCTTTAGTAAGCTGATTCTTAAGCTGGCCATTTTGGTACCAGTGTATTTGCAACAAACAAGGACTATCAAGTCTTCTGTTCCTTCAGCTACTGGTTGGCTATTTCTATATTCACTTCTATCTTGATGAACAGTTTTCTGTATAAGTGAATGGAGAAAAAACTTGAAAAGAGAGGAGTGAACCAATGCTGCATCGAGTCCGTTTTCTGGACTCAGTTTGGTTTTAAACACTCTAAAATGTAGTTGACATACAGTTAATCCCATTGTTAGCATTCCTAATAAACTGTGTGCAGTTTGGGGGGGTGTGTTCTTTCCCTTTTTTAAATACTGACCTCTCTTATACATGCTGTAATTAATCCCTCGTATGAGGATCCCTTGGTGGCTTGTCTAATCCCTTGATTTTACGTACATCTGGGAGGAGCGTGATACTGATTCACTTAACTCCTTTTTATGGACTAATGCGTTTTGCAGGTGAACCTGCTAAAGTGAAATGCTGCCCAGCTGAAGATTGTCATAAAACTCCTGCTGGTTTCAGTCTTTGATCTATAGTCTTTTCTTCATACAAAATGAATAGAATTCCCAAGAAACAAAACTAGTGTTGCAGCGTGATGGCTAAGGTGTTAACAGGCTAAGGTGTGCTTTTAATGATGATGATATCGTGTTCAGTACAAACCATCTTATACTTGATTAGGTCTAGTTTACTTTCCTTATGCTACCTCATATACTAGAATATTTCTGAAAGGCTTCTTTCAGAGATTGTTGGTGGAAATGTCAATTTTTCTTATTCTTTAAAAATCTTGAATATTTATTTTCTCTTGGATCAATGTCAGGTAGTTGTGTGTTTATAGTTGCAGACGCATTTCTAGATGAGAAATGTGGATATCTGTGTACTTTTTAAAAATTACTCCCTAACTTTTGTAATGTTTGAAATAATAAATTTTGATGTTGGTTTCATTCTATGCGTTTGCTTTACCTAATACACATTTTGAACAGTGCAGGAATATTTGGAATACATGACAGGATGTCGTCAGGTTACATGCTTCTTCAGCAACTCTGTGTGTTTGGGTCTTTCAAAAGTTTAACTGCCACCCCACTTACTTTTTGCTTATTACAGTTGTAAGTTCAGGATACTGTATTCTTGTTAGAATAGTTTTTCTTTCTGTGATTAGGATGTGTATACAAAAGGCTTAAGGTGTAGCTTTTTTCTTATGCTACATTATTGTTCTGCCTTCATGCTGTGTGTGGGAAAGAAGCATGAGAACAAGCCTCTATTTCCTTTATCTGGTTCTAAGATGCATCTTCTCTTGATGTAAAAATAAGTTTACAAATCAAACAATGTTTTGGTGTGGTAGTCTCATACTTAAGTTGTGATTCTCTGAAACACTATTACATTATAATGAGTGTCAAAAGCAACTCTTAGAAACAGTGATTCTTCTTCCTTTTCCCTATGCAGTGCCTTGAAAACGAGGCTTCCTCGTGCAGAAACACTCATAGGTATCAGGTTCAACAGTGCTTTAGTGCTGTTTATCTTCCTTAGCTACTTCTCCATAACTGAAGAGGCAGCTGTTGCAAAACAGACTAGGAGGATCAGAGCCTGACCATCAGGGCAGGTCAAGTTTAGAGCTAGAGCTTCCTTTTTTTTTTCCTCCATGGTATTGGACGCTTGAGACCCCTGGCGCTGCAGCCTTTTGTCATGCCAATTGTCATCTGTTTCACTCAAACGTCAAAAGCCTTGTAGGTGGGACATTTTTATTCGGAAAGCGGACACGAGCGGCGCCACCGCAGCAGCTCTGTCGGGCCTATCGCGATGGGAGGCCGGGGGCGGGTCCTCCCGCCGCCGGGGACGCCGTGTGGCGGCGGGGCCGGGCCGAGCTCACGCAGCGGCGGGGCGGGCGGAGCGGCGGGCCCCGCAGGGAGCGGCCGGGGCGGCGGCGGCTCCTCCTCCTCCTCTCCGGCCATGGGTGAGCGCGGCCGGGCCGGGCCGCCCGGGGGGCGCTGAGGTGCTCGGGCCGGGGGCGGCGGGTGGCGGTGGGTGCCGAGCCTCAGCGAGCACAAAATGGCCGCCGCGGGCAGGGGGGCGCTGAGGGGCGGCTGCCGGCGGGTGCTCCGTGAGGAGCCTGTGCCCTCCCGTCTCCAGGGCGAGGCAGAAAGCGGCCGGGAAAGGCTGAGGGTGGGCTCCGGGAGGGGAGGAAGTGTTTTCCGGCGGCTGTGGGGAGGCACGGCGACACCTCGCTTCAGCCTGTGATAGCACGTTTCTATTATTTTCACAAATCGCGAGCTGGTGGTTCTAAAGCAGTACGAGCCTTGGTGGTGAGGCTGTGGAAACGGGCGCTGCCAGCAATTAGGCCCTTCAGCTGCTGTTGTTTTGGGGTGAGAAAAGCCCTTTTTGCCACGTCCTACGGAGGGGCAGTCTGCCTCATCTCGTCCCTGAGCAGCAGTTGTCAGAAAGCACACCATGCAGAATCCCAAGTCGTGTTTTAAGAAGCAGATGAAGGAAAATAGCTCAATGCAAGCAGATTGCCTTTTAAAACAGACCTAAAATGTGGTGTTTCTGCATTAGAAGGACCAGGCAGGAGGGCTGGTGATTGAAAGGGCAGTGGGTGTGGAACTCTGCCTGGGAGCAGGATCAGCTCCAAAGTCAAAATCAGGTCGCTTGCGAGAGGAATTTGTAAGATGCTTTTGGGCAGATGGACCGAACGCGTGGCAAGGGGGAGCTGTCCACCTGAAGCGAGCAAGGCTTTTGCTACGATGAAGTTTGGTTTTAGCACTGTCAGTACCAAACCTAATAAAAAAAGCAAGAAATTTGACATGACTTACACTAGCAGAAATGCTCAGGTTGTTGCAAGCCTGCTCCTGTTGCAGAAGGGGTATGGACGCTGCTCTTCCTAGGGCTGGCAGTCAAGAGACAAACAAGCGAGCAGTGACAGCTAACTGGGAGAATTCTTGTCACAGCACTGTCACTACTTGTCTGCTGTGTCTGCCACCGCATCTTAGCATTTTCTGTTGAAGTGCTGGTAAATTGAGAGAATGTAAAAGTGATTTTTAAGATTATCTTGGGTATATCACCTCAGTAAATTATTTTTTTCCTGGAAAATTGAGATCGATTAAGCTGTATGGTAATACGGTACTTTGGCATTTGATGGGCAGTTATGAATACAGAAAATTAGAATGCAACTTCCTAAGTTTCTAATATCTAATGCCTGAATACCTAGAGCTATGCTGTGTAAGAAATCAGCCAAATGATTTCATTGCTGTTTGAGGAATCCATCGAGGAAGTATGTCTTAGAAAGATATTTTTTTTTGTACACTGCTTCATGCTTTCTGATATCCAGAGAGACAAAGATACTAACACCAAGATTTGCAGAGGAAGAGATTCGGGTTTTCTCAGACACAAATATATAAGCATATTTTGACATCTGTGTCTCAATGTTTAAATAGGTGTTCTTCATTTGTTTGCCTTTTTTGTTAGATTTAATTGCAAATAGCAGAAACCAGTAAATCATAAACTTTTTTCTTTGCTTCTTTACAAGTTCCTTTGATCATGGTGAATAAACAGAGGGTTGCTTTGTCTCTTGTTTCACTTTGGCAAAGCAAAAGGTGGCCTGAATGCATGAAATGCTTAATTATGAATTAAATTAACTGAGAATCTCCTGAACACTCTGTTTTCAGTAGCTGGAGCTCTACAAAGAGGAACCTTGTCCGTCCTGTCAGATTAGAATGATTTTAAAAAGCTGTAGGAATTTTACTGCCAAAGTTTAATCTCCAAATGTAAATTTTGTGGTGTGCATTTTGTAAAGTGTACCAAGAACGTTTTTAAGTGGAACTTAAGGTGGAACCTTTATTTCTTAAATTTTCCTGTGTAGAAATTAATTTGTAGTTATATGAGAAACTTAAATATTAATTTTCCAGGGGAAAAACAAACAAACAACAACACAGAAATGTGCATATGTAATGTCTTTGTGAAATCACTCCAGATTTACTCACTGAGACTATGTGCAGACTAAAAAGGAAAACAAATGCTTCTGTCATTGGAAATTAGGGCTGCAGTGGAAAATGGTTATATATAGAAGAGAAATATCATGTCTCTTTGTCATTAGCCTATTATACTATAATACACCAAGTAGACGTTGGCATCAGTAGGAATGCTGCTTTGATATCATGGTAATGGCACTGATTGCTGTTGTGCAGCTGAGTATTTCAGGACAGCAGTAATGCCTGTGTTAATTTGCAGTTACCGATCGTTACTGGGAGGTACTGAGACAAGAAAGTAACGGAGAACTGACATTTCTGGCCTCATTTTTTCATTCACCTACTAAAACAATCTGTAAGGGCCTTTATTCTGGACTGTGTGCTTTTCCATAATGTAGTGGCTTATAGCTCTACTAAAGTATTTCTTGGAATTTATCTAGTTTAAGATGAACATTCCTTTGAACAAGGCAGCCAAGAACCATTTTAATATTTTGCATCTTTTCCGAAACTTGAACCGTAACTTTTTGTTTTCTTTCTTGTCTTAGCTGTAAAAGACCCTACAGCTGTAGAAAGAGCAAATTTACTGAACATGGCTAAATTAAGTATCAAAGGACTCATTGAATCAGCTTTGAGCTTTGGCCGCACTCTGGATTCTGACTACCCTCCTTTGCAGCAGTTCTTTGTTGTCATGGAACATTGCCTGAAGCATGGCCTTAAAGGTGTGGTAATTATGCCAAGTGCATCTTCCCAAACATGCAGTTTTTCTTCCTTTCTTTTTTGAATGAGATGAAAACAAAGTGGTTTATCTTGCTTTAAGAAGAGAATGAAGTATGAATCGTCAACTGTTGTAATCAATACTATTATTAATACTTTACAACATATATTTCTACATTTGCCAACTTTTTGTTTTGTAAACCGTTTGTTGTTGTAAGTGATCCAGGGATCCCACAACTGTATGTGTGTACGTAGCTTGTATTTTTAGCTAGTCACACTTTTTATTACTATTTAGTTCTAGCACCAGCAATAATTTTATGTTCACAACAAAGTAATTGTGAGAGGGCTTTGGGCATTGGTGAACTGACTAGCTGTTTTGAAGGAAGCCAATCTAATGTTTAAATGAATTCAGTTACATTTTTCTTCCCCTAGTAAGAAAATCCTTTCTAAGCTACAATAAAACCATCTGGGGTCCTCTGGAACTTGTGGAGAAATTATATCCAGAAGCTGAGGAAATAGCAGCAAGTGTCAGAGATTTGCCTGGCCTCAAGTAAGTTGTATTGGTAAAATATAACAAGAAGATACAAAATCTGATCTACAGATGTCTCATGATTTCATTTGGCACTAATCAAGTCTTTGAACACTAGCTCACGATACTGGGGAGAGCACGGGTGGTTCTTGGTAGCTACTTAAAAAAAATTTACTGTAAAAAGTGGGATTTTTGTGTTCTTTTCTGATAGCCCTGTGAGAAAAGTCTCCTAAGTGGTAGACAAAAACAGTACAAAAAGGAATGGGTTGTGTATTGCAGTCTGAAGTCTAGAACTGCGAAGAACACATGCTTCTAGTCAGCAAAAGCTGTATAAAAACAAAAGGTACCATACTGAAGAGAAATGAATTGGGAAGCTCTTTGGATATTTCTAGGAATATTCTCCGGTACAGCATCCTTCTCTGATGTGAATTTGCTGTAGACTACAATCTCCTTCCATCTCTCTGCACTCCACTTTTGTGTTTAGCGTTATAATTGACCATATATTAAATTCTGAAAAGGTTTGGTTACATTGTCATTGGTTGTATGGCAGCATAAGAGTTATAATTTATAGCCTTAGACCACATCTAAAGCAGATAGGTATATAAATTATTATTTACTCTTGTATCAGGCTTGATGAAATAATACTCTTTGCTAAGTGTGTTGCACTTTCTATCTTGATATAGCATATAGGTGTGTGCGTGGTATTTTTTCTTTTTTGGAGGGGGGGATGAGGGTGGGGTTTTTTTATTCTGTTTGGGCTTGGTTTCCTTTTTTCATTTTTATTTTTTCTTCCACGTATGTGCTTATCACTTAGCATGCAAACACTAGAAGAGGAGGATGTGAAGTTTTGGGTTTAATTTGTTAGTTATTAATGTTTGCTAATTACATACATCTTCATTTTCTTTGAATTGTCTCTTCAAGATACCACAGAATTTGTAAAATGCATGAGCTCAAGTTAGAATTCACTGTGTTTTGAGAACAGGACTGGGGAGGCAAACTTGCCTGGCAAGTTGTAGTGGATGTTCAGTAATTTTTCACACAATTCCTCTGAAGTCTTTATAAGTGAGCTGGAGAAAGGAATCTGAATTGTTGCAGACTTTTTACTTCAGCTAGAAACTGGACTTTCAAGGTCATTGTTCACGATTATCGCTGTCAGGTTAAGAAGCAGGTATTTACAGGAAAAAGCACCGCTCTTAAAAATTCTTTCCGTTTGGCTAACCATGCATTGTGTGAGAACAAAGTACAGCAGTGTGTAGAAAGTTGCACGTTTTTACACTCTCAAGCTAAACAGCTAATTTTACTGGCAGGCTCCTTTGCTTTTTCTACTGGTGTTTCCAGGGTCTGCTCACAAACCTGGCTGTCAATGAAAAATTTTCTTGTATTACCCCAAGGCTTGGAGTCAAAGCCTAGAAATGATGTCTGCACAGACTGTGTTGCTCAGTCATTTAAAATAACCTTTCAGAAATCTCAGTTGCTCTACCAGTATACTGATAAGATAGTTAAGAAAATAAACTAATTGCTATATTGTTGATATTGAACTGCTTGTCTTCTCCATCCCCTTTGTCCAGAACACCACTGGGCCGTGCCCGGGCCTGGTTAAGGTTGGCACTAATGCAGAAGAAAATGGCTGACTATCTTCGCTGTTTAATTATTCAGAGAGATCTTCTCAGGTAAACAATTAAGCAAATTCTGTTTAGAACTTATTTTTATGGATTTAGTCTCCTGAAAAATATACTGGCTTGTATTTACTACATTTTAATGTATCTTTAACATAGTACAGCATAGTTTCTGGCCTGTGGGCTGATTTCTTCCAGTCCTTGGGGCAGAGGGGCCAAGCGCTGTCCTCTAGTCAAGACTGAGGGCCAGCTGATGGATGAAGAGATGACATTTCTCCCCATCATGGTAGAGGGGCCTTCTGCAGTGTACCTGCTGTTCTTTCATTGGTGAGGGTGGCGGGGAAGAGGTCCTTCTGCATTCCTCAGCCATCCAGAATATGGAATAGAAAACTCTGCAGAGATGGTTAATTCACCCTTAGTACGTGCGATGGTTTTCTACCAAGCAGCCTTTGCGTGGAGGGCTGTTGCCTTCAATTTGCTAGTCACAGAATCACAGAATAGTCTAGGTTGGTCTGTCATAAGGTCTGCTTTGTGGTGGGTTAGATGAAGCACAAAGGGAAAAAGGACTTGCCATCTTATTTTCAAATCTATAACCTATAAATACTTTGAAGAACTGTTATTTCTCATGGATGATGCTGATGTGTCAGGATGATACTCTTGGTCAGCAGTTGTGGACTTTTCCACTGAAAGAACAGTTTCTTTATCATAAAGTCTAAAACTTTTTATTTAAAAAAAATACAAGGAGGAGGAAGTAAATGTTGATATTCTGTGGCGTAATGCAGTATTTTTCTTTTAAAAACCCTTTCATAATTTCATCCGTTTCCATATTTCTTATACCCATTTGCTCACTTGGAATTAAAGCAGCCAAGTAAGAGTGTCTTTGTTAAAGTCCAGAGCTTTTTTTCACTAGAGAGAATCTCTATCAGAAGTGGCTCAAAGCAAGTGTACAGGAAAAAAGCCTTTTTTGAGGTAAGATAAGTCTTACCCCATCCTGTGTACCCTAAGCTTGCAGCTTAGATTTCTGGAGCCAAGGGTATTATCTATGTTTTTAGTAGCCTCTGAGACGAACAGTGCACTTCCTGCTTTTAAATATTAATGAATTCAAAATATGGGCAGACTTTTGTGTGTTTAAGAATGTTGGAGTAAGGTTAGAATAAGAGAAACAATTCAAATTCAGATGTCACTTACTGTTAATTTATTGCACCTACGGACACTGAATGCACCAATTCCGACAATCTTTTTATTTAACAGTGAATTTTATGAGTATCACGCGCTAATGATGGAGGAAGAAGGAGCAGTTATTGTTGGATTGTTAGTTGGGTTGAATGTAATAGACGCTAACCTGTGTGTAAAGGGCGAAGACCTAGATGCACAAGTAAGTTAATACAGGTAAAGTAACAAACATGCACTCCGGAAGATTTTGTGTACAACAAATTTTATTATTATAGAGTTGTGACTTGTTAGAAATCTTTCTAGATAGTTTAGGATGTGATCCAGGTAGATCAGTGGGGGTGTTGCGTTAACCTCAGTATCGGTTGGATCAGACTTTACATGCTGATAATGGTCAGAGTGCAAAGGTGAAGTTTTATGGCTTGGTGTCAAATAGATGCAGCAGTAGCAATGGCCGAGTTCTTCCCATTTTAACTGTATAATTCAGCTTCTTTCTTTGAGTATAGTTCCATGTTCACATTATCGCATTCGATTCATTTATTGTTCTGGAACACAACAGGAGGAATGTGACCTGAAAAAAAAAATAAATGCTTCACACAGTGTAATAAAAGACTTTGCAGGAGTGTGACTGCTTTCAGTCTGAAACAAGACTGGTATCAGTAGAGCAGCACTTTGCAAACTGTGTTGACTTTGAACTCTGAGCTTTTCCAAGAAAATCTTGATGAAATCTTTTTAAAGGCGTAGGCACAAGTATTTATAAGTATATATTAGATGTATTCAGCCCTGATTGCTTTTGTCCAGATTCTTTGTGGAAAAAATCATAATTGTTTGAGTGTTACCATATTTCAGCATATGTTTGAAGAAAAGCAATTTTTTATTATTAAAGAAAAGCCATAGCTCATTGGTTTTGTGTGCTCTTCAATCATAGAGTTAACTTGTCTTCGGCATTACTGCTAGTTAATACCTAATTAGATAGGTTTAGACACTAATACTGCCTAACAGAAGACACAATATTGAAAAGCATGTAATTCTAGAAACCTAATCAATGTGCTTTCCCCAGTACTGAGAATTACACGTGTGTATTATAAATTACAAAACAGCTATTGCTAGCTGCACCTTTGTTATCCAGGTCACTTGCTGGCTTAGTTCTATGAGGGGAGAGAAAACTTGATTTGAGAAGGTTATAGTGGCTGCCCTGGGGAGGTTCTAGAGTAATTCTGTTCATGAAGAGCAGCATGAATAAGGCATCTTCCTCAGAGAAGTTAAAAGCAGCAAGTTGTACTGAGCAGAAGGAGACTTCAGAAGGATTACGAGAGTCACATCCAGGAGGATGATTCTGGATGATTTCAGGAGAATCCTCTTCAACGGAGAAATGTGTGTATGCACATAGAGAGGATTAAAACAAAGTGACTTTTGTAGAGATGGCTTTTTGCCTTTTTGTAAAGAGAGAATATTTTCCTTTAATAAGCAAAATACATTTAAATGAAAGCTTTTGGAAGAGGGACCTTTTAGAGAAGATGAGGAAAGAACAAAGAGAAGACTGTGATAGGAAGTGTGCGGGAGAGCACTGTACGAACCAAGGAAATGTTAGACTTAGCAAGTTACCTGTACTCAAAAGCTAAAGGGAGCTCAAGAAAGAAGCAGTGGATCAGAGAAATGGAAATATTTGTTTGTAAAGAGGTTGCTAGAGACCAGAAACAAATGGTTTTGGTAAAATAAAGTGTGGAGAGATAGTGCTGTTTAGTGAGGAATTTTGAAAAGCTAAACATGGGAGAAACACCATGACTTGTGCTGCAAAAGGAAATGGTGTGAAATACTACAGACAAATTATCTCAAGTTTCCTCAATCAGTGATAGGGTTCAGTAGCTTCTGATAGTCTCCCAGAAAAAAATCTTCCTATAAACTCCTGGCAAAGCTCCATCGGATATAAGAAATCATCTTTTCTGAACTTGACTGAAGGGTGTTTGTTTCATGGTGCGTTGTTTATTTTGTTTCAAAGGTAACATCGTTTTTAACACACACATGAGACTAGGCTTTTGCTTTGTTCTGTTTAAAATGTTACTGTTCAATTTTTTGAGCTTCACTTAAACACACTGAAACTGGACTGGCCTTTGAAAGCCGATTTAGCTGAGGTTTTTAATAAATGGAGACAAGACCATGAATGACGACAACAGTTACTTGCATGATACGAAAACTCTGTACGTTTGCTTTCCCTTAGGTTGGGGTTATTGATTTCTCCATGTATTTAAAGAGTGATGACGACATTGGGGGAAAGGAGAGGTATGTCCTCACACCAAATTCCTCACTTTTTGCGTATCAACAAATGTTTTCTTGATTGGTGCCCTGTTCTTTGTAGAAACAAGGTTCCCTGAAGATGAAATTTTCTGATCTCACAGTCCTGACAAGGGTAGCTCACTACTTTGGTCTGTGTTACTAGTTAGCTGTCAGAATATATGCACCCTGTAGCAAGCCCAAGCAACATCACCTGCTGCATTTACCTGATGAACAGTATTGAAGGATTGCGAGGGAGCAGTGTGAAAGAACCTGCTGACCTTTTAGCCCTCAGCTTGTGATATAGTCAGTTTATCAAAGAACCAGAGATATGGCAGAGTAAATAAACATCCGTTTTCTTTTGAGACTGTCTATATTTTTACATTTCATGTATAGAAATTGGTTGCAGCTAAAGCGTTGGGTCTTTTGTCTCTCACTGTTGTCACAACAAACAAGTTACTGACTTCATGACTGTGAGACAAAGTTTCTTCATTTTATTTTTTTTAAGCACACAATGGGGATATTTGCATATGATAATTCATTACAGCATTTTGATACAGCTCACTTTATTATGTTCTTTCTTTAGGAATGTTCAGATTGCTGCAATTTTAGACCAAAAGAATTATGTTGAAGAACTAAACAGACAACTGAAGTAAGTATTATTTTGAAGTATGCATGTCAATCCAGGCTTAAAGGTAAAACACCTCTATTTTCATTTCTACCACAGCTTTGGGAGAGAACCTCAGGGAAATGGGTGAAAATTCTTCATGCTTAGACTGGGGATGCAGTGAAGTTGGAAAGGAGCTTATGTTTTCTGGAGAGATTGAGGGGAGGAAATCTTAATTTTCATGCTTTTGTTTTTGATAAACATAACCTTTAGAGAAATGGAAAACGTGAGGGCAAAATGATCAAGGTACTTGGGGTTCGTAACATCGTAGGGTTCATAGCATCATAGGATTTATCTGAATACGCAGTCGGAAGTACAAATTCAAGTGCAATCTGTTTTAATAATAATTTTTGAAAAAAAAATTACTGTTCTGGATGAGTCCATATGGTTTTGTTTCTTACCTTGCACAATTTAGTTTCAGTTTTAATACCTAGGCCCAAAACTGGATAGATCCATTGCTGTTGGAAACGATTGTATAGGGTCATGGTTCATGTAGACCAAAGTTTGCAGGAAAGCAGACTTAGCTGCTAATATCCCATGGTGCCTGAAGAAAGTCAGTGCCATGAGGTGCCTTTTGCTTTCCCGTTTCCTCTTAGATTGTAAAATACATTGATGTCTTCTGCCTTGCCATTCTTAATGAATTGGTGGCTTCTGAGGACACCATACTAGAAATGGGCGGAAAAGTAAATAGTTTTACAGAATAGAGGTTTTTTCAGTGCATAAAGGGCAGCCTAAAAACATGCTTACAGCAGAAATGGGCGGGTGGGTAATGGCGAAGTGCTGGTCAAAGGGCGTAGTTGGATTTTTAAAAACAAACAAACAAAAAACAGACAAACAGAAAGGAATAAAATTCTGATGCGTCTTGTTAGTGAAGTCAAGATGCAGCAAGAAAGAGGGAGCCTGAGGATAATATCTCAAAAAATGCGGAGAAGCCAATGATTTTATCCAGATAAATGAATTTTGGAGGAAGAGCATTTAGAGTATGGTTTTCATTATATGGGGCCGGGGGAAAGCAAGATGATGATTGCAAATTGCCTTTTAAGGGAACTCGTTAAACATTTGGATACGATATAAGCTGTAAGGATAAAGGAAAGGGAGGAATGTGAAATCACATCCAAAAATGAGCTGAAGTGACAAGAATGACATTGGGAGTTGGGAAGCAGTGTGTAAAGATTCAACAAAGCAGACTGATTTTCTTATAATTAGGAAAAACTCAAATAATGTAAGAAGACCTTTTAGCACTTGTTAATGGTTAATCACTCTACCTTGCTTTAAAGCTTTTGAGCTTGGTTGAATGAGTTTGTATGTAATTTTGAATAATGCTTTCTTTCTTTTTCTCTCTCAGTAGCACAGTTAGCAGTCTACATGCAAGAGTTGATTCATTAGAGAAATCAAATACTAAACTGATTGAAGAGGTATTATTTTTTAGTAATACATAAAACATAACTATTTGCACTCACTATATTTATAAATATGTTTAACTTCTTTTAGTCTACATCAGTTCTTTATAATATGTTCAGATGCTTTTAATTTGGCTTGATAGAAAAGGTGCAGTAGCTGCAGGGATTTGCAGTCAGCTTGCGTCAGTAGCATGCAGCATCAGTAAAGGAGTTCTATGAAACATCACAATTTCCCACTTGGGACAAAAACAGAAAAGAAGCCTTTCTTAATGCCAGCTGTCAGGACAATTTTGTGCTGGTGACTAGTCCATAATGGATGGCACCAGTTGCTGTATAGAGACAGAAAGTAGTTTGAGCAATTTCTGTTACTGTGCTCAGCTTTAGCCAAATGTTCCTTTCTCGCTTATTCACCATATGCTTCTATACAGGTTTTTGATCTGCCTAGCTCTGGTTTTGTATTTATATTTTATATTTTCAGTTATTTTTGTTGCTTTGCTAGATTCCAATGTATGTTGCTTTTTAAGAGAGAGAGCACAATTATTTTTTAACCCAAGCTGATTGAAAAATAGTTAATGAAGCAGAAAATTCAAATGTCCAAATTCAGTGACTGAAGAGATAGCTAGCTTGCTGTGGGTATTAATGTATCCACAGAGAGGAAAACACTTTTTCTGAGTGCTAATTCTGAGTTTTCTGGTTCCTTTTCAAACCTTCACTTCAAGGTGTCCACCTGTTTTGATCAGCTGGTTTAAATTTCTGTTATTGAGGTATGTATTATAGGGCCCAGTTGTAATGTTTTCCTCTTTTGTGTGTGTGTTCTCACCACGTGGGAGAGCTTTTCTTAGGTAAATTGCTCCATATGATATATTAAGATGACCAAAAAGAATCAAAATGGATATATTTGAATGCTAATAGAAAGAAAACTCCAGGATGAGAAAAGGGGCTTGAGGGTCTCTGCATCATAATGAAGCAATGGAAAAAAAGCACGTTCTTCTTTTCCAGACATGAAATGATGAAGTATCTTGGGCACATATGGTGTTGTGTAATAAAAGTGACACATTACTAAGAGACCTTTATGTTTTCTTTAGAAATCCTTTATTTGATAGACGGCAAGAGTAGGGCAGAGAATGTCTAGGTCTTGCATTCATCAGAACATTTATTTGTTGTTTTTTTACTCACAAACATGGTCACTCTATCTTTTCCTTTTTTTTTTTTTTTCAGTTAGCAATAGCCAAAAACAATATAATTAAACTTCAGGAAGAAAACCATCAATTAAGGAGTGAAAATACTCTGATTTTAATGAAAACACAGCATCATCTAGAGGTACGTCTTAGCGTGGTTCATTGTCATGCAGCTGTGTTTACATTGCAACTTGAAGTAAGCAGTACCTGGCCAAATTTAAAACAGCTCTTTTAGGGAAAGAATCTATTACATCTCGGAAGCTTTATTATGGCAAAAATATGTTGAATTTGTGGGTCACTAGGTAGTTTTATAATTTTTTTTTTTTTAAACTGTAAACTACATCTTAAGGGCATTCAGTACTGTTATCTGAAAATCTTGTCAAGGTAGTATATGTTTTAGTTGGTGAACAGTCTATTCTGACCTGTCTCATTATAAGAATATTACATCATTTGGAATACTTGTGTATACAATTGCTAAATGCTTTTTAAGCTGTAATTTGTAACTCCTTACATAACTTCCTACACAGGATAATAGGTAAACTTATTTTACAGGAAAACAAGTAAAAGCACAGGTTAGACAGATATTTGGATTGTTCAGTACTGAAACATTGGTGTTTTGGAATGATGTACTGAGGGAGTACTGTACTGGAGTACAGCTTAGTTTGCTCATTTACTCAGTTCTCATAAAAGCGATGACCACGTAGCAGAAACAAGCTGCTTTCCTGTTTCTACTGTGCTTGGGAATTATGCTGTTAATTGCTAAACTTGTAATGAAAAAAAGATTCTGCATATCTTTGTAGGTAACTAAAGTGGATGTTGAAGCAGAACTTCAGACATACAAACACTCCAGGCAGGGTTTAGATGAAATGTACAATGAAGCACGTAGACAGCTTCGAGAAGAATCACAGCTTCGACAAGTGAGTACACTTTTCTAGGAGTACACAGCATTTCTAGGAGAGGTTATACTTGAGAAGAGTCTGAAATTATTTCTAGTTTTGCTTTTGCTCAGGTTAAGCACTGCCTTTAATCGAGTGTTGTTTCTCTAACTGCAGGTAATAAAAAGGTTTTCTAAAAGAGCAATTGGTACATTAGCATTTCTGTAACAATGTTGCTAAAGCATAGTAAAGAAAATACAAGTCCTTTAAAAAAAATTAGATAAATTGTTAGTAGTACTGTATGCTTTGTGTATGTATGCTAGGTATTTCTTGCAAAACTAGAAACCCTGTAGTTCTGTTTTTGTAATTAATACTTAGTCAACTCTATAAGAAATAATGCTTCCGGTATTGAAATGTGAGTTGTCTTCTCTAAGCTTTTTAAAGCATAAGTCACTAAGCATGTGAGTGTAATGTTTAGATAGTGGGTAATTACTCAGCAAAGTTACAGAGGGGCAGAATCTGTGATGTGGTGAAATAGGTGGTACTGCAGCTCTGTTAGAGTTAGCTTCGTCCTTTTTCAAAATGTAGATAAAATGTTGCATAATTTTAAAGGTTCTGTGTTGCATTGTGTTCGTGTGATCTTTGTGTGATTTGTAGGACATGGAGAATGAGCTAGTAGTTCAAGTTAGCATGAAACATGAGATAGAACTTGCCATGAAGTTACTGGAGAAGGACATCCATGAGAAGCAGGATACACTCATAGGCCTTCGACAGCAGCTTGATGAAGTTAAAGCGATTAACATGGAAATGTACCAAAAGCTGCAGGTAAAGTCTGCTCTCTGATGACATGATTTTGACATAAGTAAGAAAGGTATATTACCATTTTCTTTAGATACTGCTATTTCCTTAATTTTTAGTTTCTTTCCACTTTATAGGTCATTGTGCTTTTTTGGAATGTTACTGATGCAAAGGTGATTTCACACAAAGCGAAGTTTAAGGAAGTCACTTAATTTTATTGGGATTGTAGAATAACGGAGAATGAGAATAGGAGCGTGAGAATGAAAGAGCATGGCCTTGTAACATCTTGTGTGAAATATCTAGCAGTATTTACACTTCTTGGCCTGTGCTGTATAAAAAACAAGAGAACTATAAAAGGTATAGGCACATAGTGAGGAGTTAAAGAGGAAATTAGATGTGAATATTCAAAGTAGGGCATGGCATTTGAAAACAAAGCTTATTGGAGAAAGCTAATTATAGCTTTTTAAAATCTGTTAACAAATGAAGAAAATCTGTAACAGTGCAATGCTTAAAAAAAATTCTTTGTGAGAATATGGATCTCAGAGACCCAAAATACACTTAACAAAACACCAGGGAAGTTTAGTATTAAATTATTTATGCACCAAGTAAGTTTTACTTACGGAAGGAATTACCAAAAACAGCACAAGAAACCAGTCAAATCTCTGACAGAATGAGGGGGAAAAAATAGTGTGCTGTTGAGAGTTAGGTGAGATGAAGGACAAAGGATTCTACTCTTCTGCTTGCAACTGTCAGGAGACTGGTCCAGAAGATGAGAAATATAAACAGAGCTAGGAAGAAAAAGAAGAAAGGACTGTTATTCATTATGTTAGGGTTTGTAGGTTTTTGTTTTTCTTTTAGAGATGTACTTCTGGGGACCGTAACACAAATTTCACTTAATGACGTTCAGACGCACTTTCTGGACAATGAAATGAGTCAAGCAGTTTAATCATTCTGAATTTCCTGTTCAGGGACCAGTTTACAGTGTTGATCTGTATAGCAAGGATAATGCTCTCCCTTGCGTTTAGATCTGCAAGCTGAGATTGTGATAGCTGTGCAAGCAATCAAAATTGTAAAATGTGCTAGTAAAATTCACCAAGTATTTTTAGGCAAATGTGGTAAAGTCTGATAGCGTGAGAACCTTGATGATTTCCAGCCCAAAGCATCTTAGTTCTTGACTGGTTAGGATCTAGTGAGCTATTGAAAAATACAGTCAGTGAATTTAAGTTGACTTGCAAAATGATGAACTAAGAAAGGAAAGCAAATAAAAAATACATACTACATAGCATCTACACTTGTAAAGTACAAACTACATGTTTTTGGGCATGAAATTTTGTCTCAGTACTTTGTCAAGTAAATTTTTTAAGATGGGAATATTTAAAAAGAATCCAGATATGAAGTTCTAACATTTATTCCCTTCAGATGTTAAAGAGAAAAACTCCATGGGGTAACAGTGCAATACATACCTACTTCAGTTTTAGCCTTTTTTATAACACAGGTCTCTGAAGATGCTATGAAAGAAAAGAATGAAATAATTGGTCGCTTAGAGGATAAGACCAATCAAATTAATGCAACTATGAAACAACTAGAACAAAGGTACAGGCCTATCTTTGTTTTTCTTCATTCATTTCTCCATCCCCTTCCATTTACTTCATTCCCACGCAGTTGCCACTGAAATGTAACTTTCAGCTAGAAAATTGAAGACAGTTTCTGAAACTCTAACTACTGCTTTACTGTTTGTTTGTTTTTTCTTTTTAACAAATCCATTTATTTAAAATACAAACTTTAATCTTTCATTTTTCTTCGTCCACTATCTTTCTTCTGATCCTATGTTTTTGTGCTGACACCAAAAGCTATTCTTTCAGCTGTTTCAAAATTTGGATTCGTATTACCCTTTTTTTCTCTCCCAAATGAATGAAATGCAATAGAAAGCAAAGCATTAATATTGCTTATACTTAAGCGTGGGCTTAATATAAACATTTAATGCCTTCATGGATCACTGCTGAATTTGCTGAAGCTCTTAAAAGTACTGCAAGTTGCTTTAGAACTACCGTTGTTCTAGCCATGTAATGAGTTTTTTCACTGAAAGCTTGAAAAGTGAAAGACTAAAATTCCAGTGTATAAACTTCCGTTATGGTTAGATTGCATGTGTAACATAACATTAAAATGTGATGCATATGTTTAATTTAGTGGCCTATATGCAACATTGGTCTTTTTAATTGTAGAATATAACACATCCATAAACATTGTCATGTTGGTGTTTGACATGTCTTTTTTTCATTTAAATCTGATTATAAAAAACATGGTTATGTATTTTAAAAATTAGTGACATGAATATTCTTTTATTGACATCCTTTTTCCTCTTTTTTCTTTTTCTTTTTATCCTTTATCCCAATTTTTGTTTTTACTGTTTTGCTGCCTTCATCTGTCTTTGATTTTTGTCCACTGCATTCGTGAAGTGACAAAGATCTGTTAACTCAAACTAGGACTATTGCAATGTCATTCGTCAAATGTGCCAGCCATGAAGCTCAGCACCAGTATAAACTTGTCAAAGATATATCATTCTGAAAGCTCCTCCTAATCTGTTGTGTTTAAATAATTACTGATAAAATACAACTTAAGCATTGTAAAATACCAATTTTACATATAAAGTGGTATTAGAAATCCTGCACTATAACTGATCATAGCTGGGTTCTATTTTGTTTTCTGAAAGAACATCATCTCTGACCTCACTTTGCCCCTCTTTGAAAAAAAAAAAAGAGAGAGAGAAAGTAAATTATTGCACTATTATTAAGCAAATGTAAGCTAGTTTTCTAATGCTATTTAATCACTTCTTAATTGTGAAAGTTTATTTTAAAAGGTTAGCTATCTTCATTTTGACTGTACATATTTATGACATTTGTTGCTAATCTAGCCGTTTTTCCTGTTGTTTGCAGTACTAAAAGATTTAAAAAGTAGCCCTTCTGACTAATATTTCCCTTTTCCCCTGCTTATTTCTTTCACTTGTAGGCTGTATTTATCCCAAAAGCATGCTCTCTGATGATTTTGGTGGGTTTTTTTGGTCGTAACTAGCACTGTTTTCTTGAACAGCATGAGCAGGAGATCTGGGGAAGGGGGGCTGAGTGCTGTTTCAGAATAGTACGTTGAAAAGAGGGGGGACGTGTAAAAATATATGTCAAGTACGTACAGTTGAAGAATTTAGGGTTTGGGGATAAAACAGCTAAAGCACAATTCCATTCTGCTGATGTGACGGAGGATAAAATGTTTTCCCAGAGGTACATTGTGTTTGGAGCCTGGACTTAGGCAGGGCTCCAGAAAGGGAGGGCAGCCTGCTCCAGCACAGGTTGTAGCTGCAGCTCCTGCCGAGGATAGCTAGCTATGGTGGAAGCTGTAGCAATAGATAGGATTTACATTTCAGGCACAGATCCTGAACTTTTCTAACTTGTTTGTAAACTGAGTTTCTTGCAGGTCATTGTAATCCTAACCTGTGGTTTTGCCCAGCCCCTTTCTTTTCGCTCTCTCCACCTGTCACTAGTCAGTCTTTACAAATCATCTCTCTGCTTTGAGTTGCTGCTTGCCTGCGCTGCTGAAATAAGGGAGTTTTAGCTGCTGACTGCCCTTCGTGCTCTTCTCACTGTTTCGCCTGAAGTGTGGAAGGGGAGTTGACTGGGAAAAGAATCAGCAGGAGGGAAGGTGTTTGCAGAAGTCGAGGCAAGACCATAATTAAAGAAGGGTTTCTTACTTTGTGATTATCTATCTTATTCCTTGGTTTGGAACTAGCAAGAGCCTTTAAAGTGAGCTGGCTACTAAAAACCAATTAATAATAGTATCTTCCATCCTTGAAGAAAACCCAAAACAGAAACAATAAAGCAACAAGGTAGACCATAGCAGAAATGGGAGCATTAACGATCTCATAGTCAATTAATGTGAACAAGTATCTGTCTCAGTATCATCTGAATCTCAAATCCTGCTGTGAACTCGGTCAAACTCAGCGTTTCTCTGAATTACAGCTGTGCTGTTGGCTTTGGTGCTAGTCTAGAGGATGGTGCTGTATCCCGGGTTGGCTAGCATGTTTCTTGGGTTACAAGCTGCCTTTCTACCTTGGCTGTGGAAACTGCATGGCAGTTTGATTTGTAATTTAGAGAGGGTTTTAACTTGCCATGTCTTTTCCTGTCTTGTGTAACTTGATTCAGTCTCTTGCCCAGTAAATTGACCCTGCTTTTTCCAAGTATTCTCCTTTCCACGCATCTGCTTTGGCCCCTTTGTGCACTACCTCTGCAAGTGTGACAGGGAACGCACTTACAACAGCTGGTATAGCTGAGTGGGATAGTACATACTTCAGAAAGTATTTTAGTTCCAGTCTTTTATCACTTGTTTACTGGTAGCTTTTGGAAATTCCCACCGGTGCAACTGCATCAGTGGAAGCACAAATATAGATGTATTGCTGACTTAATTTCTTTTTAGCTGGGAGTCGAGAGTTACTCTTCATTCAGCTAGGGAATTGTCAAATCAAGCACAGCAAGAGCGTTATCACAGATTTCTCCCACCTCTTACCTGAGCTGGCACTTGGAACGTGTTTGTTAAACCAGACACAGCAGGTGGGGGCAGTCAGTGCTATTTTACAGGCCTTTTTACTCTCCTGCCTTTTCATCAAGACAGATGTAGCCACAATAGCACAAGTTCCACCTCGACACCTTTCCTTTTGTTACATTACATCCATCTTTTTTTTGGACTTGCAGAGGTGGTGAGGAGAGAGAAACCACAAGGAGCTAATGGATTCCAAGGGGCGCTGTAGCAGAAGCAGAAACAAACCCCTAGAATTCAGAAAGGAAAGATCAAATTCAAAAGAACAACAGTCCCTCCCTTCATGATGAATCAGTTTTATTTATTTATTTATTTTTGTCTGTGGTATGGAGCTATTTAACCCACTGTAAGAATGTATTATTTTTAATGCAGATTATTTAAGTTAATTACTAATGTGATGTAGTTGAGATAGTTCTCTAAATGTAGTGGGACCTGTCAGGGTGTGTCTCGTATTAGGCTAGTTAAGTGTTTTGCAGTCTCATTGCAGTGCTCTGTATTCAGCCTTATGCTTGAATTGTTTTAAGCTGCTTTTGCACAACACATGTTCTGCCCTCTCTTAATGGGTGATTAGTACAAGCCAAGTATTTTACAGGGTTTATTTTAAAAAAGATGAGGAAAAAGGAAAAAAAAAGCTTCTTAAAATAACACAAGAACATATACTAGAGTAAAAAAAAAACCAACAACATTAAGGTACATGCTTCAATTCTAAAATGTATCATCATGCTTTGGCATCTGTTATTGATGAGCATAAAATAAAAAACCTGATTACTTACAGTGATTACTCTCTTCCTGTATGAAAACCAGGAGCTAGTTCTCTAGGCATTGTATGGATTTCTCGTTTGAGTTTGTGAGTTTCCCCCAAACTTTGTTTTTATTTAGAAATGTTTCTATTTCCCCATTTTTCTTTTATTTGTCTTCTTCACCCTCTACACCCTAGTTCTAGCTTCAGTTTTACCCAAAGTTGATTTGAATTACACCAGATTGCAGCAAGCAGAGAAGGCTCAAGTGGAGGCTGAGAATGAGGATGAGAAACTTAAACAGGAATATGTGAATAAATCTGAAAGTCTGCAGAAAGAATTCTCCCAGAAGGAGAAACAGCTGTAAGTATATCTGTCCTGTTTGCACAAATACATAGCCATAAACCTTCTGCAGTGCAGCATGTCTCCTGTGTTAATGCAGGCTGGTGGTTGAGAAATGGTTTTGAACAGAATGTAAATACTAAAGATGGTAATGTTAGGTACTGGCAAGGTGACAGAAAATACTCCATTCCTGGGAAGTCAGGCTACCTTTGGGCACCTCTGAAATGGCGTGCAGCTCAAAAGGAGGGGAAAGAACAGAAGTATTTAAGTATTTTTTTGGCTAAAGGTGCCGGCGTAATTCATTAGGAAATTATCATAAGCAGGGGAAAATACATAGTGTAGTAGTAGAAATCCACACTTTTAACAAACCCCACAAGTATGTAATAGTATAAACTTAAACAGAAATGGCATAAGAATAGTACAATTGATCAGACTTATGAATAAGGTAAAATCCTTAAAAATGGTTTAATTTACCACTCTGCATGAGAAGAAACCCACAGGAATCAAAAATACTAAAATGCAACATAAAGGCCAACCCTCTACCCTTGCTCCTGTTAAATTTTTCAGTGCTAATCTAAATAAATATCTAACGTAAAAAGCTCCCTGTAGGGGCAGGTGTTTTCTCTGTTAGAAAATAACAGTTAAACTATTTAAGATAGTTGCAGAACCGTGACACAAGGATTGGAGCTTAAATATTAGTGAATTCCAATCTGATTACCAGCCCACCCTGCCTCTCGTACAACTCTGAATGTTAATAAACTTGTTTAACTGTCATGACAAATGTTCACTTTACTACCACAGTCATCTTTGCAGATTTTGGGCAAAAGAACAGTTCAGACCCCAACCTTAGAATTCTGCAATTCTGAAACCTCAAGGTCATGCTCACTTCTGATCTTTTCCAACCAGATGCTGAGGTAGTGTCCCAAATGTAAGTCTTTCCTTTAAAAATGATTTTGGTTTTAAAACAGGGAAATTAATGTGGATACAGGTTTTCCATCAAAAAACCTTGCATGACTACTCTCAGTTTTTTTTTCCTCTTCTGATGTGTTGGCAAGATTTAGATGTAAAAGGTTGGGCAGTGTGCTTCTGTCCTTTGTTTTCTGTGACGTTCTAATCACCAACTCTTCCACAAAACTGATAACAAAACTCCAGCTAGAGTGGATCTTCCATCAGATTAACACCAATGCCAATAACTGGCCTCCTATTAAACTAATAGGATTTAGATCCCTCTTTATGTTGAACCTCAGCCATGTAGGAAGCTCAGTTAAAATAGCACTTTAAAGTCCTTCCTTCTTTAGTCTTAATTCAGTTCAAATCTCCGTAAGCCTTATTCTAAACAGGAAGATTAACACCTGAAGATACAATATTAAATAACTTCTGTGAGCACCAGAGACGTATGTAAACATTCTCTGTATGGCAGTGTGGCTTGTTTGCTTTAGAAACAAGGTACCTAAAGTTAAGGGAGGGCTTTCCCTTATGCATGTCTTAAAAAGTGCCTTAGAAGGTTGTGGGTAATCTTCTCTTGCTCATTTATTGGACAGCTCTTCAAAACAATGCCATAGTCTTGATCCTTTTAAATGCATTTCTTTTTAAAAGCACTTTCTAAGTGACAGTGTTTTCTTTATTACAATGAGGTCTAAAATGTTTTGAAAGTGCCGCACTATTTCTGTTTTAAAAAACGCATCAGCTGTTTAATATGGTAATAGGATATTGCACCCAGAAATAAAATCATTTTTGTTTTATAAGTGATACTGTTGTGCTCAGTGATTGTTTTATTTTGTTTGTTTGGTTTGCATGTTCCAGGCTTCAACTGGAAACTGATTTGAAGATAGAAAAGGAGTGGCGGCAAACCCTAGAGGATGATCTTCAAAAGGAAAAAGAAACCGTATCTCATCTACGAGGAGAAACTCAAGAGATAATTAACCTTAAAAAAGTAAATTCTGCAATATAACTTTTGCAATATAACTAGAAGCTGACTGCAAAGTTAATTATGAATTTAGGCATGGTATTTCTAAGGATTTCTGCAAGTAGATAAGAGAGATTAGGCTAATGTATTCTCACAGATCGATTAAGACAAAAATTGGAAACATTGGTTTTCTTTTTACTTGCCATTTATTCTTCAGATCGGAACCCCCCCATGAATAAGGATAAATTAAATTCTCATTTTCCTTTGTCAATTTTATTGAACACAGGCCAGAAAGTGCTTTAGATTCTCTCTGACTTGGTACATGGCTATATAGTGTTGCTGATCTCTGCAATAAGTTGCATTTATTTCCTGGAGGGGACTGAAGAACCAACAAAGCTTCAACTCTTAGGGTCTAAGAATTTAATCTTGAGTTGTTGCTGTTTGAATTGGACTTGGAAATCTTTCAACTGATATGAATCATCAATTCATTTACTTTTCTCAGTAAGATCAGCTTGGGTTAGGAGCAGTTTTCTAGCCATTAGGCACATACATCTATATTTGCTGGGCTTTAGGCATATACATCTATATTGTGTGATTTTTTTTTTTTTATTATTTTTTTAAGGAGTTCCTTAAACTTCAAGAAAAAAACAGGCAACTGAAAAGGATATGTCAAGACCAAGAAGCTGCTCTCCAAGAACTGGCATCCAAGCTGAGCGAGTAATTTAATTATTCATTACAATTTCATTTGTCATGTTAGCTTGGATTAAGAAAAATAATAGGATGGTAGTCATGTGAAGTTCAATGTATAAGACAAGATTACCTAACCAGTTATCAGGAAGAAGTAATGTCCAGTTAGTTGAGGTCTGTTGTTTTTGTTTTTTTTTTTGACTTGGGGGCTAACTGTGACCTCATATGCAATTGTGCACAGTGCTCTGACAAGGAAAATCCTAGGTAAAAAGGGGATGGAGGCAGTAGGAGGAGTTTTTCGTTGAAAGTGGCTGACTAGTTTGCATATCTTAACTTTCCTAAAAAAGAACCCAAGTGGAATCACAGAATCACCTAGGTTGGAAGAGACCTCCAAGATCACCTAGCACAACCTCTGACCTAACACTACCAAGTCCTCCACTAAAACAGATCACTGAGCTCTGCATCTAAACGTCTTTTCAAGACCTCCAGGGATGGTGACTCAACCACTTCCCTGGGCAGCCCATTCCAATGCCTAACAACTCTTTCAGTAAAGAAGTTCTTCCAAATACCCAACCTAAACCTCCCCTGGCGCAACTTTAGCCCATTCCCCCCAAAAAGCAGCACTCCCACAACCCCTGAGAATCGACAAGAGCTGTTTATTGCCGGGACATGTCCGTGGTGTTTGGTGGCTCCAAGCTAACGCTTGTGATGGAGCCTGAGCAACGAGTAGGGGGCTCGCCGGGCACTCCTGTGGTGCTGTTGGTGCTCTCGGATGGCAGAGCACAAAGACGTGCCGCAGTAGTCCCAGGCCTGTCCCGGCAGAGGTGGATCCAATTCCATCCATTCGTCCACATCTGCTGGATCCAGCTCCACGGGCGCCACGTGTTGGGCAGAAGGCTAAGCTAGTCCTTGCCCGGGACTGCCCAAACGGGAGGCCTTCCGTCCGGGATGTTCACAGGCCAGGGTGCCCAACCAGGGGGTCGTCCAGTCCCACGCCTCGGTCCCATGCCACCGGCAGTCAGAGGGTCTAGATGCTCAGCCAGTGGTGGGCCAGCTGCAGGGGGCCTGTTTTATAGGGCCTGCAGCAAAGGCGGGGCAGTGGTGGCCACTGTGACCTCAGCAAGCCTCTGGGATGGAGTGGCCCACGCGTGGCCAAAGGGAGCGGCCTGGAAGATGCCCTCCTGTGGGCAAGGAGGAAGGCTGGGGGGCTGAGGGCCCCTTTTCTGGGGCTCGCTCTCCCAGGCCATTTGGCTTGGTAGAGAGAAAGGCTGCTCCTTGGCCACAGGGACTGCCCTGCACCTCCCATCCCGTGCCTTGAGTTTATTTTTGACACTGTTTTTTAGGCAATTTCATTCTATTTTTTGTGGGAAAGAACAGAAGCAAGGTGCATCTTCAGCCCTAATTCCCATGTGCGCTTTGTGCTTCGAGTGAAGAATTTCTTCCTCATGTCACATCTAAAAGCTCTGGCCTTAACAAGATAGCGCTCACCTTATGAGGTTGCATGCTCATAGTTTCCTTTCTTTGAAGAGATGGAAGTTCTCTGTATGACAATCTTAGAACATTGTTTATTGCAACATCTTCAGAGTATGTAAAAGATGAACTTACCAGAACCCCTTCAGACTATAATGAGCAATAAGCTCTGAACACGGTTATTATCCTCCTCCAGTGTTGTTAAAGTTTCATTTAATGATGTGTGTCTTCTGAATTGTTTTGCCATGACTAGTGTGGGCTTTCGTGCCCTGTGTAAAAACTTATTGTGTATATTGTAGTTTAGACAATTCTGAGTGGGTTGGCACTGGATTGCTGTGGGAACGTTGCTTTTCCCAGCATGACAGCCCAGAAATTTGAATTCCTGGTTCATACCAGTGCCATGTGCTAGCTTTAGGTATTTGCACAGAGCTACACTGGTACAAATTTCTTTTATCCATATAATCCCAAACATATCTGCAGCCATTCAAAGGATTCCGAGCTCTTTGGAGAGAGCTTGTTGTCTCTGTGTAGTACGTAGGACAGCATCTCCTAGATGCTGCTGTAATAGGAAATATTAAGTAGAAGTTCAGAGTACTCAAAAGCTAAGTACCTCCACCTTTTAAAATTGTTGGGCAGTAACTGACAAAAATTTGAAATAGCATTATCTTTATTTTTTAGATCAAAGCTGAAAATAGAAGATATAAAGGAAGCCAACAAAGCATTGCAGGTTGGTAGGATTTGGAGGAAAGAGATACTTTTTTTCCCACTGTCCACATTGAACTGTTTTGCAAGCATGAGAAGGCTCCTCTTCAGCAGCAGCTCTACAGGAGACACTCATTGTATATCCTCCAGTGGGAGAGAAGCACAGATTCTCTGTAGCCTTAGGGAAGTCAGTTGTTTCTGATTTTTATTGTTTGACATAAAAGTATGCATTTTGACACTTCTTGCAACAGTGCTTATTTATTTTTATTTACTTTTGACATTTCTTGCAACAGTTCTTTTTATTTTACAACATATCTGGGAAAAAATATGTAGCCAACTGAGCTTAAATTATGTGCTACTTGTCAGCAATCACTAAATACTTGATCATCCAAAAGCCACCAAAAATATGATTTGTAATGTTGAAAGATTGGGAACTTTCTTAAGACTTGCTCAGGGAGCACTTGAGAGCTGCGGTTGTGTCTGCACACGCTGGATTATGTGGTGTGCGACCTTATGTATTCTTTCAGTCCAGGTAAAGGTGTGCGAAGTGGTTTGCCAAACACACTACTGTTTTTATTAATTGGTTTAGACAGAAGGAAATGAACAGCTCTTGACACTGTATTTGTTTTTTGTTTTTTTTTGGCTCCCCAGCATCTTGAGGACTGTTCCTTTGTGATGGACAAGGAAACAGGCTTCAGCTTTGAGACTTGGATAGCTTTCTGCTTTTCCCATTTCAGCCATTGACCATCTTTACTACCCCAAGAATGCTCTCTTTGCACCTGTTCCCCTTCTCTTAGCAGTGTTTTAGAGCAGACTTATTCTGCATTAATGTCTCTGTGACATTAGAGTGGTGTCAGGGCATTAAGCAATTCAGGCACTAAACGCTACTCCTATTGATTTGTTTTGTCCTTTGGAACCCAAAGTTTACCTTTCTTGGATACACATATTTATGATTTTTTTAATCCTTTTTCTCCAGGGCCAGGTTTGGTTGAAGGACAAAGAGGCTACACATTGCAAGTTATGTGAAAAGGAATTTTCCCTTTCCAAAAGGAAGGTAAAACTAAAACAATTTCTTCCAACTTTTTTACATGTATTATAAGAAATGTGTTAGCTATCTTAGAGATGCAGTATGAAATGTCAACCTTCAGATGAACGTGTAGATGTTTTCTGAGTTGACTTCCTAGTTCTTTGATATGTGTAACACAGTCAGGCTCTGCTATCAAAAGAAACGCTGCCTTTGGGTGAAGTGTGACAGAGGACCATACTTAAAATTATTCAACCTACTTAGTGGAATCATCATCTCAAGTGCTTGTCATCTGTGGCACTGTTAAAATTTGACTCGTGCAAGTCATCTTATTGCATTTTTTATATAATGAACTCTAAAGGTTATGAATTTGTTGTGGTTTTAAAGTGGTGTTAATTTCCAAGCTTTATTGATGTATGCAGAATTTTTTACTTTACCAATTTTTTATGTTAAATCCCATGAGCTGCTTGACAGAATTGTCCATTCATGCTTATATTTTTATTTGGCAAACTATGTTAGTTCGTCTTATTCTTGGAATTGAAAAAATTCTGCAAAGTTTGGAAATTGGGTCTGTATAGCATTGCATCATAGATTGGGATTTAGATGAATTGTCTTTTGAAAATTGATTCCATGCTTGGACCGAAGAATTGGAAGGAATCACAGCTGAGATTGCTCTGTATATGTGGTTTATTGGTATCCAATTACGAAGTATATTTCCACTGTAATTTTGTATTTGTTTCTTGACAAACACTTCTCCCTTCTCCCCATTATTTAGCATCACTGTAGAAACTGTGGTGAGATCTTCTGTAATGCCTGTTCGGACAATGAACTGCCTCTGCCTTCTTCGCCAAAGCCTGTTCGTGTCTGTGATTCCTGCCATGCAATACTTATACAGAGGTGCTCTTCTAATGTGCCCTAAGATCCTTTTACAAGTAGTTTATCACCTTTTGGTATTTAGCTAATTCTGTAGAAGTGTACCAGCTACAGAATGTACAGCACTGTTTCTGGAATTTCAGGTAAGCAGTCGGAAGTTGCATTTTCCAAGCATCATAGAGGACTTTGTTGGCTGCTTCCTGTTTATACAAATAGAGAAAATGGGACCCAAAGATGGAAAACATGTTAAAATGTTAAAAGTACAGATCACAAGAACAATTACTTGCAAGTGTTTCTGGAGGAAGGAGGACAGTTTATACTGGAGACTGGGTGTTATATGTATTTGATAAGTATCTCAGTCTTTTTGATCTTGAAAAATGTGATACATTTACCTGCTTTTACAGGCTAGTCTGCAACAAGTTCAACCTAATTCTGCTGCACAATTTGCCTGCAGTATGCTGTTGTGAAGTGAAACTCTGCAGTAGATAGTTTTAAAGTGTATTTTAAAATAAGTATTTAAATTAATGCAGGTGGTCCAGTAAGTTATTGCCAAATACCGTATTTATTTGTTTCCTCTCAATTCTCAAGATCTGATGCATCCAAGAATATTGCACTGACAGCTCTGTAATTTGTAGTCACAGGTGCAGAAGATTTTATCGGACAGGTGAGAAGCAGTGCCTTTAGGCACTGGAAGAAAGGAGATGCATTTTGCCAAATTATTTTGTAAAATGAACTACTAATAATTTGGCATATCTGTGTTTTCATGGAGAGATGTGTGTCCCAGTTGTTCTGCCTTACGTTGTGTGTAGCTTCAAATGAGTATCTGCATTATTTTCATGTAAGTCATACTTAGTTCTAGCAGTATGAATCTGCTGCCAAGAGACACTAGGATTAAACACTGCAGACCCGTGTACTTTGTGTGGTGCCTGTGTTGACAGGAAGGTTATTCCTGATTTTGTCACCGTCTTTCTCAAATTTTCAGTTTGTTTCTAAACCAGTCTCTTCTTTTCAAGAGAGCTTTTGTGTGTTACTAGGTCTGACACATCTCTCACTTCTCTCATTGTTATCCCATGGTAATTTCTGCTGGAATGTAAGCCTTTATTCTCCTAGTAGCCAAGTAAGAATACATCCTTTTGGGTTGTATTTAGCATCGGCCTCACTTCGATGTCAATGCACTAGAATCAAGCCCTCTTCCCTTCAGCCCTTCACGTGACTGGATCCAGCTGTGGAATCTCTGGTCAGTACCGAGGAGAAGTCAGCAGAATTATCAACTCCCTGGTTCTTTCATCCATGGGCCTGTTACATTCCTACTAACAGGAGCATGGAGGCTTTGAAACAGGTCTTCTAGTCATTCCTGCACTTTGTTTAGCTTAGCTGTGTCTTTTAAGGATAGGCATTTAGCTAATATTCCAAGAGCTATTCCGTTAATTTTGACACATCAATGTAGTTGCTTATGTAGCTTTTGTAAAGAAAAAATGTTTTTAAAATTACCCAGCATCACTTTTTGTAAAATGCAAAACAAATATTTGTAAATCTGTAAATAGCTTTTGGAAAAAATAAATTTAATTGATCTGCAACTTAATGATGGGAGCAATGTCATATTAAAACTTGCAGTTTAGAATATTTTGAGCATTTTATTGATAATTGGAAAATGGAGACTACCCTAGTAAGTACTTAATTTAAGTGCTGCTCACTTGCCTCCTGAAAGTACGATGATCTGAGGGTGTTTCCAGGTGGGTTTTGTTTTTATTCCTCTGCAATTTAAATATCAAGTTCCTTGAATGGTTCAGTACTGAGAAATGCTCTTGTTACAGGATGAAGCATTAGGGGGGAAGGGGCAGTTGCAAGGCATTCACTGTCCCATACAGAACTTCATTCAAGACTCAAATTGGGTGTACCTTTTGTAACTTACACTTCAAACTACTTTGTATAACCAAGTAACTCCCCCTACTCTCCAATGGTAAGTCTTTAACCAGTGTTTTAAGTGTTTCTCCTCGAAAAATAGAATGCAGAGCGTACTTGATTAAGGTTAGAGCTTGCACTATTATACAGTATTCAGATGCTGTGCTTATAGGAAAATCTGTAAGTAGATGTGCTTTACCTGACCCTAAGATATTTTGTCCTGCCATTGGATTAATTTTTGTCCTGACCTTTGTTAACTTAGTTTTACAAGGCATACAAACCTAACCAACTGACCAAGAACCCCCTACTTACGCTGTGAGCACCAAGTTAAAAACAGAGTCCTGCACCATCCCTGGTATGATTTCAAGCCATCTTTCCTCCCCTTCCTATCCCAAAGTATTCCAGTAGTTGGGAAACTTCCTATGGCAGATGCCCCTTTCAGCTATTACTTCCAATCACTTGGACACAAGCACACACTCTCTAGTGAAATAAACTCCATTCTACTCTCTCCCACAGTAAGACATTTATTACATATATAACACAGTACTAGCAAAACAGGTGACAAACTTTCAATACCCAAGATCACATTTGACATTTGAAGGGAGGCATTGAGGACAAAGCAGTTAGTTTGGGAGATCACACTGGCTCAGAATAAATACCTCGTTACACATCAGCTATGTTAAGTGTCTTCAAACAATTGTTTCTTACACATCTTACATGTCACAAATGCACAAAAACTTTTTTCAATGTGTTTGGGGTTGTGTCACTTAACAAATATCGGGCTTACAGTTGTCATTTTAGAGACCTGGCTTCTAACAAGCTCATCCATAAAATGGGTTGCCAAGTTTTGAACAAATACAGACAAATCAGCTATGTGCACTAAAGGAAAAAAAGCTCAATGATGTTGAAATACAAGTTTGATGAAAAGAAACTTTTATCTTGCTTCAAAATACCCCAGTCTTCCTAAAAACACTCAAAAACAGTTTGTGAAAGAAAAAAAACTAAACTTGAAATTAACTAGTATTTGACCTATTTCATGTTAGCTGAAAGCTGTGCTAGTGTTTTAGTTTGATTAGCAACTTATTTGCAAGTTACATGTGTGAAATGCAGCATCTGAAGTTCTACAGCAAAGCACAGACCTACTCTAGCTTGGTGTCGTGGATGCACACAACTTTGGAACTAAGCATTTATGCACCTGTGCATTTGAAAAGCACAGTAGATTCTGATAGTACAAGGAAGGAAGCTGGAACTATGACTTTCAGCCTCCACAGCTTTAGCTTAGTGCCATGTTGAGAAATTATAACATACAACTTATCAAAAGGATTTAGGAAAGATTGTTACCAAATAAACTAGTCTATTAATCTACCTTTTTTCCCCTTAAACAAGTGAATTTTTCAAACTCATTCACTACACCAAGATTACATAGAACTCAGTGTTCATAGGAGTTACAGTACAACCACCTTTATTGAACCGTAGAACGACATCTTAAACCGACTGTTTCCTGAATATGTAATACATCCTTAGGAGTAACTAGTATAAAAAGTATCAACATCAGTGGTTTGAATATAAAAATTTATTTAAAGTCAGAGTATGCAACAAATATAACCTACAGAAAACAGATTTTCCCATCACAATCTGTTGCTTACCAAATAATATTGTGAAAACACATTCCTTCAGTCATTATAAAGTTCTTAAAATACAAAAGAAATTAAATTTTGTAAGAAAGTCTAGTAGACCAGAGACTGTTTCTTCCAGGATATTACGCAGAAGCAAGGCTATCCTTCAATACATTCCACGCCATCCTCCTCCACCCATACTGCCTTGCCCATAGTAGCCTCCACTATTTCCACTGCCACGACCTGCAAACAATTGACACAAGGTCACGTATACATACCTTGAAAAAAGAAAAGAACGTGATGGGTAATACAAAACTGTTCAGCACCAACTTAAGTTATACTAGAACAATAATACTTCACTCACTATTTTTCTAAACAAGCATTCGCTACAGTAGCCAAAGGTATTTAAAAAAATAAAACGTGATTTTTCAGTTAAACCAATGCCCTCCCAGTGCCCTTTCTCCCAGCACATCCTACAGCACCCAGAACCCACCCTTCCAGATCCTCTGTCGGAAGACAGATGTAGCAACACAGTCAGAAAATAAATTTAAAACAGAACGTCTACTTACTGTATCCACCCAAGCCATCAGGAGTTCCGTACCCGCCGCTGTAATTGCTACCCATGCCCATTCTACCAACAGAGCCGTAACCTTGATCTGAAAAGCAGAATGTGCACCATTACAAGCTGGGAACCACATTACATTTGGTGAAACGAGCTAGATGTGGAATTGATGCATACCCATGCCATCTCTGCCATAGCCTCCCATTCCAGAACCACCTCCAGCAGTTGAATTCAGGAATAGTTCAATATATCGATGTTCTGTAGGAAATCAGTAAGCTATGTTATATTTTGATTCAGAAAACAGAAAGATTCAAAGAAAAAAAAAATCCATCCTGCAGAATTAGTTGGAAGTCCACAAGATTTATTTTTTTTAAGATGCCCAATCAGTCGTTATTCTGAGAAACAGCAAAAAATACCATAATTTATGTATTTAATGCAACGTAACTTGAGTTATATGAGTTTAAACCCTTACACTCAGTTTACCTATATATACCATACCAAAGCCTGGTCAATGAAAACCTCGTTTGAACACAACACTCACGCATGTGATTCTTATCCTTTGACATAGCAGCTACTGCATCCTCATGTGTTACAAATTCCACGTCTGCCTCTCCTGTGGCTCGTCCATCTGCCCCGATATCAATGTGAACTCTTATAGGATTCAATGGCGAGAAAAACTAAGAATAAAAACAAAAAAAGTCACATGAATTTAGATTTTAAGCCAGGTACATTTTTTTTGCTGTCCCAGGGATTACAGTGCTAAGCACTAACGATTTTGTGTGGTAGGATGAGACCAATTGAATTACTCATTTCCAGATCGTTACTTACAATCCCTATTACACAACATGAGGAACTCCAGCCACAGATCTAAGTAGCTTTCTTTAAAAGTGGAGATACAAACCAAAATACCTGCCCACAAACATCTCTTTAAGCAATACGTTCTAATAAGATGCCACCCTGGAAAAAGAAAGTCATGACTTCATTTTCAAAGAAGCAGAGCCCAATGAAGATCCTGAAATAGGGACACGTTTATGGAATAACAACAAAAAGAAAAGCTGTTTATCAGATTTCTCTTCCTTCCCACAGAAGTCATCAAAAAGATGCAGTGGTGTATCTGACCAACTGCCCTTTTAATAGACAGTATGTGCAAATGAACTGTTAGGGTAACTATTGATGGACTACTCGTCATGCTTTCAACTTGCAGTAATGTGCTCTGAATCAAAGACTGAGGCCTGACCCTTGTTCTCGAAGAGGAACTGAAGGAAACAACCAAACTGATGTTACTACTCACTTTCAAAATACAGAGAAAAAAGAAAACAAGCACAATCTGATGGACTTCCACATATATAACAGACAGATACAACTAATAAAGGTGTCCCCCTGTACAGAGCCTATGGTTAAACCAGGCCCACCATCCCATAAGACTTCTCTCCCTATAATCAAAATTGACATCCACACTGACTCAAGAATGTATTCCCAAAATCCTGCAGGTGTCCCTTGATCTGCCACCCTGGTGTCTTATGAAGAAACGAGATACCTTCCCCTGGAATCAAACACAGCTCCCTACAGTTTTCCCACCTTGTCCATCTTGAAAGTTTCATGTCAACATACAAACCATAATCAAAGTTTCACATCCACTATCACTCTCTTTTATAAAATCACAGGTAAGCTTAAACTTCTGAAAGTCTTAGAATGAAGATGATGATTGCAACACTCGTATCCATCTTTTAAGGAAATGAAAAAGCAGAACAGTACAGAAATTAATGTTAAAAATAATCTGACTTCTTCAGTAACCTTAGGACAGTCATTACCTTTACAAAAGCTCGTTTGTTGTGAAGTTCTGCTGAAGTTGCATAAATAACCATGACTTCAGGCAGCAGATGTGTTAGAGTTATCAATCACTCACTGGAGAACCGTAAATTAGTTTGGAACAGGGAAGACAAGAACATGTAAACTCTTGTCCTTAAAAAGCCAGTTTTTCCTACTGTACTTACATTAGCAATGTCATTTTCTGTTGCTCGAAAAGGCAGTCCTCTCATGTGTACAAAATGACCACCACCATGGAAACCTGAACCTGCATCTCCAGCTCCACCATAGCCATGTCCTCCCATGCCTAGAAAAACACAACCAAGAAAACACACACCTGGTAAGTACATCATGAAAAGCAAGAAAAGTGATTACTATTTTTTTCTGAAAGTGCTGACTTTAGGCTATTGAATTAAGCTATTGAAGAGGTTTCGATTCTCGTGTATCAACCTGAATGCTTATCTGTGTATTATTTCCCAGAGATTCAACTCCCCTTTCCTAAGTAACCTTCTTTCTTTACAAAATATTTTAATAAAGAAATCCACAACTTCTGTCTTGAAAATACTACGTCTTACAAGTCAAAGATGAAAAATATTTTTAAACAGTATTTTTTACCTCTCCCATCTCTCATTCTGTCATCATAGCCATCATTTCCGTAGCCATAGTTATTATAGCCACCATAATCATCAAAGCCACCATACCCTGTACAAGTGACAGAAAAAAAAAGAATGATTACATTGTTACTGAAAACTCAAGGTGATGCAAAAGAATCATTTTTTCAGTCTTTGGGCACCAAGATGTCTGTGTTTACCTCTACAGACTGTTAAAACTGGATTTTTGAACAGCGTTCAAGTGCAGAATCCCTTTTATACCATAAAAAGACCAAAACATGCAAACAAAATATCCGATTCTAATAAAAATAAAGTTTTCAAATATTTTCCATTACTCTTAAATAGAAAGCTGCATTTTTTGACATATTACAAGTTTCTTTCTAGAGAAGTGCATCAAACCTAATAGGAAGCTACTGCCATTTCGTTATTTCTTGACAAATATGTCAGAAACATGAAATTGACAACAGAACCTCTATCATTAGATAAACATACCACCGTCATATCCACCACCTCCTCGACGCATTCTGTCATACATACTTCCACGCCCAGCTCCATAATAACCCCCTCTTCCTCCTAATGGTCTATCATATGGTCCAGGTCGCTGTTGTCCCATCATTCTTCTTGGCAGGTCACAGAATCCTCTGATTTCACTCTTACTACTTTTGAAGATTTCAATGTATCTGAATAAGAGAGGATTTTCAAGGTACAAGTAAGAATGCATGCGTAAACTCTCAGAATATTATAAAAGGCCATACTACGTTTTCTACAACTAGATGTACAATCCAACAAAAATGACTAAAAATACCATACAACTTAATTTTCTCCTCAAAACCATAAGAATCTTTAGTGTATCAAAGAAAAACTTAACAATAGCAAAAATTACTGTGTGAAAATTCTAGCTGTACAAATTAAGCATAGACATGTTGTCTTTCCCGTATGAGAAAGATACTGGTGTAAAACTATGTCTGGCTATAGTAGCACTTAGCACAAATTACCCTACACATGACACAAATGACTGAAACAATTTTCTGAGTTTAGCAATCTACATTCACAGAGTAATACTGTCTCCCCCACCCCCCAAATCTACCGTATTTCCCCAGTTAACTTAGGATCAGTTACAAAAAATTCTTTAAAATAGCCAGTTCCATATTATGATCCCCAACCCCCCCAAAAGCATTACTGACCCACAACCCCCAAAAAATAAAAATTTAAACACCATCCCAAACTCTCCATCCCCACCTGTGCCCTATTCTTTCCTTGTGTTTCCCCAGAGCATTTTCTGCTATCTCCTTTGAAGCAAACTGCACGAAGGCCTCCCCTGTGCTTCTCCCCTGGTAGTCCAGCGTCAATGTTATCCCATTTGGCACGATTTCCAACCCTTTAACCCAAGGACAAATAACCCCATCAAGGGGAACAGTGTTAAAGGCTGAAACATTCCCATCTGCAGCAAATACTTTAAGCATATCTAAACAACAACAACGAAAAAAAAAAAGTTTCCCCCATCACCCAACAATACAAGCCAACGATCTTTCATTAAACATTTATGGATTTAGCCATACTTGTTTTCTGTTTTAGTTATGCAAAAATACAACCACCTAGGTTACATGAAGAAAACATAGCTACCGATCAAGCAATTTAACTGCTCCAAATGCTAACGTATAGATTATCTCAATATGCATAATACATTTACCACCTCGACAAAAATAGATACATACTCAGCTTTACTACATCTACAGTTATTTGTACTGTAATTACAGGACATAAATCTTACTTAAAGTAATCTAATCTGGCACAATCCCTCCCCTCCACCCCATTAACGGGCATTACAAATTAAAGTGTGCAAAACATTGTGTAAAAGATACAAGAAAAGTCAGTCTCTATACTTTGACTATACTAGAGATACCTTGGAAAAACTGAACAATCTCTTCTTTGCTGCATCCAAATGGCAGGCCTCGAAGTCGTACCACTGTTCCATCGTTAGTTGTATCATTTGGCCCGTTGTGTTTTCCGCTCCAGTCCATTTTTATTTAAGTTAAACACTACCAAGGAAAAAAAAATGAAGTTTTTTTTTAGATTCTGTATGTACCCAAGTCTACCCCACAAACATCAAAGGAAAGCAAGTAGTTTTCCTCCTGTGAACTAGCATGAAGTATTATCATGGATGATAAGCTTTATTCCCGTTACACATTCCAATTTTACTTTGTTCTATCTCAAGCACATATACACCTAAAAACATCCCCAAGTCCCTTAAGAGAAAACCGCACGTAGGGAGTACGGTAAGTGGGCTGCAGCAGCACTCGTTATTTACTCTGACCGCTCTCCGCGCTAATCCAGGAGGCTTTTGTTTTTTAAAGCGTGACACTCGGAGGGGCAGGAAGCACGCAACGGCTGCGGCATGGAAACACAAGCCTTTCCTTTGTCTGCGAACCGAGCGCCACGGGCCACGCTCTAGGCCCCTTTTTGTGCGCGCTTCCCCCTCCCCTCCCCGGCCACGCGGGCAGGGCTTTATTCCGAATTCAAGGAGCCCGGGGTGGCGCCGCGGGATCACCTTGAGGGGAAGGGGGAGGCGGCCGCCCCCGCGCAAAGTCCCCCCCCCGGTGGCAGCTGCCCGCACGCCGCCCTGGGCTGAAAGAGGTGGGGGCGCGGGGAGCGCCCCGAGCCCACCGCGACGCCTCCACCGGGCTGCGAGAGGCCGCGTCCCGCCACCGGCCTCCCCCCACCTCGCCGGCCCCGCCGCCCGCTCCCTCCCCGGCGCCATTTAACGCGCCTCCCCGGGGCCCCCTCACGGCCGCCCCTTCTCCCCCGTCTCTCCCCTTCCCCTCGCCGTCCCCCCGGCACCTCTCAGCCCCGGCGGAACCGCCTCAGCCTCCCCTCAGCCGCCTGAGTGCCCCCGGGGAGCCGCCGTCAGCCCGCCGCAGGGCCGCTGCCGCCCTCCGCCTCAGCTCCGCAAAATGGCGGCCGCGCCGGGAGCGGGGCGCCGCCGAGCACCGCCCCCTCCCTCCCCCCACGCCTCCCTCAGCCCCTTCCCGGCCGCGGCGAGGGTCAGAGGGGCCCGGCCGGCCCCGGGGGCGCTGCTCCCGCCACCCCCTCCCCGAGCGGCCCCAGCGGGCTCCGCTGAGGCGAGCCCTGCCCCCCCGCCGCTCACCAGCAGTCGCTCGCACAGCCTTCACGCGCGCCCCCGGCAGCGGCAGCTCGCTCCCTCCCGCCGCGCAGGAAGCTCCTCCTCGCTCTCGACCGGCCGCCGGGCTCCGAAACGACGCAGGCAGCCGAGGCGCGATGGCGTCCCGAGCGCTCAACTATCGCGACAGCGGCGCCGCGCTCCCCTCAGCCCCGCCCGGGCGACACACGGGCATGCGCTGCCGGCGGCGAGAAGCGGCAACAGCGCATGCGCGGCGCGGCGGGCGGGGTGGGGAGCGCCCGCTCGTTCCTCTCCCGAGGGCGGCTGAGGGGCGCCGGGGCGCATGCGCGCTGCGCCGGGCGGGCTCGGCGGCGGCTTGGCGCCAAGAAGCCTCTCAGAGAGGGGCGCGTGCGCCCCTAACGGTCGCCCCCTAACGGTCACCGCTAACGGCTGCGCGGGCGTCGCCTCAGCGCGGGCGGCCGTGGTCTGTGGGATGTTCGGGCGCGTGTCTCTCCCGCCGTGGGTTAGGGAGGCAGGACGCCACACAGAGGTTAAAATCTGCCGTCATGAAACAAAACCGCCGTTGGGCGCCCTCTATGTGCTTGGAAGTGACGAGCAGCACCCCGCCGGCTCCTCCTGTCGGTAGGGAAACATTAACTTCAGAGTTGGGCTCCCTTCAAGGGGGTAGAACGGGTTAGAAAGCATCCTGACGAAATCAGCGTAAAGCTAAATAGGCGCAAGCAGCAATGCAGATTCCTGTTTTTACGGTTGATGCTTTTACAAACCGGCCATTTTGTGGAAATCCTGCGGCAGTTTGTCTGCTCGAAAATGTAAGTTTTTTTTTTTTTTACAAAAAAGTCAATGTAAGTTGAAAAAAAAAGCGTATGAGCGGCTGCAGTGGTTTTTACCACTCCTGACCTGAGTGCTCAGTACCGAATAACAGAATCAATGCTCAATAATTTTCTTCTTGACTGAAGTTTTATTTTTCGTCTCTTGCTTTTCCTGTGGAAGAAAAGTGTGTGTGAGGGGAATCTGTAGGACTGGATCTGGGTCACTGACTGTGCCTGGCTCAGCTTTTGCCAGGTCTAAGAAGCCAGATTGCAATACTTCAGAGCAGCCTGGTAGTTTTGTGGTGTTCAGCAGCAGTCGTTCTTTTCACGAAGATGTTTTGAACAAATGGTTCCAGTTGATATGCTGTTGACAAGTTCTATCATAACCTAGTTACTAAATAAGAGTAGGAATTTATACACCTTGTATTTTTGTGTGGTATCACTTGTTCAAAATTCAACTACAAAAATAGAAATAGTCAGTGGTAGTAGTTTGTTTTGACCACATGAATCCTGCCTTAACCAGCTCAGCTGAAGTTGTGATAGAGAATATCTCACTTCAGAGGCATTGTAACCCTCTGAAATCTAACTGCTCCCTCTCAGAACTAACTTAACTTAAAGTTATAAGCTTCTCATTGCATTCTTATATTAATTTTACTTTATTACATCAATGTATTAAGAGGGCAATTTGCATGTTGCCTTTGGCATGTTGAAGTTTTAACTTTTTTTTTTTTTTTTTTTTTTTTTTACAGTACACAGGGTTAGAGGCTTTAGTGTCATATTAAAGCTGGTGTTCTAATTAATAGTTTTATTCTATGCTCCAAAAACATATGGTGCAGGTAACAGCAATGTTTCTGTTCCCTTCAAAGGCTCAGCAGGTGCTTTACAAAAACTGTTGGGAGTAAAGAATGGCAAAGCAAACTCTTTCTGTGCTTCAGAAGTGCCACAGGATGGCAGTATTTCAATAGAATTCTAATATTAATAAAAATTTTGTTGGTCAGTGTTCTGGTTTGGTATCTTTGGAGTAATTAACAGCAAGAATTATTTTCCTGGAACAAAGGAGATGCTATTGGTACTGTAAAGGGTTAGGATGTTGTTTCATTGTATAGAATTAACTCTTCAAGGAGAAGGTCTATTGTGCCCATTGGTAGTTGTTTCGTATCTATAACATGGGATCATTGGTTGAAAGGATTAAAGTTATTAAGGGAAATAAGTAAAGTTAGCAGGGCAAAGTTCAACCTGCCAGAGTTTGGACTTGTTCAGGTCCACTTAGTACATCACCGTTTGTACTTTGAAGACCAGATGCTTATACCTGGGCAGTCTGCATAATTATGGAGAAAGAACAATGGAACAAGGGTTAAGTGAAATTTCATACTGTCACTACAGCTCATGTGTCCCAGTATCAATGTTCACTGGTTTAAATCTGCAGGCAGTTAGAGCAGAATGTAGTGAGCCCAGCATTTTTGTTTTTTCAGTTTATCTCCTCTCAACTTCTCCTGACTTAGCATGTTGTTGCTGTTGTTCAAAGAGTAATATTGAGGGTACAGCAGTAAGTGCTGATAAGCTGCTTTGGCCATTGCCCTAGCTGTTACTACATACCCTTTGCTGACATTGATTTTTTCAGAGTTACAGAAGGAGATTTTAGCTATTTTTTGCTTGTTTATAATTACTTCAGTATGACTTTCATCATAATTAAGAAAAAAGATGTACTCATTAAATGGCTGAGTTTAGTATTTTTGTAACTTTATTCTTCATGTAGTTCAAGGATTTGTGAACTTACAGAATATATACTGGAAATGCCTGTGTACAGTGATTCAACTAGTTAACCTACTTTATGCTGAAAAGTTTTTTTTTAACTGTCAAAGTAAAAAATTAAACTAAAAATGAATCTGCTTTATTACAATAAAAATTGGGATGACTGCATTTATCTGACAGAGTTTGGTTTTGCTTTTAATAACCTGCTTTTAAATGGATTTGTCACTTCATTGTTAGGACTTGGATGAAAGTTTGCACCAAAAAATCGCAACAGAAATGAATCTTTCTGAAACTGCCTTCATCAGAAAACTGCACCCTGCAGATGACTTTACCAAAAGTGAGTGGTTCTGTTTAAGCACCAATATTGCTTTCAAAAGAATAAGAAGATACTGTGGGTTACAATAATAATATTAAGCTTTTTGCACATGGATTCTTTAAAGTACTTGTTTTGCATATCAAATTCATTTTATAATAGGCAAACATTCATAAATTAGGACATTTGTATTAGTATCTTTCACTAATTAAGCAAGTTATATACAGAAAATCTCCTGAAAGTGCTATGCAAAGATCCTTCTATTAATACTTCTATTTCTACTAATTATCTCTTGAGATAGTTCTATTATACAGCCAGGAGAAGAGAGACAGAGCTTATTCTGTATGCACAGGACTGCAGAGTGAGCAGAATCTGGCTTGGCTGTTCAGGAAATCATCACCAGGGTAACTGTAAGCTGTTCTTTGAGTTTGCACAAAGTCTTGGAAACTGTCTGTGGAGCCAGTACCAGAAAAAAAAGGTTTCCAGCAAAAACAAGAAATCTGGAATTGCACAAACAAACACTTTAGGCTGCTTATTTGATCAGTTTGAGTAGACAGAATTCACTCATCTTTGGTAGGGCTTGTATATGTGAGGGATGAGGAAATGGGTAGATGCTGAAAAAGGTAGAAAATATCAGACAAACACAGAGCCCAGTCAGAATTGCTTTGTGGATTAGTTTTCAGATGAATCAGCTTGTTGATTCTACTCACTTTGCAGCTGTGTTATCCTGAAGATAGATTTTAGATTAAGGTACTCTGTTAACATCTAGTTATCTTTGATTTTTTTTTTTTTTAACAACCAATTGAAATCAAATTTTTAGTGAAATAAATGGTTAGAATACATTAGTCTTTTACCATGGTTAACTGGTAGTTTAAGTAGTTTAAACAAGATAATTCATAACTGATCTAGTTGAGGTATAGATTCCATTATACCAGCAAAACTCTTTACTGGTGCATTGTGTTTTATTCATGGGGCAAAATCTTTTTTTACACTTGTAAGCAAGGAGCTTCTCTACTCTGCAAATTCTTTGTCCTTATAACAAAGTAGCTTTCCTCTCTTTGTAGACTCAAGTTGTAGTCCTGGCTCAAAAGCAATGGCTATTCCAAAAATCAGTAAAAAAATAGATTCCTAAAAGGGTGTTTGAGACTGTGAGTGATTATAACATGCATTTTGACTTAAATGTCCTTACTCTATATAAAGTTTTTGAAATAAATTGAAGAGGTAAAGATCTTCTCCACTAAATAACAAACTTTATTTTTAAGGTTCCTGCTTTGGCCTCAGATGGTTCACTCCAGCCAATGAAGTTCCTCTGTGTGGTCATGCTACACTTGCCTCAGCTGCTGTTTTGTTTCACATACAAAGTATGTGAGTATGTAACAAGCTATTTGTTACTATAATTTTTCATTAAAATTTGTTTCTAATTAAGGAAATCTATATTATTATTTTCTACAACGAAAGCAGTTAAATATTCAGAACATTTAGAGAACAAATGTGGAGATACCTTCAGTATTGTCTTTTATCAACTGCTCTGTAATTGTAAGGTTGTAGTCTGATGTCTGCACTTCGGATTCTGATGCCCTGCCATTGCTCTTGTTAAAGACTAGTGCTAAATATGGAAATGCTATTTCAGAGAGGTACAGTAGAGTTTGATGAAAAGGGAGTATTTCCGTTTCTGATAAAAGGAAATTTCCATTTATTCTAGGTACATACAGGAAAGACTTACTCGCAATTGCTGTATTCATTAGCCTCAGCAGCTTATTTACTAAGTTAGCTGGGAATTTTGTCCTGGAATACAGGTTTACTGTAGCTGTTAGGTTTTTAGCTGTATAACTAACTTGTTTGAATGTACTAGACTAAAAGCTATAATAATTTTGATTTAAATTCTTGACAATGTTGCAATATTATGTCTCTCTAGAAAACACAAATTCAGTTCTTACTTTTGTCACTCTGAGTGGGGAATTAAAAACAAGACGAGAGAAAGATCATATTGTCCTGGATTTACCGCTTTACTCAGCCTACCCACAGGTGAGTCAAAATTTTACTTATAAAAGGCTTTCAAGGAAAGCCTGTGTTTATGTTTGCACGGGTGTATGTATATCTACCTATCTGTAGTCAGATAGCTGTATAGTGTACATGTTCTATCCTTTACAGTTTTTCTTTTTCTTTTTTTTTTTTTTGCTTTAGGCACTTGAGGAAGTAGGAGAGTTAATAAAGGTAAGTAGAGAGATGTGCTCTTAGAAATACATTTAAATTAGCTATACTTATTTTTATATATTAAAATGGCTGAATAGTGACATGACATTGCTTGAGGTACTTAATAGAGATTCATAAAACCTGAAAAATCCTGAGTCCTGCAGTTCAAGAAGTGGAATTCTCCAAAATTCTGCAGTTAACCTTTTTGTCTTCCACTGACGGTGCTTGGCATGTATTTCAGTGTATGTGTGTGAGGGCACTCTGGTGTCCTTGCCCTGTTCCTAGTTCCCGGATTTCTTTCCAAGTTGACAAACATGGAGCTCTTGGCACCTGCCCATGTCCACTCATGCACTTAGTGAAATTAATTTTCTTGCATGTGTATTCTCAAGGGCTGCGTCAAAGACCTTGCATGAGCCCTATTGTAGCAGAGAATTTGTTTGAGGAATATTTTTAAGGAGATATTTTATATTCAGGTGACTCTGTTTTTCTTTGTTCCTTTACCTCTTTTTTACCAGGCAGCTGTTGGTGACATGATCGTTCAAGATCTCCGTTATTCTCCTGACACAAAGAAGCTCCTGGTCCGCCTCAGTGATGTTTATGAAAGGTTTGTGATACTTTTTTGAAGCAAGCATGCAGAAATTGATTCCTTTCGGAACGGTTAAACCCTATTCCTTATAGGCTAGGCTTACTTACACCTTTTTAGAAACAGGTGGAGATTAAAAACTTTAAACTCTCATGTTAAATAATTTTGTAACCTTCCCATGTGAGCTTACAGAGCCAGCAAAGCTAAACAAGATCAATCTGAAACCTATCTTCAAGAAAGGGAGATGTATGAAACACTTTTAACAACGTTGTTTTTTTCCCCATCCCTCTGAGTCAAAAGTGGTCCAGGAATCTAGCAAGAAATTGGGAGTCTAGCTTCTCAACTGAAGAACTATTAGTTGTAGAGCTACAGAGGTCCGCATAGTGAGATAAGACACATCAACAGAACGCTGTGGATTCCCATGCCCAGTTGACTGTAATCTGCTTACACATTCTTTACAGCATCATAAGTAGCTTTACAGAGGAATTCCAATTCAATTGATTTCAAAGCATTTGTTAATCTCAGAGACCTGAATTTCATTGTCGCGTATGATTTATGTGTGTGTGTATATATATAGAGTATGTATATGTGTATATATATATATATATATACACGTACATATAAATATATTGTCCAAGCTTGAATTCTTTAATCAGGTCAAATTGCAATTGTTTTTACTTGAAATTGGCCAAACTACTGTTTATAGAGTGAGGTAATGGGGAGATTAAAAAAAAATTCAGCTGAATACTCAGTATTTTTACTATTTTAAGACTTCAGTTTTTAGGGAGGTATCTGTAGCTTCACAGAGACTGAGAGAATTGAGACTGTTGTAGAGTGCTTTAAAATTCTCTGAAGATCTGAATAGTATTAGTTGTTTCCTTTTTCTGGAAGCAGGTGGAGTGCTTACATTTCGCATTCTGTAGTGATGAAATATTTTGTCCAGTGATGGAAAAATAGAAACGAAAGTGTACATTTCTAGAGCTTTTTCCTGGGCATTTTATTTCTGTTTTCAGAAATAAAAAATACATGGCTTGGCCTTTTGTCTCTGCTTACTAGGAGTGTAGTTTATTCAGGGTAGTCTTATGTCAAAAGACATTGGGAGAACAATGCTAGAAATCCTTTGCTCCAACACTTTGTTGTGGCTGTTTTGAGATTGTAGAGAAGACAGTTTTGTAGCTTTCTGATGCTTTTCAATACTTGAACTCACGTAAAATGAAGTTTTAAAATACTCTATAATTAAATTCAAGGTCTGTGTTGGAAAAACTGCAGGTGAACGCACAACAATTTCTATCAGCTGAAAAGACTGGAAAAGTGAAAGGACTCATACTTACTCTTAAGGGAAACTCCAGTGGAAAAGATAAAGGCCATCATTTTTACTCCAGATACTTTGCACCTTGGTATGGAATACTGGAAGACCCTGTTACAGGTGTGTGTTTGCATGATAGATGAATTATTTTTGTTTCAATTCAGTTAAAATGTTCTTACTAAACTTAATGAATTGGTACTTTAGAGTTTCTCTTATAAATTACTGCTTTCTATGGACAGCAGGAAAACTTTGACTGATGCCAAACTCATTCAGAAAAAATCAGCTTCCTGCTGTCAGGAAGCCAAGTCAGATGTTTTTGCCTCTTTTTTTTCAGATCTCTTCCCTGAAGTATTACAATTACAGAAAAGCAAGGGAGTGCTTTGTTATTGAGCAAGTACTGCAGAAGTTCATATCCGCTTCTTTCAGTGTTACTTTTTTTTTTGCACTTCAGCTGAAATCGCTTTCTGGTTTAGGAACATTTTATTGTGGGTATTTTCAGTGCTGCAAGTAATAACAACTTAGCTAGGTATATTTTTAGAGGCAGAGACACTAGTTCAAAGTCTTCCTTGGATGTTCTGCTCTGTAGATGTGATAATATTTGCTGCGGAATGATCAAAGTAATATCATTTGCTTAGGTACCACTTAATCACAGGTTAATTACTAGTCTGATGAGAACTCAGTCAAAAATACTCATTAAGTGTTTTGCTAAATGGAAGAAGGTCTTTATTGGAATAACGACAGTTATTCTGCTCTTCTAGCAGAATGGTTTGCAAGTAAATACAGGCCATTTTTCAGTTACTAAACTTGCAGTCCTGCTTTGCTGTTAAACCAGGGGACAGAGTGGTGGATGTATCTGATCCCAGAGTTTGTTCCTTAAGATCTGTGAGAAGATTATTATTATTATTATTATTATGTAGGAAAAGCTACATGTTCCCTGAATCTCTGAGATTCTTCTAGGCTTGTAGCTCACAGTTGCTTGCCTTGCATCTGCAATCGCCCTTTCTTTTATAGAAACAAATCACTTCATTATACTGCTGAACTGTACTTTGAAGTGTTATGACTTTGTATTATCTTTCTTCTGTGAGAATTTCTTAATTGTTACATGTCCTGGTGTCCCAGAGCCCCGATAATTATAGTTAGTTCACAGTTGGGTTTCCAGCAGGGTGTTTTTGCCCCTAGCAGCTAATGTATATTGAAGCAGCATGTCCAGCTAAAAATCCAATAAGTCATTGTACATTTTTAAGCCATCTGCCACTTGGGAAACAATAAGTTGGTCTACCAGAGACTGTAGTGAGATCCTAAAAGACCACAGTGAGTTACATCCTGATACTTAGTGTTCAAGACTGGAAAAAAAAACACAAACAAACAGTGGTTTGCTTATGAAAACTGTTAAGAGAGGCAATTCTTTCTTTTTTTGCACATCGACTTCTATCCAACTATTCTTTAAAAAAAAATCCAAGATCTAGGTGTTTTTTTTTTTTTTTTTTTTTTTTGTGGGTAGCTGTTTGTGTTTAATTGAATAACATTATGTTTAGATGAATAGTATTACTCAGCTTCATATTTTGAGATTCCATTGTTAGGAATCTTCACTTGTTTACCAAAAGTGAACACTTTGGCTCAAGTGTTCTAATCTGTAGTGTCTGTTATTCCGACCGATTGAGCCTCATTTTGAAGCCTTTAGGCAAAATTTCCACTGAAGTCAGAAGATGAGGAAGTAATACTGCTTGATCATAAATAAGTGAAATGCCAAAGCTTTAGGTTCTGTCTGCTCTGCAGACTCCTAGGCATTTTTACTCTTAAGTGCACACAGGTGCCACTTGATTTGTGTATGGTATTTACATTTTGAATGTGATTGCTCTATAAAGTATTGATTCTAATGCAATTCTGTACTTTGTGTTCTAATTTCTTTTCAGGATCTGCCCATGCTGTTTTAAGCAGCTACTGGTCAGAGCAGCTGGAGAAGACAGAAATGCTTGGTAAGAGGGCTTGTTTTCTTGGAAAACTGTCCATTTATTTAAAAGCTACCAACTTTAGAATAAATAAAATTATAACCCCAAAATATAGTAATATCTCCCTATTCATTTTCCCATCATGAGTAGAATAATGTGTAATAATTTTGTGTGAGACAATCTTTAAAAAATTGCTTTGTTTCCTGCCTAACAACGTGACATGTTTGCATAGAATCTGAAGTGTCAGTTCTGGATCCTAACTCTCCTTGGGTTTTGGTCTCAGCTTTTGTATTTTAGCTGTCATGACCTTTCATCATGGCTGAAGCTTGGTAAACTTTAGATGATACCCTAGTAGTCCTCTGTCTCTCTCAGTGGGTGGTGATGACCATGTAAGAAATGTGCACTTGGCATCAATTGGTAATGTTTAGTCTAATCAGAGATTGGACCCTTGTTTGTAAAAGTACATGCTTTTCCAAACAGCCACCTTGAATATAAGCCTTCCTATACTTAGCCAAATGAATCTCAGAGTGGACTTCTTCTGAGTGATAATCTCTTTAAAGGATCTGCTAGCCCTCCATAGCTTGGCATGATAATCCACAGTGACTGAGACCTTCTCCATTATGGATTGAAGGAAACGTTTATCAGTCTGTTCCAAGGTCATGTTTGCATTTACATCATACAGATCTGTGATAATTATCATAAAGTTGAGGAAAAAAATATTTTCTGAAGAAGAACAACTGTCTTTGGTATTGCATCTTTATGGACTGGCTTTCTCATAGGATTTGTTGATTTGTCTTTAATGTCCAGTGCTGAAAGTCTTCCTTCACACCTGTCAACAGTATTTCTCTGAACAATTAGACACAAATTCTGTCTGTATTTTTATATGGTACTTTACATGTACTTATATGGTACTACATTTACATTTGTTTCATATGTGCCATGGTGTTTTGTTACATTTGTTTCATATGTGCCATGGTGTTTCCTCTTTTAGAAAAACTATCTTAAGCAGCAAAGGCAACTTATTCTGTAATCTACTCCCCTGGCATTTTTAGTGGGGAAAAAACAAGTTCCATCTTCCCATAGGCTAGATTTTTTTTCATATTTCATTCACATATGAAAAATACTTTAGTACAGATGAAAATAAATCACCATTCGAAAGTCTTCTTATGAATAAGAAAGCAAGTATGTATCAAGCTTTTTCAAAGTATTAGCCCAAAAGAAAGTGTGTGTGTGTGTGTGTGTGTGTATATTATATATATAAAATAAAAATAAAATCAGTAGTGGCAGTAATCAGTAGTAGCAGTAATCAGTAGTAGCAGCAGTAAATAATATTGCAGCAAATATATGTATTTGTCTTACAGATTACTAAAAACTTCACTAGTAAAGTAGCAAATGTATTTGTGGTTGATTACTTATATACACAAATACATATTCAAAATGCTACTGATAGCAAGCAAGTACAAATGCCATTTGTAATTTGATTATTTGTAAAAGATAACTTATCACCAAAAATTTATAAATAAAAGCATATTTTGACTCTGTAGAAACTTTCAAAACAGCTTGTGTAATATCTGATATCTTTTATTGCAAGAATTACAGCTTTCTTCCAAATGAAATAGCTGTTAGTTCCAAAATAGATTAGATATGAAATGGTATAGAAACGAAGAACATTACATGTGTTGTCAGCTTTCTCTGAGTTTTGGGACCTCTAGGAGGAGGTCAGCTACATCTCTGCTGAAGTATCAGACATAATATCCTGTGTCTAGGTTCTCTTCTATTTTTACTAGAACAAACTGTCAAACACTGACAACTCCCATCAACTACAAAGAGAATTTTCAATTCTTTTTACAAGGTAAAAATGCTTTAATCATTTTTCCTGGAGGTGTGTAAATATTCTTGTGTTTAAGCTGTGTTAAATGAGAATTCATGATCAGTCCTTACCTTTTTAATCTGAAGAGTCCCTGAAATATATATATATATTTTAAATAAAAATAAGCTGTCGTATCAGGTGTTAGATTTTAATTGCTAATGAATACAATATTTACAGTATTTAGCAACTGTCACTGTATCCAGTCTTTCATGTAGCTTTATGATATTTATAAACCTACATGAGCAATATGATACATCCAAACAAATTACAGGACTTTCCAAATTATTTTAAAGAGAAGGGGCCTGATACAGGGCAGTTTTTTTGTATTTGGTAAAGCTAGTGGAGTCTTTTCTGTACCTCTTTACTTCAACTCACTAAATTATTTTATTGTGTGGTTCCTGTTGTTGCCTCTAACTTCTGTGATTCCTTTCCAATACAGAACAGGTTTATAAATTTTAGTTGTGAGATTTTTGGGGGAGTGATGTGCGGGGCAACGGACCTCACTTCAATTGTAATATAATCCTTTAGAATCTTTTGCCAGAATTTCTTTCAACACAAGGTCCTCTCTGTTAGCTTTTTAGTCTCCTCGCAACTTTTGAATAAGTTGCCTCATAAGGTGGAATAAACGTCTGTTTATTTTTCTGCTGATTTTAAGTCTCATGAAGTGAAGAGTTCTGCACAGTTACAGTCACAGCTTTCATCTTTCCCAATTAATTTCAGCATACAGATTGATGGAAGTCAGTGCTTTTAGTTTTAGTAGATGTTCTCTTTCCCTAGGGCTACATTAGATTTATACAGAAGCGTAACATTTCTGCCAAAGTGTTTGCCTCCATCAGTTAGTAGATTTGTCCGTCTTCTTTTTTTAGAGAAAGTCTTAGAGATCTTAACTTCATTAAAGTGATACCTGTAAGAGGCCTAGGAACAAATGCTTTTCTAACAATCCTTTTGTAGGGATCAGAATTTTGGCCAAAATACTGGTGATTTTTAAAAACAATTATCTTTTCAAGAATGGCAGTTGTTGCTGATTTGATGTCATTTTCAGGAAATCACAAAGGAAATCCATTAGTCCTCAAATTTTGTAATCATTAGTCGTTTAGATGCACCTACTCTTAAGAAGTTCCTCAAAACAAAAGGTTAATATTGACACTAAGTCACTGGCCTCCTTCTGAAGACAGTGGTGCAGATCAGCATGCTAAAGTTCAGTCTTTGTACATACTCTTCAAATTTTCCTCTCTCTCAGGTGAATCATAAAAGAATTTAAGGCACTGAATTCAGCTGTGATATATTATTTCTACAGATCAGAATGTACATATTTGTATTTATACCGGGAATAGTGTGTGTGGAGTGAGAAATTCCTGGTAAATCCACACATGGAAGGGATGTGCAACAACTGCATGATCCAGAAAGCGTGTGTGCACATCAGAGATGCTTGAATCTCTCTGAAGACATTGCTATTAAATAAAATCATCTAGTTAATGAAATATTCCATGCAGGTCTGTTTCCTTTCAGACACAGTGTGAAATATCATGGTTTTTGTGTGAGAGAAAGAAAAGATCAAGTACTATTTACATACAGGCTTGCATAAATTTTGTCTTTTTTTCCTTGTATTTTGGAGGTTTCTTTGAAAGTAAAATAAAATGGACCAGTATCAAAATAGCCTCAGTAATCTTGCCATGAAACAGACAGCACTAGTTCCACATTTAAAGAAAGAAAAACAAAAACCAGAGAACCACTGAAGATATGAAATAATTTAGCTCTTTTCTTTAAATCTGCTATCACAAGGAGGTGGGGAGGGTTTAGCTGTGTATCCACACTTGGCAATAACAGTTTATCAAATTTATCATGGTATGGAATATTCTAATTGAAGTCATTAGTCCATAAATAGGTATTGTTCTGATAAGTTAAAAATGATAGCCAGTAGTTCTATACATAAAGAAGACCAGAAAGTATCAGTAGCAATTATTATAGAGCTCCTGCTCTAACTGGTTTTGGACCCTTGGGAATCTGATATCCTGGTATAAGTAAGAGCTTTCTTGTCAGCTGTGGCTGAGAAACCATCTTAAAGCATACGGTGTATGTGCCATCTGTTGGAGATCCTGCACTCTGCCAGGAACTGAATGCAGTCTCTACCCAATTACAAAGTGGGGAATTGTGAGGAAAAGGTTGTTTGCTTTGAGCAGCCTTTGTAGTTGGAATTTCATTGAGTAGGGAGACTGAACATCAGTGGCTTGTCTCAGCCATTTACAGCCTTTTACAAAAACAAAACGGTATGAGACTCTAACCTTTGCAAGATGACTTCTTAACGAGAGCATTTGCTGATCAAGTAATTATGCAGCTAAAATTGGACTACTGAAACAAGACTACGGACTCAACATGCTAGCTAAGCGTTATCTTCCCACCTGAATATGACTTAAACAGTTTCAGCAAAAATGGAGCTTTGTGATTATTCACAGGTGAAAAGCTATTCTCTGTAAACTTTATCTGGCTGTATTAAGTGATATTTTCAGGATTATATAAATCAATATCTTTTTCCTGCCTACGTAACAGTTTGTTCTCAGTTTGTGACAGCTGAAGCAGTGTCCATGTTTCTTCGTAGACTTTTCCCACTAGTTACTTCATTTTTATTTACCCTTTAACCCAAAAATGTGCTTTGAACCTTGTATCTGATTGTAGTTCAGTACTACAAAAGTGGTTCTCTGTTCTTGCACAGATAAGCGTTCTTCCTTCTTGGTTATGGAAACTGTCTATCCCATGAATGTGTACATTCAAGACATACCTAAATATGCAAAAGAAACTTAGTTGGCTACACCACAGCAAACCATCCTTCCTTGCTTAGTACTACATAGTACTTCTGTCACATTCTGTATGTGTCAAGTTCTTGTCTGAGATAGACCCTCAGCTAATCTTCATCCATAAAGACAATTCATCCAGGTTGTCTCTGGTACAGTGACTGACCTGATGCTGCTTGCTTTCTGGAGGCAGAGGAATCATTAGCCTGAATTTTCATGCACTTAATAATAATAATAATAATTTGTATTATATACTAGAATTTTAACTCTGAATTCTTGTTTCCATTTAGCTTTTCAATGTTCTCGCCGTGGAGGAGAGTTGAAGATTTCACTGCGTAATGATGGAAGAGTTGAAATTGCGGGGCAATTTGCTATTGTGTTTAAAGGAAACTTGACTTTATGAAGAAACTGATACTAACAGTTTCATCTCTCACACCTTCATATTATTCCTATTGTGTTGATTATATCATAGTTCTAGATGCTGAATCACCGTGGTCATCAAAAACCTATGATTACTTACTGTCCACCTTTAAAAGATGCTTGAAAACGTTCACTTCTAATCTTCAAGATCCCTGGTATTGTTTTCTCACTTTCATCTGATGACTTCATATGTGCAATAATCTCAGAAACTGTCCAAGGACAGCTCTCTCATTCTTCTGCTGTAAAATTATTCTTTTGTTTCTGAATTCCATTTCTTAAAAGCCATTTCTGCCTCCTGGATTGATTTGTAAACTTACCTGATGGATAAAACAATTAAACTTTTCCCATATTCAGTTATTCTCCTTAAAATCTGACTGTCATCCTTCCAAGAAAAAAATCCTCTCTGCCACATCTTGAGATGTTCCTCATGTTTGTTAATTTACTTAAATTAAAATACGAAGCAAATATAAAAGTTTTAAAGATATGCTTTATGGTTCTCTTTTATGAACAGTATCTTCCAAAGACAAATGGTATTGCAGCGGCTAATAGTGCTGCTGCTTAGTCAATAGTTTAAAGTTTTAACAGAAAGATTTAGGAGATTGACATAGTGATACACTTAAAAGTAGCTGAAAAACGTTATTGGTTACTGTAATAATTACTTTTCAAATACTGAAGATTTGCTCCTAAATTAAAAGTTTCTTCTGTAATGTTCTTTGTAGAGCATACTGCTTCACATGTCACTTTCCATTTGTGTTTTCATTTTTCTCAGGATTTATTAGGGATATAATAAGTAACTGTTTTAGTTACTCTAGCTAAAATCTGTTTTCCATTCCAAATCACTTTTATCCTAAACTGAATTAGTTCTTTTCAGATCTTTCAGGGTAACATATTTTAAATTCAAAGGCATTGTCATACAGTGGAAACAGCTGGCTGTTATATGCAGTCCTTTATAAATGATAAGGAACTTAGTTGTGCCAAATTACCATCTTTCCAGCTATCTTGAATTTTATCACAATTTGTAATCCCAGCTCCCTCAGCTGCTCCTCATAAGACTTGTTCTCCAGACCCCTCACCAGCTTTGCTGCCCTTCTCTGGACTCTCTCGAGCACCTCCATTTACTTCTTGTAGTGAGGGGATGTGATGTTTGATTTACAAACACAGAATCATAATGTGCAAGACACAGGAATGACGGCAGTTCAACAGCAATGTTGCATCAGCATATTTTGCAGTCACCTTGACCTTGCCTTCTCGTAAAGAAAAATGATCGCTTTCCAGCTAGTGACTTGGATTCATTTGAGAAGCAATACTGGAAGCTTGTTTTCCTGCTGGCTTATGCAAAGAGTGTATCTTATAATCTGAGGTGCTTTAAAAACACCCCAGCACTTTAAGAATATAAATGAACTAAAGAAGCAATTACAGTTCACATGTCCGCATTTAATAAATATTAATTTTACTTATTTATTACCCAGGGGGACTAATAATGAGCCAAACCATGTACATTTTAGATATATCTGCTATCTAATTTTCCTGACCAAACCAATATACTTGTGGCTTGATGCTTTTTTTTCTTTTTATACTTTGCTGCTACTTAGTCTTTCTTTGTGGTAAGGGTAGAAAAATCACCAGAGCTCAGGTGGGATACTATGCAGTAATGTGCTTGTAATCAACAGATTAGTTAATCAGCCATGATTTATTAATGATGAATTAATTATTCCTGATTGTGCAGTTCTGCTGCCTAAATGGAGCTTTAAAGGAGTTATTTTATTAATCATCATTGTGCTAATTGCAGACACTTACAGAAGGATCACTAATTAAACATGCAACCATATGCAAAATAAGCAGGGCTGCTGAGAGTGGCAAGAAAAAAAGCATTGATTTTCCGAGTAGCAACTTTATGTTAATATTATGTAGTTGACCTGGTGATCCTAATTACTCACTAAGACTTACTTCAATGCATTGTATGTTTTCAGTGAACGGTAAAGGAAATCAGTAGCAAATTCTGTATGTCTTTCCTAATGCAAAAAATAGGTTGTGTGCACTTCAAAATTATTTTGAATTTATGTGCCCTTCTCTCCTATTTTCATTCAAAGGTTTTACCTGGTAGTTCTGCTAGCTGTATATAGTTAATGAAACATAACTAACTTAACTTGGAACAATGAATGCTACTTGGTAGTTGCTAAGTTACTGTAGCATCACATCAAACGTCCATTACACTTGAACTGAGAACTGTGACTTGAAATTGCATGAGTTTAACATCAAAAAGTAAGAAGTACAATGATGTTTAAGTTAATTATCAAGGGGCAAATTAAGCATAGAAAAATGCAAAAAGGAAATAGTACGTAAAGGTAGGTTTCTGTGAAGAAAATTGATCTTCAGCTTAAGCAGCACAAGTTTTATGTCCTTGTAATTCTAAAAACAATGTTTGAGGACAACAAAATTTCATGCAGATGTTATCATTATGGACTTCCCTCTTTTTTAATCCAAGTTTTGTAATATTATTGCAATTATCATTATAAAATTCAGGAATGTAATGTTTTTCCAAGAAAATATTTAGCTTTAGTGTAATCTTAGTGTAATTTTGATTAAATTAAGATGTTGAGTCAAAAGTTAAGTGAAGGTAGTAAATGGGAGGCTGGAAAAATGCAGTGTCTCTTTGTTTAGTGTTTCTGCTCTCCAGGTTTACAGAACTCTTTCATGCTGCTTTAAGTAAGACTGTAGCATAGGGATGCATTGAAGCAAGCACAAATGCTTCAAAGGGAAGATACAATTCTGGAAATTCCTATGTGCTTAAGTATTATTTACCATGAGACTGTCTGACAGAAAACCATTACAAGTCACTGCAAGTTTTGTGTAAATACCTGGCTGTATCCAGCAGCTAAGACATGAACATTTAAGTGCACTTCTGCACTTCTTTGGTGTCTGCCTTTGCAGAGACAAAGCTCATGTAGGAGCCAAGAAAAAGTACATAAGCTAGAGGAAGGAAGCAAAATAAGTTACAAAAATAAAAACTGAGCAACAGAAATCATTAAGTCTGTTGCTATAGAAATTAATGTATATGTAAAAAGGAAGAAAGGGAAATGGGAAGGCATTTTTGCTTATAGTAAGCCATCTAATGGATTTGCTTAAAGGATTCCTCAGAATATTTTGCATTTCTTCTGTGTTACCTAGATGAGAATAGACTGCATATATCGAAAAGCTTCCAAAATTAGATTTTTTTTCCAAAATTCGAAATAAATATTTCACAAATACATACACAGCAAGAGGTCATAGACAGGAGCCATGTTTTCCATAAGGGATAGGAAGGAAAATTAGCAAGAATAGGCACTTATTTCTGGGAAATGAAGGATTTGTTTGTCTCTATATTCATCAGAGTGACAGGGAAACATGGCAGAAATGAAGGGAAACTTCCTGGGAGAAAAAATGAAAAATAAAATAAAGGGTGATGCTAGATCAAGTAAAAATTAAATTAGTTTAATTAAAAACTGAGAAATCCCCAAAAGAAGCAGATTGAATCTGATGTCTGGAATTTTTATTTATTCTTGCAGAAGAGATCTGTCTTTAAAATTATTGCTAGTCCTATACAAAAAAAAAAAAAAAAAAAAAAAAAAAAAACAAGGAATTTTGTCAATTCCTGAGTCACTCTTTCCTAACTTTTCTTTCCTAAAAGTTGTTGCAAACCATAAGTAAACAGTTACAAAAGAATGGGAGAAATGATGCAATAGAAAATGTCATTATAACAAATAGTATAAATGTGTAAGAAAATTTGACTAGAGGTCAGTTTTAACCTAACATATTTAGTTTAGACTTAGTAAGGAGAATACTAAAACATTGAATTATAAACATTTCTAACTTTGTTGGTTTCTTTAGTGAGAGATTCAGTTTGACTGCTGTGGTTTTGCCTTAATTATGGGCAAAAGAGGACAGTACCTGGTTATAATGTCATATAAGCAAAAAATTTATTTACTTTCCTCTGTTCTGTGCCTTCTTTGTGACACCTCCAAACCAAGAAACCACTATCCCATATGTTATTTTTTTCCTATTAAAAATTAAAGAGTGGATAAAGTGCATTAAGCAAACCCAAGAAAATTCTCAAGAACACTTCAAAAATCACAAAGAAAAAGAAATTTGTGGGGTACAGAGTAAGTGAGTTTGTGAGGTGGCAGAAAATACGTATTGCCTGCATAGAGACTATCATGTGAGCAGAGTTAAAACTTAATGGACATATCCTCAGGTTTGTCACTAGCTGAAGTTAACAATGCTCTAACAGTTTGGATGCTCTGGGAATGCAGGTTGAGAGATTCTAGGCTAGAGAAGAGGTTAAGTAGATTATAGCAGAGCTGGATCAGTGTCTGAGGTACGAGAAAGCCAAGAATGTGAATTTGAATCCAAATGTGTTCTCTGCTGATGTTTTGCAAATTGCTTTTTGGATCCAGACCAAAGGGGGTATTACTTGAGTGCCTGTCCAGCCAAGCTCAATTCAGGTGGGAAATTCCAGCTGGAATTTTTGAGTTTTTATTTTGTTTCAGAAGGGCTCCTTTCTCCGTAAATACTTAAGGCTATAAATAGAAATACGTTATAATCTTTATGATATTTTCAGTCACCCATATTCAGAAAGAAATGACAGATTTCTGAACAAAACCATTCTGTTTTAAAACCAGCCTGTTGGACTTCAATATGTTTATATGTAGTAACTTTCTGAAGACTTGATACAGGTATTTAATATCTCAGCTTCCATTCTTTCCATCTTAAGGAGTATGCTAACTACAACTTTCAGAGACCATTCAGCAGTTAATAACATCAATAGACAAAGTACCCTCTTAATAACTAACTGCATGCATTTTTTCAATAAAGTTACAATTTCAGCAGAAAAAAACACGTAGATTAAAAGGAAACACCTGCTCCTGTAAATTACTCTGCTGCAGGTACTAACCCAGGAGACTCTGCAGATGGCTCTGTGTTTGCAAACCTGACCTCAACACCCCTTCATCAATCTCTGGCTGATTGATTCTCTCCAAAGTAGAGCACACCATATCCCAAGGTACTAGACGACACCTTTGAATTAGTCCCAGTCAGAATACCAATTAGTTGGTGCTTTTGTTTCATTTCAGAAGTTCTTAACAAAGGATTTAATTGTCTTATCAAGCACTAGCACTAACTGAAATGCAGTACAGTCAGGCAGTTCCAGGAAGAATTACACATGTACTTCAGGAGGTGTAACCTTTACTACATTTCGTTAATAACTAGGAGTGTGGGTTAAATTGTGCTATGCCCCAGGATTATGAGGCAGAGAAAAAGAAGGCAAAATCTTGACCTGTGAAATGGTTCAAAATGACTTCATCTCCTGCCAGCTGAGAAAAAGTAAAAGAGAGTTCATGAAGTCTCTATATTCATTTTATTTTCTCAGCTGTTTTCAGGCATCTTATTCCTCATATCAAACCTGACACTGATTATACCAGTCTTTTCTTAACTGAGACAAACTTTCTCATGTCATCCAGCATGCACCTATGCAGAAGCCATGTACAATATATTGAGTCTAATCTAATTAATTCATCCTTTTTCTTTACAGAATAATTCATTAAAATCCTTTCTGGGAAATAAAATAATCTTTCTGATAAAAATAGATACCTGCTTGTGTTCCTATTTCGTCACCTATCCAATGTAAAACTCAGAAAGACACCAAGTGATGGTTGCAGTGATATGTTTTGAGCTTCAGTGATACCAGTAAACTATTTGGGTTTGTTTCTTTTCATTGATCAGTTTGAATTTTACACCTTCTTTATTCTATGAATGACTGATTTGCATTGAATGGCTTGAAGAAGGTATGTGCTTTCCCTATAGAAGAAGATACAGAGAGTAAGGGAATTTAATCTGCATATGGTTTGCCAGAATTCTTTGTAGTTTCAGACTCTTCAGATTGCGGTCTTGGATTATTAGGTAATCTTGGTAAAGGCATTCCATAGATGTAGGTGTAAGACCATTATCTAATCTGTTGACCTGAATTCATATCACAGACAGTAATACTCCACAAAGCAATCTATGCACTAAAGTCAGTATTTGTGAGTTAGCTATAGTAGAAAGACATCCAAATTTAATATAAAAATGTAAATTTACGAAGAATCTGTTCTATTTCTTAGTAAAAAGTCTAGGAAACGTTTGTGTTTTCTGTTGAAAATATATTTCATGTTTCCAGTTCATGGTTCTTGAATGTTGCGCTCCAGGTATTGGATCATGTTGGTTTGTCTGTTAGATTAAGTAGCTATTACTGTACAGTTTACATTCCCGACTTTTTGATGCCATAGAACTTGGGCTGAAAATTCTCCTGGTGTTTGTTTCTAAAAGCATCACTAATTTTTTTAACTGATAGGACTTTTATTCAATGCATATTTTTCAGTCAGTCTGGATTACAAAAATATAGTTGTTACCATGCTCAGATGGTTTGTGAGCTATAAGGGAAAACAATGTAATACTTACCCTTTTGATTCTGTACATGAATCAAAAAGTATGTGAAGAAGACCAATTGCAGTAGAATAACATAGCTGCCTTACTACATTTTTTGCATTAGAAATTAAAGTCTGTGAGTAGGTGACAACACGTGCAATTAAATAAACAAGATTGTCATTTATTTTCTACATTTAAAAGCACATCTGTTTAACAGGCTGGCCGATTAATTAATTAATTAATTGAAATTTCTACCACAATATTAACGAAGGCTGAGGAAACTTCCTGAACCTCAGGTTTGGATCATTCAAGAGAAAATGCCAGTAATGTCTGATACAATGCTGTCATTTGAAATTCTTGGTATCTCTAAATAAGGAACGAAGAGAAACAACTAGCTTCATGGGAGAACAATAAAACATATAACAAGCTTTTTGATACTGAATACTCAATCCTTTTTCTATATACATTGGGTGAAGCGATTTTTTTGCTTTTCTTCTATTTGGGTTTTATCAATTTTTGTTCTCTTGTACCTCATGGGAAACATTGTCCTTTGTGCATTCTAAATCCAGCATTATGTATGACCAATCACTACGTTAAGTGTTCCTTTATTCACAACCAGCTCTAGTACTAGCTTTTAGAATGTATCTGTCACATCTAATTCATTAGAGTTTGGAAATGTGACACTTGGGAGATTTGAAAATCTGAAACATCGCATGTTACCATGTGCCTAAATAGAACATCTTAATCTTTCAGGATTGCATTTCTTTTGATGGAAAAACCTCTGTGGCGTCCTGCTGTCCATTTGGACAAAAGAGCAGATGTGTTATATGTGTGTATGCTGTGTGCTCGTCTGTCTAGGGCAGGATGCAAAACAATATAGCTACCAAAGTTCCTAGTTAAGTTGGAAGGCATTAAGTGCAACATCAGGCCTTATAGTTAATAGTGTAAATTTTACTTAAATTGAGTGTGGATTACTTAATTTGCATAACAGTTTAATTATAAAGTCAGAATGTAATGGTAAAGTACCATCAAAAATGAAGATGTGTGTATATATGTTTGTGTGAATATATAAAAGGACGTGTATGTATATGTATACAACAACCTGTTTTAATGTTGCCTTTTCTTTTACCTCTGTTTATGATCCTTGCCATCTCTCAGAAAATTTCAAATTTCAGCAAGGAAAGATAATCTTATTATAATATTTTTAAAATTTGTTTAAAATAAGTAAAAATATGCATATGGAAAATAGACTTAACACATGCCCTCCCAGAAGAGATAAATGCTGTTCTTTCATTAAATCAGTCACTGTCTGGTTCAAACTAAAATCATTAGAACCGAGGTCCTAAATGACCAAGACTTACAGCTATTTTTAACCTGGCACGTTCATCTAGTCCCGTTAACTACGGTAGTATTACTTAGACATGTAAGGTTAAGCATAAAGGTAAAATTAGTATATGGAACATCTAATGAGTATTCTCATCTTCTTTACTAACAGGCTTTTTGAAGGGCAATATTTAACATTCTAAAACATATTATGGAATATTTAGATGATAACTATTATACTTTAGTAAAAGAAAAAGTTCAATTTGCAGTAGAGTATTTTAAAATGTAGTATAGCCTTGTAGGCACACAATGATGCCTTGAGAGAGGATTTCTAATTTAGAAAACTGAATACATTACATCTGAAATGATATACATCAAAAGCATTTGATCCATTGTTCAAATAATTTAGTTAATTTTTAAAATACTTTTGACTCATTGCAAATGTGTACTGGGTCTGGCTGGGATGTTAACTTTCCCTGCAGCAGCCCATACAGTGCTATGCTCACTTAGCTAACAAGTTTTACAAATATACTCTTAAATGAGCGAATTCTTTTATTTCCGTTTTATGAAGCAGCATTTGACAGTTTAGGCCCTTGAAAATGTTATTGAAAATACTATAACTTCTTGTTTGTATGTATGTCTTTGAATGGCAATATTTATTTTTTGTATTTTTTTCAGGGTAAAAGTCAAAAGTTAAGAATACTTCCACATAAATATATGGACTGCATCTCTTACCCCAGAAATGCTGTTGTGAAATACTCCGAAAACTAATGGCAAGTACATTTATGTAGCGGTTTTCTAAGTATATATGAAGTGAAGGGTAATAGACAAAAGTCTCATTTATTTAACAGCTTTGACCCATTAGGGGCTTTTAAATCATGCACCACTGACTTCAGGGTTGGTGTTTTCAAGCTACTTACAGATCCAAGTTAAATCAGGCATTTCATATTTTTGCCCTCATTCTCTTTTGTTTACCAGCAGGAGACAAGATATTTAATTAGTTTTGGGGCATTTATAATCTCCCCTGGGCCAGCTCCAGCCACAATGCTGGACGCCACTTCTGAGTTAATTCCAGTCAGACTGGCCCCTCCGGTACAACATATGGGTAACCTATAAGCCTTTAGCAAAAGTTGCAACTGAACTATTAGAGGGGTGGGACCTCCCTGCTGGGAAAATACAGTGCAACAAAGCCAAAAGGGGCCAGCATCACCAGTGGAGGTCAAGGCAACACTTAGACCAAACAGCATCTGGCAAACTGTGCCAAGTAGAAATCAATGAGAAGCAGGGCAGTGGGTAGTAATTTTATGCCTATTTGCACAAGAAAATAGCTCCTCCTGAATTGAAAAAATAATAATAAAAAATTATGAAAAGCTTGCACCATCTTTTGTCATCACCCTCTCCACTGTTGCTTTATATATTTTTATTCCAGTCAGTAAGCTGAATGGTACAATTTATACATATTTTGGGCAGACAACATTAGTCACAGCATTAATTTTATTTCTGAAGATGAAGAGTTTTGAGTGTCCTCTTCTGACTTGGCTAGGTACCCAATGTACAATTGCAATTCATTTCCAAAGTACATTACATTCTTTTGTTCGTATTACGGTAAGTCAAAGGTTTTGAAAAGGAAAAAATAAGAAAATTCCGTATACTATGAACTATAGATCCCAGCCACTGTAAACTGGTGCAGCTCAGCCCACCTGAATCCTTCCCTTACTCTTGATCATCTTTTATTCTCACATTCTGTTCCTGCCTGTATCTCTCCTTCTATCTCACCTTAGGGCTCTTATTTTTCTCCATTGTCTTTCTTTGCCTTTTCTCTTTCCCTGAAATTCCAAATGCTGGTGTTTATCTTAAATAATATAAATCAACTGTCATTGAATTCAGTGGGATTACTCAAAGCTTTAAACATACTCAAATCTGTACAGGTTCATGACACAAGACTTCATATTTTACCCCTCATAGACCTTCGTGCTTGTGCACTGTTCTGCTTCTCAGAACAGGGACAATTCTCCATGTTTTCTAGGTTTTAAGATCCCTTGTCAAGAAGTATTTATATTTTCAAAAAAATCAACGCTTATTTTCATACTTTTCCTGCACATTAATTCTTTTTGAGTGAAGCAAGTTGCAGATTGTAAAGCTTGTACGGTATAGAAATGATGCACTAATAGCATTTCATAAATTGATGATACTGTAACACCCACTTACAGGTCTCATTAGTGTTCCGTGGTTATAGGTGCAGGGGAGATGTCAACTTTGGTCTGAGGGATCCTGATGCTTCTTGATACAGAATAGACTATAGACAATGATTTTTCACTGCAGGAAAAAAATACAGACAAAATGAATGCTCCATCATTTTGCTGGACAGAATAATAAGCAGGATGTAGAGAGCATTATTGGTCCCGTCCCATGGAGACCTGCTGTATGAGAAAAAAAAGAACTCATGAGAAGTCAAGTGGACTAGCTGTTGGTGTCCAGAGGGAGAAATAGTGCTTCTACTCTTAGATCCTGCTACCTTGTGACACTTATAAACTACATAGAAAATTTTTAACAAAATAGCTAAAATGCAGGAAGCGTTTTTTTGGTTCTGCCTTTGAAGTATGTCAAGCTATTTGCCTGAACAAAATCAGTATGTGCATGCAGTTTGTTCATTTGTTTTTAAATAGTTTTTCTCCTGATGTATCTGGGAAATTCGCATGGCAGCACATTCTTACATTGCTGTGTTTTAATACCATGAAGCACCTTTTATAACTTCATTTTTCTATTCTTCTTTCTTCCCTCAATAGTAAACAGAAAACTCTACTAGTGTAACAGCTGTCTCTTCCATGGTTGTGATAAAATAAGTTAATTGCCAATGCAGAGTCTATAGTAGTGTTTGAGCAGCTTTAGTTTTCTCCTGTATATCAGCAAGATAATCCCAACATGTTAAGAGAAAAAGGTATATGAGAGAAAAACAAGTTGTCTTTTCACGCATTGATAATTAATCATTTTCAGTAGCTAGCTTGAGAAAGCCCTAATGGCACACAGCTGTAAGAACCTGCTACTGCATTGTCTGCAACATATAGTTAGCATTGTTGCCTATGGACTTGTGAAAGCTGGAAATCACTGCTCTCAGCAAAGTCTAAGTAAAATGCGTTGTTACTGATTAGCCAGTCAGTTGGATAGAGGCATATTGGAATTGGAAATTATAGTATTTAGCATTTTAGGTATAGGTGTACACATATTGTTTTGTATGAATATTGATAAACGTAATATGCTGAAAAACAGGTATAGGTACTTCTGGGGAAGTAATTTCATTCCAGGATGAAATTCTGAACTGTCCGTCAGAATAGTTAGTTACCTTCTCAGTTTCTATGTTTAGGAATTCTTATAGCTTTTGTTTGGAATTCCAAATTAAAATCCATTTTAAGGGCTAATTTATTAATGATCTTGATATTATTTGTCTCATTAGAAAAAAAAAAAGAACAACTAAAACTTTTTTTTTTTTTTTTTTTTTTTTTTTTTTTAACAGTGATTATTTGCAATAAGATCAATGTATTTTTCATGGCATAGGAAATAGGTAATGTAGGAATTCCAGGATAATATAGCAGTCATATGCACTATGCATATGAGTACCATTACATGATTCAGATGTGCAAATCTAATAGTTCTTCTGTGGTCCTAAAATGAAGATCCTGCTTGCCCTTCTACTGTTCCCAGCCAGGTGGTCCCACAAACACACCAAGACCTACTTGACTGACTACATGGCGAGCTGATTCAAGTTACTAACCCAGCAGAAAATCAGTCCTTCAGGAATATTTCTGATGGGCATGAGAGAGAAATGGCTTACTGTGTAGTCATGTAAGCATCAGAATGTGCAGAGGGAGAGAATAACCACAACTTCCTGTTCAACAGTCTCAAGATGTTAGATCAGTTCAGCTGTTGAGCCTGACTGTACTCTGCACTGCCTGGTTCACTGAGATGGCTCTAATTTCTTCAGTCTCTAACTAAATTTATGTAAACTCACAGTATTTATGTAAACTCCACAGTTATGTTGCAGAGAGATTGACAAATTACTACTTTTTGTGTGGAAAGATATATTCTTGCCTTTGTTTTGTACCTCATTATAATTAACATCATTTGATGCACTTCGTCTCTGTATTAGAGGAAGGAGTGGAGAGCTGATTCTTAAGCACCCTCTCAATACTGCTCTTAGTTTTCCCAATATCTCGCATATCTCCCCTTTGCAGTCTCTTTTCCAGTCTAAGGAGTCCGTTCGTATTGAGTTGTCCCTTCTATGAAATCCATTCCATACCTTTGTTCACCTGGAGCACTCTTCTCTTGATCATCCTTGCTTGCTGTTTAGAAGATTCCTTTATTTGATTTTTCATAATTTTGTTAAACCAGTCAGTCAGAAATTTTCATCTTTGGACATCTGCCTCAGGCTGAATTGGTTGAAGAGGTTGACTGAGGTATAGCAGTTTTCACTGACATTGTAAGTTGACCTCATTGTTTATATTAGTGGAATAAAAGGACATACACAATTATTTTGTCTCTTATCATGATATATATTGCACCTACTGTACTGAAGCTGTGGTGTAGCATACCCCTGTAAAGTCTGTGCCTCCAGTTTCTGCTCTGTCTCTGCTTCCATGCAGCCACGTGGTACTGCCACTTCCTTTGCGCTGAATCAAATGATTGTGTGATTTTCATTTAAATCAAGTCAGCAAACATTCATGGTAGAGAGCTGTACTGCAATGTAAGAAAGACTGTGTTTTCCACAGAGTAGGCCTGGGGAACTGACTCACTCTACAGCTGCACAATAGCTTGCCCTGCCAGTGTTTGGGAGTAAGCAAGACACTAGGGACAGGAAAGCAGTAAGAGTACCTGTTTTAGTAAAAGCCCAAAGTTTCAGCTTGCAGGATGTAACATCAAATCACACCCTCTGCTAAGATGGGATGATGTCCTAAACTGCTTTAGCTTTGTTGCTCTCTGAGATGGTGTGACCATAACTTTTGATTGAGGAACACTGTGAGTTCATTTCCCTGTTAAGTTTTGGTTCATCCATTCTATTTAACAAGCTTAATATTTTTAATTTTGTTTTGTTTTCTTTGTAACATTGGTATTGCTGCGGTGCCAGCGCTCTCATTAAATTTATTTACCTTTATACACTTTTGAAAATAGGCAAATCCAAGTTCACATATGATGGTTCATCACTTGCTGAGCTTTGGTGCCACCATATCTGCAGAATCCATTTGTAATCTGTCAAAGGTTTTTCGTTGTTGTTGCTATAGCAGTGCACAGTGTTGTAATATCATACTAAGTTTATTTTCATGAGGTGTATAGTTATACATATATATGTATGTGATAGGAATCATCATTAAATACATAATACAGGTGGGAAATAGGTTCAAAACGTGTTCCTTTGCTGCCATGACAAATGAGCTCCTTCCCTTATTTTGATGTTTGTTTTGTGTTGTTTGTTTGTTTGTTTTTTGAGGATTAAGTCTCCCAGTTGTATAAGAATGCTTTAAAACAAAGTTATATTAAAAGACTGCTCTGCGTAGGATCACCTGAGGAGAAGTTACTTAAGTAAGATAGTGTGGCATAGAAAAGGGTGAATATCAAGGAGAAATGGCTAAATTGAGAAGAAGCAATAGCTGGGAGGGTAGTATGGTAAGTAGACCCACAAGTGTAGCTGGTAGACTTTCTTGTTGAACTATTGAAGGAAAAGCTCACCCCAAAGAATATTTAGAGGAAAAGAAAACGTTGTAAGAACATTTATAAAAAGGTGCACGCTATGATGTTGGGAAGCACTAGGAAAAATTATTGTAAACTCATCTTACTGCTGTAGATTGCTATTCAACTTCCCAATATGAATTAGTGTCTAAATTTTGCTTTAACATACAATATTCACTTGAGATTTGTTCTGTTTGAAAATAGTCCTACAGCTGTGATAGGGGAAACAATGTAAATATAACCAAGGAAGGAAAATACATTATTCCCTGCACCACAGATTGCTAGCCTGTCTTGTGAGCCGAGTCAAGTATTACTAGAGACTGAGCCCTTTAGGATAGTCACATTTTGGTAGTTACCCACCTGCTATTAATTAAGCAGCATACGGCATGCCAGTCTTTCAGCTTTTCTCTGAATAAACTACCTTTGAAGATCCAACAGTTGTAAGAAATCTCGATGAGGCTTTTAGAAAGGATGTACCTGAAATGAAATAGTGAGATCTGGCTAAAAGGAAGAGGTAAGATTCTTGCTTTGATGTATTGCTTGTATATGCTATTTTAGTACAACTAGAGGAGAGAGGGTGTTCAGGAAATAGATTTTAACCAGAAATGTTACTCTCACTTCATCCCTACAAAAGCAATTAAATTGTGCTTTTCATAGTAATACAGGTGGAGGATATCAAATTCCTCTTAAAGGGTGCAGCATGAGTTACTAATCTGAGTTACTAACTTGGATATCTAGCAGAAAACTTCTAATGTTTTCCTGTATCTAGCCCTATATTCCGAACCTAGTTCATTTCTCAATGGACTGAAACTATCCCTTATTTTCCTAATATCAGTGGTGACTTAAAGGTGATTTAATAATTTGGTTTATGAATGAAAAATCATTCTTACCTGTCTCTCTTATTTTTCTCTGAGGAATATCACAATATTTTGATTTAAAATATTCTGGAATTAAAATGTGAATCAAGAATAATGCTGCTAGGGTCATGGAGCAGCTCTAAATTTGTATCTGCATAGTAAGAGATTCAGAGATTGAAATCTGAGTGAGCAGAACTTCTTCCTGGTGATTTTAATGTTTCTTCTGGCTTTAACAGAACAAAATAAGAGTAGAAGGCAAATTCTTGAGAAATCATAGATGTATGGTAGAGATGAAACTAGCATAAACTGGGATGCAGACATTTTTTAATACCACACACAGCAATATTATCACACTAGAGTTTTCTGAAAACTAATATAAATATCTTGAGAATTGTTGGAAAGATAATTTAAAAGAATAAGATATTTGAGAAATTATTAAAACTAAATGGAAGAGGGAGTAGAATTACATAAGTAATACTCAAGACAAGATGAAGTACTGAGAAAAACAAACCAGGTGACAGAAACCTGGGAAAATTTCACTGATAGCCTTTCTGTTATAAATTATTATATACGAGCAATAAAGCAGTTTGTTTTCTAGCTTGAGATGATGTATTTTCATATAGCTAATGGACTATTCAAATGAATTAAATAAATTGGTGTCAATAAGACTCTAATAATCAATTTTCTGTGGAAAAAAATAGCCTTTTCATATAAGCATAAGTGTTTTTTCTTGTGCACATCATCAAATAAAAGCAATTATTTTCAAATAAATGTATTTCTCTATTAAAAAGCAGAAACTTTAAAAAAAAAAAAAGTGACACAAAAAAGAGGCATTTTGACCTGCCAAGAAACAGTTTTTAGCCTCACTTGTAAGTCATAAGATCCTGTTAGGGGGTCTTCATAAATCCAGATGAACTTGGGTCCATATCCCATGATTTTATGCTAAGTCATATAAGGTGAAATTACACTTTGTTCAGGAAGAGAGATAAATCACAGCTTCTCTCAGCAGCTTATACCAATGTGTTAGTCAAAGCATAAGGGTGGTAAATCAGATAGGAAGGGGGAAAAATAACAGTATATTCCACTAATGAAAAGTAAAATAGTAAATGACAGTAAAGTTTTTAGGAACTGTGATTTTCAGTGTATTTGAAGTGTCTGTAATTCATAGTTGCAGGACATTAATTTAGAAATGCTTTTTGTATTTCTGGTATGAAGTTAACATACCAACTGTTTTAACACTGATTTATTAGTAGTCTTAATTGAGTAATAGCTATCCCACAAAAAAGGCACAATATTCATTATTGATTAACTTAATAAAGGCCTTAATTTTATTTTATTCTTCTGCATTAAAAATCCCTTGAGATTCATTTCAAGCAATAAAAGATTTGACTAAAATTTATTCATGCATAATAGGTTGCAATACTAAAATATGCTGCAGCAATAGCATGAAGATCAGATTTTTTTTTTTTTTTTTTTTTTTTTCTGCTGCACATGCATTACTTCCCATGAAGTGTCTTTAGAAAAAGAAAAGCTTACTAAGTTCTAATTGCTGATCCTTCTGCAAGAGACATAGGGTTATGCAGTTTTCTGAAAGATGCTGTTTTCAACACTCTCACGCACTTAAGTAAACAGAAATTGTCATTCAGAAAGTCATGTTTTTATGTGTGGTAGTATTTTTTTATGTTTGGGAGAACATCTGTCAATGCACACAAATAGGAATGTTGAACATTATCATGAAATGTGATAAAGTTGTGCTACTTAAAAAATTGAAGATGTGTCATACATTTTGATAATGGAATAATGGAGACTCCCTACCCCAACTATCATCTCTGTTCAAGACCATTAGGATTCAGAATATTAAGAGCAGAGCAACTGGGCGTAACAGCCTACGTTCAACATCTGTCATGCTGGAGTCCATTAGTGTTCAATTGCATCCTATTGTTTTTGGATTATTCAACCTCATTTCATTGTCATTGCTTCTGCTAGGGATTAATCAGCTGTTTACAACTACACCAAGTTTTAGAGTCATAATGAAAACAATTGAGCCATAGTTCTAAATAAATATACAGTATTCAGCCTCTAATGAAAAAAATTAGTAATTTATGAATGCTGGTAACAGTTTAATTAAGTTTGAAATCAATACAGATAATAAATCATTGTGTGACAGTTTTTTTTTTTTTTTAACCTTCTGTGATTATCATAACATAATGATAACATATGATGCTTTCTTGTAGGTTCATGCAGATTATGGTTTTAATAGTATAAGTACAGTAAAACAGAGATGTTTTGATTATACTGTTTGCGTGAATGGTTCCTTCACTGTCGGTACAGATAGTAGCAGAAATGGTCTCTTACCAGCAAGCAGATTCTTTTTTTTCCACATCTTTTATTCTCCTTACCTACTTAAGGATATTCCTAAGAAAAGCTTTATATTTTAAACCACATAAATATGCATATGTACTTAATGCACAGTATATTAAAAAGGACAGTTTTCAGACTATTTGTATGCATACGTGCTTTTGCATGTCTGTATCACAACCTCTCCAAATACTTTTACAGTTATTCTTAGATAAATCCATAGCTACATTTTAACTGTTTAAATATTTTCTAAATTATTTTCATAACATCACTGACATGGAAATATATAATCCCATTTTTTCTCAAGATACTGCTCACTGCAGTGGTGTGTACTTGAATCCTAAAGGGTTTTCTGATGATTTCAGTCTTCTTCTTTCAGCACTGTATAGTGCAACACAGTGGTATTCTCTGCCATATATCACCAAGCTAATTTCTCCTCTGTTTCATTAGAACTATTATTTCTTTTAGCCCTAATACTATCTAACTAGAATTTTCAAGTAGTTTAATGTATGAATACAATGCACAGTGAGAGATTTTTTTTCCTGAGTTGCAACAGATTATCCATTGAAAGGATCTTTTGCTTAACTGCCTAGAGTCTTGTGGGGCCAGCCAGACACTGCTCCAGATGGCAAGTTGTTAGGGCTGGACAGAATGGCTTTGGAAGACTTCTCAACAGATGAAGGCTGTAATGTTCGGGTTTTACTGTTTTTTTTTTCCCTGTAGTTCCCAGGGTGGGAAGGTACTGGGATGGAAGCAGAGTGCCGCCCGCCCACCTGCTACCACCTGTTTAGCTTTTGCAGTTTCTATAAAGCCTCTTCTTGTCTGTAAGACACGATCATTGCTTGCCGGCAGGAGTCAAGAAAGGGGAGATTTTTGTTATGAAGTCATGTCTTCAGATCGCAACAGTTCATCATTTCAAAATACTCTTCTAAGCTGAATCAGAACTTCTTTCATTTGGAATGGCCATTGGAAGTGATGTGTTTTTAATTCAGTAAGATCCTTCTTGGATTAAAAGGACTGTCTTCTTCAGTAACTCATATTTTGAGAATGGAGATTTCTTTGTTTTCTATCCCTTTGAGTTCACAGAAATGAAAAGAATGAAAGCATAAGGCATTGAAAACTCTTTATTCTTTCATTAAACAATAAGAAGCAATTTTCAGACACTTCCAAAAGATCCAGAAGACTTTTTGTTTTGTTATTCTTTGATGCTAAGAAAAATATCTCCTCATTGCTGTTTGGTAGAAGACTGAAGAGGTAGATAGGCTAGTCATAGGAGTGCCTTCCACTAACACTGCTTAGGTGCTTCATTTTTGAAAAGTAATTTTTTTTTGTGTGTGTGAAGCTACAACTGTAAATCAAATATGAAAACCTGTAAATCCAGTAATTTGGATTCAGGTGTAGAATCAGACAGCCAGTGTGGAAGTGGACCAGGCTGTGTTGTGAAGTGCAGCTCAGAAAGGATGGAGAACGCTGCCAAGAGAAGACTGGCTGCAAATGCCAGGGAGAGAAGACGGATGCAAGGACTGAACACAGCCTTTGATCGTTTGAGAAAGGTGGTTCCACAGTGGGGTCAGGATAAGAAGCTCTCCAAGTACGAGACCCTTCAGATGGCTTTGAGTTATATCATGGCTCTAACAAGAATACTTGCTGAAGCAGAAAGATACAGTACTGAAAGAGAATGGATAAGCCTTCACTGCGAACGCTTTCATCCAGAGAGCTACCACCATTATACAGGACAAAAAATGGCAATGGACAGTGATCCTTACGCACAGCGAATATTCAGCTATCACCCTGATCACTTTCAAATAGCTAATTAGAACTTATTATGAACTAAGAATATACAGCAGGCCAGATGTGTAATTTAATAATTAGCAAGAGTTAATCTGCTTGAATAAGGTAATATTGGCATTATAATAGCTCATTTGTGTTTGCATCTTACACTAATTTGACAAAATAAATTTGCTTTGAGAACTTTAAATCAATATACATTTAAGAAGATTGAATTTATTTAATGCTGGTGGAAAGCATAGCTTTAATTTAGCATCTTTCAGACAGTTGCTTGCTAGTTCATTTGACTCCTTTAAATAATGCTTTTTCTTTGTTAATCATGATTCATGACAATATTTTCTACCAGTCACGGGACAAATTGACCCATGATGTGGCTGTATGGAATAGCACTAGAAATGAATTTAATTCCATGTTTTATTTTTACATCAGCTTTAAAGTAATTCTTTGTTTTACTTTCATATAAATGGCTCCCATGGGAAAAGCTTTATAATGTATTGGAGTTCTAGTCCTCAAAGAACTAACTTTCTTAAACTTTGTAAGTTTGGCATATGGGTTCCAAAGTTGTGTAGGTTTGCTTTAATCCAACTTATGTTGTATCTTGTATGCTCGAAAAAGAGCTAGTTGCAAGTCATGAAAAGAATGGTTTTATTTTTAGTGGATGTAAAAGCACGTGATTATATACTGCAGTGAATGCTTGTGTGAAAACAATCTAAACTTCTAGATTTTTGTAGAATTTGTGTTTGCATTTTATTTTTTAATTTTATGTTATCTGGAAACAGTAACAGATTTTGTAAGTCATAAATAAAGCATTTTCTATGATATGTCCTCACATGCTACCTTAAATTCCTGCTCTAGAAATTACTTACTAGTGGCTTCCTGGCCCTGAATGTTCTATTGCTTCCATCACAGTCCTGGCAGAAAAATGAACTAGCAAATGATGTTTGCTTACCCAGTTGCAGTAGGAAGTGTGTTTCCTGTACCCTCTGAAAAACAGCCTTTGAAGATGAGTTTGGTTTAAAGGCATAGAGCATTCTCGCAAAGCAGTTGAGTTAGTTTCATCCCTGCTGATGCCCTGAATTGTCTTTTGTTTGTTTGCTTGCTGCTTCTGCTTGTGGAAGATAGAGGGATCTGGGCAGAGAGTGCAGGACAGGAAAGGAGTTGGAAAGGTTAAAAAATGAGAATAGCAGGACAGCTGGAGAAGCAGATGTGTTTGTAGCAGGATGTCCACAAAAGTTTGACTGCAGATGCCTGTTGTGATGGCAGCAGACTGTGAAGCTGAAGGGTGCTGCTGCTGCTGCTGCTGATGGGAGTTTCCAGAAACAAGCCCCTTTCTAGTGTTAGTCATGTGGGAGAAGGAGAAAAGGAGCTGCTGTCTCAGAACAGCTGTTAGTGGATTTCCAGCAGGGAAGGCTGGCAGGTTCCCTGCTGGCTGCTGCCGTATCTTATATTTTAGAATTCTTTCAAATGACAAGTGAATAGCTTTGATAGAAGCTATTTTCAACAGTTGAGCATCCTTCAATGAAAAACAAAAGCAGCAATAAGAACTAAGCTCTGTTTTGGGGGAGGGTGACTCTGCCACAGGAACAGTTACATACAAAGAACTGACCTTATCACTTGCCTTCTCTCTGAACTTCCACTGACATTCTGCCCTTGCTCACTGTCCTGCAGACATTTCCAAAGCCAGGAGTCGGACTGTCTCTGGAGTGAAAGCTGCTGGGACAGACTTTCAGGTCTAGGTTAAGCAGATATAGAAGAGGCAATGTATGTTCTGAGCAACTTTCTACCTCAAACACTGGTATTCTGGTGTGTTTTTTAACATATATTTTAGGCTTTCTAAATGTGGTGGTGAGTAGAGGTAATTTTTAAAATGTGGACTTTTTCTTATTGTGAATTACATTAGATCTTGATTGGCAAATAGAAAGTGTCCTTTGGCTCTGTGCATGTGGATTCAAACTTTTGGGAATTTGATGTGTTTGCTGATTTCTTTGCAGAAATTTATAGAGAGAGATAATATAATTAATTGTTGTCCATCACATACCCAAGCTGATACAGTTGGAATTTCACTTACTGTTAAGTGATCAGTTTATGTATATAATCAATACAATCCTCAAATAATTAAATGATGTGCCATCTTGTACTACTTGATTAGCTGTAAACTTTGGGCAGAAATTGTATCACTTGCACTATTTGCACAGCAGTGGGTTTTTCATCCTGAAGCAGGAATATAAGGCAAATAAATCATGCAAGACTCGGCTTAGTGAAAGATGGCTTTCTTAACCCTACATGGCAAGGATAATACAATATAAAAATATACATACCAGAGTAGCATAGACGAACAGTACCAATGTGTTTCTGCACTACTGGCAAGTAATTTGAGTTTGTGGGATGTGACTGCAGTGTATATGTAAGTTATGTAAAAGTATGTGACAAACATCTCTCTTCCAATTTTGTTTCTTCCATGCAGCATTGTAATTTACTGTCTACTGATATCTATCTGATGATGATTACTTCTATCTGATGATAGAAGTAATTACAAAAATAATGGTTTAGTATGCAGTGAGTGATTAAATGATAGTAAGCTCACATGAAGAGAAGCAAACCAACATAAAAGTTCAAAAATGTGTGGTCATATTACCTAAAATTGTTAAGAATTGAAACCAAACCCCTAAAGTGCACTGTGAACACTTTGTAGATCAAGGCACTGCATCAGTCTCTGTTGTTGAATAATATGATCCCCATTCTCTTAGATTTGGTTGTGCAAGGGAGATGTGAATGCTTTATCTCTTTAACTGAGGTGCAAGCTATTAATAATAATTAGTAATGCTGTTAGTAACTGAAATGTGCTTTTACATAACGGTGCAGTATTTTTGTTTCTCAGGATAATGCAGTGTTAAGGTGAAAGTTAGGATTTCTAATTTACTACAGCACTTATGGCAGCAGAGTAAGTTCTTTGTAGTGTATAGATAGCTGTCTGTCTATTGATTATCTGTCAAAGCTTTTAGGGACATGTAATGGGGGCAGGGAGAAATTTAATCATTCAAAATTATTTTTGAAGGCAATGTGAACAGCAAATATTCTCCATGCTAGTTTGGACTCCTCAAACTCAAGAACTATTTGGGAAGTCATTTGTTTCTTTTCCTAGCTTACCTTTACAAATACTTCAGCAACTATGTGAAAGGTAAACATGACCATTTAGCTTGGGATTGATTATTGCTCCAGCATATTTATTCCCCACTGGCTGTTTGATGCTCCTCAGATAAGAGCAGTGACCCTTTTTCTGTACTAGATTTTTAATAATACAGGCATTTGAAGCCCCTTCCACTTAGATAATTTTTTCTTCCAGTAGGTCTCCAAATGAAGGGAAAATTTAGATGGGCAGAGCTTGGTGTGTTCTTACAGGCTGAGTTTTGTCTGCTCATAGATTTCTGTCCCATTATACAGCAATGCAAACCTAAGATACTTCTACTTTTAATATCAGTACATAGCAATTCTAGAATCACATTGTGAATACACTGAAGATGACAAATACTTGCTTCATTAAATATTTGCTGCATGCTAAAGACATACATGTTTCACTATTGAAATTCAGTGCACAGTTCTAATGAACTATCTGTAGGAAACTAACCTGTGTTCTTCTAGAAGGTTCAGATGGCATTCCAGGGTTTTCTCTTTGAACTAGTTATAGGTGCTCTTCTACAATCCCTTGAATTGCGTCACCCTGGTTTATCAAGGTGGCCAGAGTTATTTTTGAACTCAAACTGGAGAACTAGGATAGCATGTTCCCCAAATGTATGTTATTAACTAAAAATCAGCGGTTTATTTGTAACTATTGAGGTTACCAGTGGATATGTATTAGCTAATCTTATAACTTTAATTCATTCCTGATTTTTAAACTTCTTTTTTCAATCTCCCCATTTATAAGGTGCAGTCCATCTTGTACCATACACACATATGGGGTAAAGCTCAGTTCTTGACTGGAATTCCTAAATGGTGCTGCAGTACACATTATAAAAAATAAAAACATTGCTAACCTTAGTTACAGTCTTGTAAAGTCAATGACATTGCAACTTCTTTACGTGGAGAAGCATGAATATTGTTAGATTGTTTAAATATTTAGCTAAGTTTCCAACGCTTTGTTAAGTAGAACATCCTTGGTGAAATCTTCATTGAAGTCCCTATTGCAATGTGATTCACTAGGCAAAAATGGCAATTAAACAATTCCTAACATATTTTTAATATTCCAAAATATCCTCCTGCCTTATGGTAATATTTACCCTTGCACTTAGGTTTCCATCTATTTTGGTTAAGCAATACGGATGCAATTTTCTCTAATTTAGGATTGGATTTATCTAGATTTTACAGATTCAATAAGAATCTTCAAAATAGCTTTTTTTTGCTCTACTTATGTTCAGCTGTTGTATCTCTCTAAAATATCCAGACAGAAAAACAAATGTACTGAAAATAGACACGTTTATTCATTGGAGAAACAGTCCTCTGCATAGATGTAACAGACACTGATTTCACCCATTACTTGTGCATTTTAAAAAATAAATATGTTTTTCTTTAATTAAATTTCAAGAAGATATCACTTAAAAAAAAGCAACCCCCCCATATAATATTAAAATGTATTTTTTACCAAATAATACATATCAATATTTTGGATATTAGTATTTTTCTAATTTGCAATTCAGTTTTCATTTCTACAGAATTAATAATGCAAAGTATATTTTAACTTTCATAGGATTTGGTTAAGATGTCTGCATATGTAACTCCAAAGAATAAAGAGAAGTTCATGTTTGAGTGGCTTTCCACAGTCCACAGTCAGTTTTTCAAAATTTCAAAATGTCTTCATTCTTTTTCCATTTCTTAAAAAAAAGCTCACATGCTGCTAAAGGATCATGTAATCCTAAAGAGTCTGTTTCTGAACATAACTTCACGCTGATATAAATGGAGAATTCCACTTAAATTTGTAGCACATATGGCCCCAAATTTCTTTGTATTATGCAATAAATGGTTCTTTATATCTATAGTAGACCTAAAATATAAAAGCAGCTTTTACTGCTCAGGGGAAATGATAACATGTTGCAGCTGCTTTAGCTCATGGAGCTGTAGCTGAGCTGAAATGGTCTTAAGAACAGACCTAACAGATATAGATGTACCTAAAAATCAAGCCATGCAGGAATAGGGAAACATGGTTAAATGGGAACCAAAACCAAGACCAGCAAATGTAATAGAACATATCCTTTTTTTTTTTTTTTTTTTTTTTTCCCTGTTGTTTCCTATGTCAGGGTTATAAGATCCAGCTTCTTTGAAGTGTTCATTTTGCATCTGCTGCTCATTTAAAATACATTCCAAAGTCTGATAATGGACCCTTATACAAAAAGTAGGCTTAATCATTCAAGTTGAAGACAATTATCAGGAAGAGTGAAATTTAGTGTGGTTTGTGTCCTTGGTTGGCCTTCATTCAATTTTCACTTATTAAGTATTGGATACACAGCTAAGGGTTGAGAAAGTAAGTTCTGTATAACATTATCCAGTGCCTACTGCACAAAGAAACTTCTGGGAGCTTTTTTTATTCCCAGTAAGTGGGTATTTCAGGGAGTGTTGAGCGGGGGTTGGATGACCAGTGTGGCAGACAGATGGTACAAGAAATTTTGAGACACCATGGAGTTCAGGTATGACAGTCTGTAAGAACTATATACCCAAACATAGATTTGGGGGACTAATTCTACTTGAAGCTGATAATCTGACAAGTCTGTTGACCTTTAAAAGATGCAAATTGTCCTAAAGACTCCTTGGCTTTTGCTCTGGTTGCCCTGAGAAAACTTGATGGAGGGGCTGCAGTTATCACATAAGACATAATTTAAAACAAGAGCAAACTGATATTAATAAAAAAAAAATAGTAACTGCATCTCATAACTATATGCTAGAATCATGTCTAGGATATCTTTAACTTGATGGGTACTGTATGATTTTCTTCAAAAAATGTAAAGTCTAATTCCATTAATGTCATCGGCTGTCAAAGCCAGGTTCTGAAGAAACTTCGGGTCATGTTCCACTCTTTCTCAATTATTTTAACACATAAATGACGCACTCTTGTATGCAACTCTGAAGCATTTATTTAAGTTCAGGTGAGATGAAGGGAAGTACATTACTAAACAGTCAGGCATTTTTTTTTTTCCATTTATATGCATTTAAAATGTCCTTTAAAACTGATATTAACATTTTTCTTTCCCATAGAGAATAACTTTGGATCAAAAAAATAAAAAATATCAACTTTAATCAAGAAAAACTTATAAAATAGAATTTTAAGGCTCAAAGTGAACATCTGTGTATTGGAAATAGTAAGGTGATTAACAGTGAATCACTTGTTCAATCTTTAATAATTAAAATGTTTCATTAGATCTTGCTAATCATTTTGTACAAAGACATTTTCTAGAAACTAACGCTTTTTTTACCATTGTAGCAGTAAGAACATGGTTCTTATAGGAATTCTCATTCCAGATTTTTTTCTGTGCAGTATCTATCATTACTGTAAACAGTTGGAATTGGCAGTTGTTTACATATTAAAGAAAAGACTGCAGACTTGGCTTTTTGTATTCTGAAGTGTGCTCTCCTCTTCTCATGTTATTGTAGTGAGGCATTCAGAAGGTATGCTCCACCTTCCGTATGGAAGCAAATGATCTCAATCCAGCTGTTTTAAGGCAAGAAGTCTGTCAGTTCAATGCAGACTGCTCTATGATGCTGCTGAGGACTGGGTCTGTACCAAGGTGGACCAAAATTTTAAAGCCAAAATAATACTTTAGCCTTCTAGAATTATAACATGGAAATTGTAATTTCTAATATGGTTTGAAATACATGGTGCCTCTGGTCATATACAAAACCAGGAGCAGAACAGAACAAGAAACTAAATAAACCTACAAGATTCTGAATCAGAAAATGACCTGTTATTGAAAGTTGACAAAAATAAGCATTTCTATATCTCATTGATATAATGTTATACTTCACATTGTGGTGTTTTACTGGATTTTTGGAAGATAATAGCTAACAATGACTTCAGTAAATGCGCTAACATTGGTTGTTGTTGTTGTAGTAGCCTGCCCTGAATAAGGGAATGCAATACCGTGTTAGTGTGAAATCAGCTATTCAATTGAACAAAACAATGAAAAGTCAAGCTGTTCAGGAAGAGAGCACAATTGCATAGTCTCTAGTGCATCTTGACACAGTATGATACCTTCACGGCACATGAACTCAAACATCAAGTTTTGTGAAAACTCAGCGTTGTCTCTTCTGCTTACACAAGTGATTTTTCCCCTTGGCTTTTCCATCAGTCAACAACACAAGCATCATTTGTGCATCTTCTTTGTGATGAACAGGTCAGTATTACTAATTAACAGCATTTACATCCATTCACATAAGCTTCCTTTACGCACTTATTTTATGGGCTCAGTATATGTAGAAGAGAAATGTGCTGTAGCAGTGAATGAGCAAAAATTAATGACTACAGACCGTTTGGGACCAGATATTGATTTTGTTTATGTCAGATGCACTGAAAGTAATTATAATGAGTAATGCATTACATAGGGAGGTATGGCAGATAAAGTTTTGATCCTTTTGCTAGTAAAAACCATCATAAAGATAACATTATAGTTCAGCTGACAGATTCTGGTGGCCCACTCTCTGTAGCCTATTTCTCAGTGGGACTTCTGGGGCCTCTTGTTGAATGACTAAGGATTAACCCTTCTTATACAGATTTTTGGGAAAAGTCTTTCAGCTTAGCTTTTTGTCTTTCCCACCTCCAAAAACAAATGAGTGTACATTTTAAAAAATAGTGTACCATTTAACTTTCTAGCTTGTCTGTTCAGGTTATAATGAGGTAAGGCAGGAGATATTTCAATGAAATCATTGAAAACATCTTTTCTCTGTGCACATAGTCCCTTGATTTGTACCAAGTTCTTGGGCATGTTGTCTGATGTTATAAAACGTGAGAATCACTGCTAACATCAGTAATATTAACAAGTACGATTCTAGCACTGGTAGCCAGGTATTTGCTAGTCATAAGTACTACTATTCCTTTCTTCTAAACTGTGTAAAGAAATCAGGTACCAAGATTAGTGGAATATATCACAGTGAAAAAGGAGAAGCTTGTGCTTCTTAGTTTCTACTTGGTCAGTAACTTAATCTATACAGGATATTCAGACAGGCAGTGGAAAGGAAAAGAATTTAGGAAGTATAGGATGATTTAGGTTGGAAGGAACCATAGGAAGTCATCTGGTCCAACCCCTTACTTAAAGTCAGGCAAGGGGGCCACAGTAGAGTGCTAGACAGGAAAACAGCTCAACTGAGCCCGTGCTAGGTGCAAGGCCTGATGAACAACATCCAGTTTTGAATACTTTGGATCAAAATCCACTTTTCAGTTCTGTCATGAAGTAATGGGAAGACCAGGGCTGTAGATGGAAGTTGAACATTTCCTTTTGTGTCTTAATTTCCTCTCTTCCCACTTCCAAACAGCACTGGATTAAGTAAGCAAAAACTAAGAACTTCCCTTGTATTATTTTCCTGAGAGAAGTTACTGACATGTGAAACTTTAAATTTTGGGTTGCCCAAATTTGACTGACTCTAGCTTTAGCTTTCAAATCCCTAAGCCATCCTAGAAACAAACGGATAGGAGGAACAATGGGTTCTCCATCCTGGAGACCCACAATTTGTCTTAAATCGGGCATCCCATAACTGATGTCACTTTAATCAGTGTATCACTTTTAATAGCTTGTAGTTTTATTTTGTTTGCCGGGGAGGAGATGCAACATCAGCAACAACTGGCACTTCTGCTTTCTCACTGAAGTCACTGTACCTTGTTTTGTCATTCAGGATAGGAATTTATCTTAGCTTCCTGGTCTGCTCAGTCTGGGGTGAATAACCAGAGATTTCTAACAAAGGCGCTGAAGTTGTGATGGTGGTTTTGTGATATGGTCTCCTCTCAGACAGGAAGTGGAACACTACTATAAAATCACTTCCCTTGAACCATTAGGGAACCAACAGTTAGTGACATCGGAAGTTGGTTTTGTAGGAAACCAAGGGGTGAGAGGCTTTCTCAGTCTCTGGCTATATCTAATGTTGGTTTGCTCTCAAGATAACTCCTCACTGTTTTATTTGCGTTTGCAATTTTTATGTTATGCTAAGTATTGAAAAAAATCCAAATAAGATCTAAAAGGACAGTATCTGTTAATTTTTCATCTCTGTGACTTTGATCAGGACTCTGTTGTATGCACTTCAGCCATGTTGAAAGCAGGAAGCAAGAACTGCTTGAAAACAATGTCTAAGGAAGAGAGAGAGCAATAACTTAAAGGTGCAAGAAATCACCTTAGATATCCCCAGATTCTAAGTGCTGTACAACTGTATAGGTGCTAAATGAATTTAAATCAGTTGTTGTATTCTCAGCACCTTCTGTTGCACCTTCATTAAATTGCCTTATTTGCTACTATTATTAGATACAGTAGGGCTTTTTAGCTCTTTGTACATAATTGTTGCTTGAATTCATAACTTTTTGTGTATTAACGGAATTTCCTCTGTCTTAATAGTAGACACCACACTTGTGATTGTTTCCTAAATGGTGGTGAAATCATTTCATTCTACCGGATCATAATTCCTTTCCAGTTGGTTAAAAAGCAAGCTAGCTGGTAGATAATTTTCTTTCAGTCACATTAAAAATGAGGAGAAAGAGATTGATACTTGAAAACCCTGAAGATAAAAGTTTGATATAATCTGTGTTTAAAGGCAGAGAATCACTATCAATGTAAAGAAAAAATATGAAGCACATCTGGAAAATACTTTCAGCTATGAGTTCTACAGAACATGCTTCAGACTACAGGAAGTTTAGTTTCCTATGTTAGAGTCCTAGGCACGTGTCCTGTACCTTACTTTATGAATCATTACACCATGAGTACACAGTTCATGGAGTACACACACACACAAATATAAATATATAGGGTACACAGCTGTACCTACACGAAATGCTCTACTTATCTAGTCTTGAGTTCAACAATTCTAAGATTATCCGGCATAATCATATATAAAAATGAGTTACATCTTTTCCCTTTTACTTGTGCTTTGTGATTTTTTGGCATTTTTTTTAGAATTACATTCAAAGTCATGTTGTTTACCCTCATTCAGGATTGTTGTTACTCCAGTGTTGATGTTTTCACTGGTAGTTTTCCAGCTAAACATCATCAATCCTTAACATGGCTTGCTACAACACAGTAGCTTTAATTCAAGCAGTACAAGTGGTATTGGCTTTTAAGTGCTGAAAACTATGTTTACTATGTAATTCTTAGCAAACTACACAGTACTGAATTTATTGCACAACACTCCATACCACAATTATCCTGCAGTAAAATACTATGCAAAAGTCTTGTATATGTTACTTGCAAAAATTTGCAGCAGCAGTACACTTAATTACAAACAGGTTGCTTGTAAACCTCGGCATCTTGACTTGTACCTCTTTATTTTTTTTCACAGTTCTAGTATTTCTGCAGGTGTAACTGGAACCATTGTTTGCTTATATTTTTCAAAGTTCTTCACTTTCCACCACCTTTTGGGTTGGGGATGAAAACAGCATAGGGCTTTCAGTAGTTGGGAAGGCAGAAAAAATCTCGAGTCCTTGACCTGTAAGGTTTGCATACCGGCCACCACCAGGTCGAAGCTTTATTGGCTGTGCAATTTGATGGTGCCACTGAGCTGAAGCAACAAAAACAGAATAGACTATGTAAACATCTAATTAAGTTAAAAATGAAACAACAGAAGCCAATGTACACAAATGAAAAGTTGTTTCCAACATCCTTGAAGAGAGCACAGCATTTTGTTTCCCGTTTTAGGGTCTGTTCCTTCAAATATTATCATCCATATAATTTATGAGATGAGTATTTTTATCGCAGTATTGATGGAATTCCATCCCTGTACAATTCAATGGCAACACTTACATGGATTTCAGTAAGTCCCAAATTTAATCATTTAATCTTTGGAGCCTTCTCCAAAGCTCTTGCAATTAAAAGAAAAGACATACTGTAGTGTTAACAGAGATGAACAAACTGAACATAATTCTGATTATGTACTGTTCCACCCTCTGGAGGACTCTTTTTTTCCTTTTTTTTTTTTTTTTTTTTTCCAGTAAGTGATTACATTTTGATTTTTCTCTACTGTTTACAATTAGTAATATTTCAGAGAATTTTTTATAATATACTGAATGAAATGTAATTATATTAACTTATAGAACCCAAAGTTAAATATTTAATGATTTAGAAGTAAGATGCAACATGTTCCCATATAAAAAAAACATACTATTACAATTCTGTGAGAACATTTGGCTATTACATGATAATTAACAGCTATAATTCTTAAAACATTTTACAAAGGGGAAATGAGTATTATCTTAACCTTTATTTATCCATACAAAAGCTCCAGGTCTGCACTCAGACTTGACAGGCATAGAATCACAGAATGGTTTGGGTTGGAAGGGACCTTTAAAGCTCTTCTAGTTCCAACCCCACTAGTAATTAAAATGAAAAAGTACAAGTTCAGGCTACAATAGTCTGAGAATAGTTTAGTGTGGGAGACATACAATCTGTATAATAAGCACTGATAGGAAATGTTTATTATCTTTCCATGCTGAATTTTGACCCTGTTTTACTGGAAATTTTTGAAAAAAAGAGCCTCTTTTATTATTATTATTATTATTGTTATCTTTTTTTTTTTTTAGCAGTCCCCAACATGTTTGCATTTGAGCCATGCTCTCGTTACTGTAGTTTTTTTCTTTCTTTTTTTTTTCTTTTCTTCCTTCATATGAAAATTTAATGTCCGTGTTGCCACACTTAGACACCTAAGGAATTATTTCTCATTTTGTGTGTTCTGTTTTGAACCAGCCTCTCATCAGCCCTGTCTTGATGATTACATTTCTGTTGTCTGTATCACCACAAGGTGGCAGAAAACTGACAGATGTGTGGGTGACTTGTGGTTATCCCTGATACTAAGTGGTTTTTGTTGTTAAGTGAGAAATACAAGGTTGAAAACTATTTTTTCCCCTTTAAGGGTATGGATATAACCCCATAGTTTGTGCCATGTTTTTAAAATTATTTTTATTATTATTTTTTAAATTATTGCTTAAGTAATCAAGGCATTCTCTCTTTTTGGGTGGGTCTAGATAAATTGCCTTAACTAGTACATTCATCCTGCATAGATAAGGAGAAATTAAATGACGTGCCATAGTTCTTGAACTAGGCTTGGGCCTTCTGAGTTCTGGACCAACACATTATCCTCTCAGCTAGCCTGCATTAGATAGGCAGAGCTTGCATCACACGTGGTGCCTGGAAGAAAGGGTCTATTTTCTGGTGTGCAATGTATTGTTCCATCTCAGGTCAGTGCTGTAGCACTGCTGTGTGTGTGTGTGTCAGAGGGCACAGAGTTAAGGTTCAATTTGAATGTGCATTCATTGTATGTTTACGTGTTTAGGGAGGTGGAAAGCAGAAAACAGGAGTGGAGAATACTGTGCAAAACTCCTCTTTTTTCTCTTTACCCACCTCTAAACTGATGTGGGAGAGCGAATCTGGTTGTTTAACGGTATCATTCTGCCTCCTCCTGGTGGCCATATTAAAATGAAATCATGTGGTGACTGTAATGTCTTATCAATTGCAAGACTGGCAATTTAAGGACCAAGAATTGGATGAGGGCTGGGACCTGTCAAGGAAAATCCTGATTTGTTTTACTGACCAGTTGATACCTACCGTATATGTCAAGTCTAGCAGTACAAGAGACAATACCAGCTTCATTTTTTGCAGACAAGGTATACCAGCCTGCATCAGCTTTCTTGGCAGGCTGAATCAGAAGGCAGACGTACCCAGTTGTATCTTGGTGCATGCTGGGAAAAGAAGTGTTTTCGAGTTAGAATTTCTCAAGAGCACGTCAGCTTTGAGATTTTACAGTATGTGTGTTCACTACGAAACAAATACACCACAACTTCTATTCTCAAAGAAGTAGCAGACCAAGATCTTTATACTCAATAGGCTTGCTTTCGGTATGGCCCCAATGATCTGAGTTGCTGAAATCTATTCTTGATCCTCTCAGCTGTGCAAAGCCATGGTGTGACACTGTAAGCTGAACTTTAGTTCTGTATGTGTTAATACTGCAATTGCTTACCGAAGTCCAATGAACTAAACCTGTGCAAAGCTACTGCACAGTGTTTCTCCTGGTTCAGAAGCTGGAAGAATAGCATTTGTACAAACTTGTGTTATTTTTCACAACAGTAATCAGAGCCAGTCAGAAGCTTTCTCATGGCACCCATTTTTTTTCAGGCATGAGAAAAATGCCTGAGTGGCAAAATCATGAAGATTCATTTGAACACTGTAAATGAAACCTGTTTCATTGTTCCCTCCTCTTCCTTTGCTTTTCAGCAATCCAAGGCTTTCTGGCCACAAGTGAAGGGAAAACTATTCAGTAGTTTATCAGAGAACTGAGGCTCCTCTGTTCTCTAGGCTGTAGCTGGTTGTTTTTATCAACCCAAGCGTTTCCCTCACTAAAAAGAAACAAGTGTGAGATGAGCACATCAGAACACTTGGAGTTGCAGGATGTTCTGAAAACTGACGTTTTGCTTCCATATGAACTGGAACGAAACATCAAACCACAAAATTTCAGGACAAGAGGACATTTTGTGCTCCTAAATAAAAGAGGGAACATTCAGCCTTTGCTATATGCAGTACATAATTTGCCTTACGCTGGTGACACAAATGTAGAAGCTAATGCATGTCCATATCATGATACAGAAAACATCTCTTGGTCTCTTTCCCAGCAAGAAAATAATAGGTGAGATAGGGAAAAGCAAGGAAAATGTTCATTGCACAAATGGATCTGTGTGGAGCCAGTTGAAGGCCTGGGTTTTGACATTCCTGCAAGGGGCGGGCGGGACTTTATCAAATAAAGTTTCCATTCATAGCAAGTGCTGCTGCTGAGCCAGTTCTCTTTACAGGTAGCCTTCAGTGTATGCATGTGAAAAGCTTTTGGAAGCTGATAGCAGAGAGCCAATGACTGCATCAGATCAATAGTTGGAGCCAACTAAAGTAAAATATTAAAAATCAGATTTATATCAAGGTATAAACCTCAAAACAAAACATGCTTTTTTATTAATCAGTCACATACACTATTTCATCAGTTTTTCTTTTTCAAAAAATAAAAAATAGTGTTGTATTTGAATGGAAGAGCTGAATCCAATCCATCTTGCATTTTATAAGCAAAGTATTTGCCTGTGCTTGTGACCAAACTTTATCTACCTCTATATCTGATGTGCTACGCTCTCGGTTTTCCCATGCTCTGTGGCATTCAGAACCATCTTCTAACTGTTCTGAGTTTGAACTGTTTGAATTCATCTTTAGTTAGAGCTAAACAGTAGCAGAAAAAAAAGTTTAAAGAGAGAACAAGCTGATAAAATGCACAAAAAATACCATAGCGGTATCTTTGATTACAAGATGCTTATTAGGCCTGTGACCTGAAAGGTTTATCCCTGTTCTCTGAAGCAGTGGCATGTTATGTTCCATGCCTTTATTCTGAACCATTCTTGTTCACCTGACAGTGAAGCCAGCATTTTAAAACTTTATGTGGGAGAAATAGTTTTAAGAACGCCACCTGTATTAATTGCACAGCTTTTCAGTGAAACAATTGGTCCAGCTGCAAGAAATTCCTAGTACAGGTATGATGGTACAGTACCTCATCCTCTCTCTGTTTGATGGGATGGTTTCATTATCCTTCTTCCAGTAAAATATGGGGGGTGGCATTCCCACAACCCTGCACTCTAATCTGACCGGGTACCCTTCTGGAACACCACAGTTCTGAAGCTTCTCCAGAAACATGGGGGCTTTTTTTACTTCCTTTGCTGGAAAAAGAAAGAAGAAGGATTGAATACCAAACTATTTTTTTTTCTTTGTTTGTCACTGAACAATAGGGAAGAATGCAAACAAAAATGATTCTTGTGATATCAAAATAGGTTGTAAATTTTTATGAGATATTGGAAGGAAAGTGAAATGCCGTGATGCAGCTCCTATAAGAGAACATACAGCAAAAAATATGCATTAAAGAATGCAAGCATATATGTATGCATGGGTGTAAACCTACTGCCATAGCAGGAAATTAATGCCAGATCAGTGAATTTCAACAGCTTGCATCTTGCAAGACTTTAATAAAGAACAGTATTCATATTTGTATTTATTTTATTCAAAAAGACTTTTTTTTTTAAATTAATGAAATTGGAACTGGCATCTAGGAGACCTCAGCATATTTTATGAATTCAAACCCTACAAATTCATGGGAGAAAATTAAGGATGTAATTTTGCTAAGACAAGAGAAATAGCATGATGATGATTCAGAATTCTTAAAGGCCTCTGCTAGTAACAGGACTGCACCTCTCAGCTGAGCACCAGGTCCATTTCTCTCCATCAAATGAGTGTTATAGCCATTGAACTATAACTGCTATCAGTGAATTAACTATTTACTTATACCTGTCTGTAGGAAAACTAAGTGAGACATTTCTGGAGAAATGCATGTAAATAACTACAGCACTCTGACTAGTTTTTCAGTGATTCTTACCTACAACAGTCAGCTCCAAAGTAAATGAATTTTGTCCTGCTCTATTAGTGGCAAGGCAAGTATAAGTTCCGGCATCATTTTGTGAGAGAGGATCAATGAGCAGAGAGTGAACTCCCGTCTCTCTGACCAGCATCTTGTGGGTGCCGTCTGGTAACACAGGTTTGCCGTTCAGAAGCCACGTCAGGTCTGGCGTTGGTAACCCACTCACCTAACAGAGAGTGAAACAGCCAGAGGCAAATGTCAAACTGACAACTGGATGTTAGTACATTCATAGGTAAGCCTTTCTTCAGATATCATCTGAATAATATCAGCTTCTGGGTTGTTTATTTTACTGATTAGTTCCAAAAATGATCAAAACAGAAAACAAACAAATACCAAGAGAAACCAATATATGAAATGCTTACATTTTTCTTAGTCAGAAAGGACAAAGCTTGATAATATAATCAGATTCCCAGAAGGCTTCTAATAATCTGCCAGTTTTCTTTTTTTTTTTTTTTTTTTTTTAGTGATGATTATAAATCAAAACTACTCAGTTTAACAGACATTTAAAAAAGTGTTCTATACAAATGACTTTGTATTTCAGAAATCTTGATGAAGAATTATAAACTTCTTTGTAGCTGTTAAACTTACATGCTTTATCACAAGATACATATTTTATAGAAAGGTTATTAGATTATTATACTCTTAAAGATCTTTCCACTGGATAGAAGTACTTAGGCATCTCCAAAATATTCCTTTCCAAACTCTATTCTACAAACCAGAGAAAGAGGGAAGTGGAACTTGCCTGAACAAAGATCTGCTTTCTTCCAGGTTTGTGTAATACCAGACATGCTCTGAGACTTCTCAAGCTCTGCTAGGACAGCAGAGCTAAGAATAGTCAAATTCTTTGGCATGCTCCCTAGCAAATTTATGTTGTAAATTAAGTAGTAATCAATCTTACTCATCTTCAGGGAAGCATTTACATCTGCTCCAAAGCTTCTACTCTGTTCAGGGTAGGAGACATTCTGGAGCATCGAAGAGGTCAGTGTCAGCACTACCACCTTTCTGTCTGTACTACTGGGACATGGAACAGCTACCAAAATATATTGGAGAACATGAGGTTCTTAATGCTATTCAATAACAGGAAGCTCACTACGCGTGTGCTCTAATTTCTGACAACTCTGTTATTTGGGATTTTAATCTATAAATTGGGATTCAGCATCTGTGCGTGTTAGGGAAGCATAAAGTGAGCTAGGCTCTATTTCTTCTTTTTAGGGAGTATTAATCTTCAGTAATTCAGTCCAATACAATGGAAATGCTAGTTTGAACAGAATACAACATGCTAAGTCTCTCATGATTTTGAGATTGATGGATTAAGTTCAATAATCTGTTCAAGTGCGGCAGGAAGACCTGTCATTCCTAGATGAACTTTTGGAGTTTGGACTGGTGAGGACACGGTGAATGTAGTTAGTAATTTGAACAACCCCGTAAGTGAGCCTTCTATTTTTGGGGTTGTGTTCTTTGTGTTCTGCATGCTATACAGCATGTGTTGTACAGAAGTCCCCTGAATCCACTCAGAGAATGGCAATAAGCAATAATTTTTAACATAATTAAAAAAAAATGAAGCATTAAAACTTTAACAGAAAATGTTTATGCAAGCAATGAAAACATGAAAACACCTACATATACACAGATATGAATAGAGAGAAGAACAGAGAAAACTGTTAATACCTTACAATCCAATCTACAGAGTCTCCCTTCGTGTGCTACCATATCACCTGGAGCCTGTAGAAAATAGGGCCTGAAAAAGCGTTCTTGAACTACTTCTCTGTCTCCCTCTGGTACCCGGGAGCGTGTTCTGCAAGACAAAAATTCCATGTGTATGTTTGGAAGCCAAATTATTTTACTTTTTTTAATGCCGAGTAAAGAAAGAAATTGCAGAAAAGTAGGAAGAGATAGTTTGAGCTAAATAAAAGGGTAGAAAGAAATCCACTGATTTACATTGTAATTTACGTTGTAATTATTCTGTGATTCTATGATTTAATTGCATATTTTCCATTTAGATTATCAAATGAACTATATCAGGTAGTATCATTGGATTCCCAAGCTGCCCTTTATTTATTTATTTTTGGGGGGGCTGAATTTAATCATGGTAATCAATTCCTTTCCTCTAACTCTACTAAAACAAGTGAAATAATAGTTTACATTTAAACTTCCCTGCATCTAAAGATGACTTTCAAAAACATTACACTCTAGAAGTGACTTGTTGGGAGGTATGTGCTGCTGTTATTTCCATTTAATGGTTGAGGACTGAAGCGGAGAGTCTGCTGAAGTATAGCTGCCAGTTCTTTTGAATGCCTTCAGTAAGAAGCATAAGGAGGGTGTGAAGGGTTTGTTTGCCTTTTACCTGTGAGGCTGAATTGTTGATATTCGGCCCCGAACAGGGATACTCTGAACCATCAGGTGGCCTGAACAACTGACTCTTCCCTGCAAATCACAATGGAAACAGAATTAGTAGTTGGTTAGTAGTTCATTTAACTGTAAAGTATAAATATTTAACATCTACAATGGATTTGTTTTTGTTATGTAAGTGAACTAAGTGTAACTACATTTTTTGAAGCAACTGCCTTTAGTGTGTGGTGGAGTGCAGGTGAGGCAGGCGTTTCTTTGTGTGTCTAGAGCAGTGTTTCTCAAACTCTTCAAGGCTGTGACAATGCATTTTGTAGCAGCGCTATATAAACCGGCTTAGTGTCTGTCCTTACTTGTTCATTCTTGCTACTGTGTCTCCACAGGTATTGTCTGCTGCTGTATTTGTATTAGCGTAGATGTTTGTGCTACCACATGGAAACTGAGTATTTGTATAGTATAGTTCAGAAAAAAGTGAAAATTTCAACTGGAAAACTTGCCTGATTTAGTTGACTGTACAACTAAATAAACAGCTAAGCTAGCAGACTGACTAGCTAATCACTAATAGAGTGATTAGGGGACAAGACTACTTGGAGATGCACATTTTTTGCAGGCTAAGTAAAGAATAATTGTGTTTGTTAGTGCTTTCAAATTTGATGTACCTATTGGTTTCCCTTTGCTCTAGTCTTCCTGCCTGAAATATGATGTCTGCCTTGTCATTATATCTCAAAAGATAGCTGTCTGCAACAGGCAGGGTTTCAGAAGATAAGGCGGGGGTTACTAATGTGAAAAGAATATCCTTAATGATTGTGACTGAGGTGAGTAAGAACAGGGGAGTCGTTTCATCATTCCGCATTATATTTCCCTCTCCTATCCTCTGAAGCATCTGATTTTTGATAGTCACCACTCAAAGTTGGACTAGGTGGCCTGATCTTTGTTACTAGTGACACATATTATACAAAGACCAAAAAAAAAAAGCTTTTTATTTATAGAGGAAAATAAAACACCTTACTTGTGGATTTGCAGCCATAATGGTATAGTTTCCATCATCATCATTAGTAGAAGTTTCAATATGTAAAGAACATGTTCCATCTCCCTCTCTGCTCATTTTGAAATGTGAGTTTTTCTTTGAAATCTGCTTGCCATCCTTGAACCAGTATACCTGATCAGAAAAAAGAAGTGACTTACTCTTGCTCCGTAATCAAATAGCAACTACAAAAAATGAAGGTAAGAACACAACAAAAGTTAACAAGTTGCTTGTATAAATTTTAGAATGCCATAAAATTTACAGGTGGTTTACAATGTGAAATAGAATGATTCCAAGCTGAGAAAACAATATGTCTCCTTTGCACAGCTGAAATTGTCAGGTTCTGTTTTCTTGGCTGTAGAAACTTTATTGGTTATCTCAGACCAACTCTCATCTTTCTGAGAAGTTAACTTTGTTTTGTTTTGTTAGGACTTCCTGTTTTTCTTAGTCAGGTGGTTGCAATGCAGTCCATACAGTACAGCAAGGCCTGATACATGCTCAATAGCAGGTATTGTTACTTGAGCAAGTTGGGGGAAATAATTTGTTTTAAAGCTCTCTCCACAGAATAATGTTTTTCAGAATGCGACTTGCCAGAGGGCTATATAAGAAATAGCAGATAGTTCGTTTTTATTCCTCCACAGCTAACAACCAGAGAGAATGACCTACCTTGGGAACAGGTATTCCAACAATTTTGCAAGTGAATGTGATAGGAGATCCTTCCATTACCCGGAAATGCTTGAGTCTCTTATCAAAGATGGGTGCTATGTATTTGCCTGTAGGGATTTCCTCATGTTGCACTTCATCATCTGATTCATCCACTGGGGTGCGTTCAAGACGAAATTCTATTTCGTTCATCAGCCTCTGCTCAAAGCTTGAAATCCTGTATTCCTGCAGAATGAGAGAGGCATGACTGAGCCAGATGAGTCATGTTCTATGGTATTTGCAGTCATTTGCACTTTTAGACTAATGCTAAAATGAGTGAAAATTTAAAAAATCCTATGCAAACTAGGACTTACTGAAACAGTCTGAATTTGGTCTGCAGGAACAGATTCTCACTGCATATGAAGCTTGCACAATTTTACTAATGAAACTGAATGTTTTCAAAGGCAGCAAAAAAAATCAAAAAAGTGAAACACAAGCACATTAGAACCCTTAGAAGATTAAATAAATAGATGGAAAACCATTATATCCCTGCATAAACAACCATTTCCATATAGTATGATTTTATTAGGAGCCTCCTCCATAATGCCCTGTTATCAGGTAGAAGCCTCTCATTACTTAGCTGAGCACTGTTCTGCATGAGGATGCCTTTTGTCAAGACCAAGAAACATTTGTCCAGATGTCTCCTGCTGTAATGTGTGAAGCTTCACGCCAACAGCCAGCTTCAGGTTTTGACACCAATCCTGTTTATCCTGGGCATGGTAAAGCAATACAGATACACCTGAATAGCTGCAGGAATATCTTAAGTAATTAAAAATTTCCTGTGGAGAAGTTACCACCATATGTAGGCTTTTAGCAATAGCCACATTCTTTTGTTTAGACCTGACTCTGTGCAGTTTGTGAGTCCAGAGCTTGCATTCTGGCTTCTATTGTCTGACATTTCTGAGAGCAGGCTTCTGTTTTCTTCTATTCCCACAGCAAGCATGGATTTTCAGAATCTCACTTACTGCTGTCAGATACTGCTGTTAGGATTTTTTTCCCCTGTTTTTAAGAATTGATTAAAGAATCATCAAAGATTCCAAATTATGAGAATCTTAAGGTTGCAGGGGAGTTCTGAGGAGATGGGGCCAGCGTGAGAAATTGAAAGGATTAACATGACAGCCACAAAGCCAAATAAAAAAAGTTGAAAATTGCTGTGGTGGAATAAATACTATAATAATAATAACCATCTTTGGTACTGTAATGGTAGATGTTGTTTAACACTCTGAATCTAAAATCTTGTTTTAGGGGGGATTGTTGTAAGGTCTGCTCTACTAATGTTACCTATGGTAGGAAAAGACAGTTCAGGGCAGGGAGGAAAGTACTTCATAAAAGAACTGTTTTTGCTGGAAACTGAGCCCTCCTTCCACTCATCCCTGTTTCTCTGATGCTGCAGGGCTGTTCCTTCCACATAGCTTTGGAGCACTGCCTGTAATTGCCATGTAACAGTGTTCACAGGGAGCTCCAGTTGCTGGATCCCACCTTCAAGATACCTTCCTTACCTGTAACACTCTCCACTCTGACAGGGACTGGCTGTCGCTGATACTCTCTTCAAATATACCACTATGAGTACAGCTTTGCCAAGAGGGAATTTTTGAGCTTGCACATCTGTAGAAGTGTGCAAGACCAAAGGGGGAGAGTCGGCCACTAGATGGAACCGTCCACTTTCCTTGTAGGCTTTTGTTTGCTCTGGGGGCTGGCCAGCAGCTGGTGATCAGCAAGCAGCCTTATAAAGTTTCATCCTGTTGAGCTTTTTTTGTTTCTCACAGCATGTCTCAGCAAATCACTTTAATAGATCAAATTCTAATATCAGTTAAGCCAGCATAGAACCAGAGATTCTCTGATTTCTAACCAACCAACGCCTGTAGCGGTTGTATTGGTTGTAGTGTCCTAAGGGGAAAGTTAAGCAGTCTTTTAGCCTTGATATTGAGAAAAGGCATGTGTGTTTTTAGGAAGAATCAAGTAACAATCTGGGAGTATCTGCTTTAAGAAATATCCGTGTCACCAAAAGGTACTGCAGTCATATTTTGTTTCTAGAATCTGCCATAAATTAAGGAATTCAAACATAAATGTGGTGACCGATGTACTGAAGAACATACTTGGAGTTCGGTTTTCCTTCCACTTCATTGAAAGCTTTTAATAGATTCCTTCTTGTTGTTTTAGGTAGTTTTTGACAGCAGAAAGCAAAATCTGTGGCAAAAAATTGCACCTGCTCAGAAAGGATTATCTCGAGTCTCTGAGTTTTCCAATAGGACCTGACTATACCATATGTAATTCTTCTTCAAATGAAATTATTTTCAGTGATTTCACATGTTGTGTGGCCTTTGGAAATGTGGAGGCTCATTAAGGACTAATTAAGCTAAGGGTAATCTCTTCCTCTCCATTCCTTTCATTCATTTAATGAATCGTAATGTGATAAAAGGTCAGGACAGTATAGCAAATATGGTATTGATTCTCATTTCTGCCTGTCTAAACATGTTACTGTTTTTTGTGTAAGGAGCTTCTCAAAAATAATGTAATTATGTCTGGATATTGGTCTTATGACAGCATATTATAAAGTTAAATACACTGCTTTGCATGTGTGTTTCTCATTTGTCGTATCTGAGCACTTTTTAGCAGTTATTCCCTTTGTGAAGATAAGCCATTTTTCAAGTGTTTACAGGGGACAGAGTAGGTGAGGTGATCCACAACCTTATTACCTCAAAAACTAGATACAGTAAATCCATGACAATTTCATACTTCAGAAGGGCAAGTCTGAACTCAGATGAGAATTAAATGAATGCAATAGTCTAGAAGACTACTAAAAAAAAGCAGTAGTCTAGAAGACTAAAAATTGGAAGAGGGCTTTTGCAAAAGTCAGTACCTTTTAGTTGTTAAGTGCAACCTAATTAAGAACAAAGGTAGAAAAAGCAGAGGGCCTGTCTTCTCTCACATAGAAAACAAACATGCAAAATCAAGAAGGAAGATCAGTTATTTACTGCCCTGTGAGCCTTACCAACAACTAACATCATTCTTTTATAGCAGTACACAAATCTGCCACTAGACCATTTTAGTTGTGTACAGTTTTTAGCTGGATTGAGCTAATGCATGTTAGAAAATATTGAAGTTAGGTTTCCCATGGCCCAGAAGTGTTGCTTGTGTGTTGTGTTTATACTTTAATCTTAGCCCTTTAAATGTGATTAGTATGTATATATATGTTTATTTAAATTTACATACAAATCAACAAGACTAAATTAACGTTGCTATAAAAATTCTAACACCAACTTTCATAGATTGAAGGTGTTATACCACACTTCTTATGAAAAACAGAAATCTCTGGAATAAGGGGAAATACATAGTCTTACAGAGAATGTAATCTTGGAGATTTTGCTTGGTTGGTAGATTTCCTTCTAGGATTGGTAAGAACAGAAAATATTTGTTAATATGGCTTTCTGAAGAACTGTTTTTATCACGTAATCCATAAAACTATTTCTGAATGTAATTACATAAGCGGAGTAGGGCAAAGTGTTTGTGGTTGTGTTTCAGACAAGTATTTTGTAAAGTGTCACACAAAGAACAAGTCAATTTGATTGCTGAGTATGATGTTAAAACTAGGCTGGAGTTCGGCATGCTGAGGAGACTAAGGCAACGAGTACAAAGGTTCAAGCTCTGTTTCTGGGTTAAAAATATAGGGGGCCAGCTGCATTGTGGCAACTTTTCTGGAACATGCTATTTTTACAGACTAGAAGCCATGGAAATTACCACAGTCATAAAGATTAGAGGAACTTTACTTGAGTGTTGCTTCTCATATACCACCAAGCCCTTGAAGAGACTAGAAAGTCATTTGTTGTACACAATAGATGATACTCAAAATATAATTCAGCTCAAAGTGACCGAGCAAGAGGAAAACAGAAGAGAAAAGAACTGAAGTTTGTATCTCTAACTCCCACAAGCTTAGCTGGAGTGAACGGCTCAGGAGCGTGTGCAACAGCATGAGGAGCTGAGGTTTCCTCTCCTAGGCAGTGAGTTGTGCAAGCCAGGATCCTTACCAGAAGAAAACTTATTTGTACTTTTTTTGTTTAGATCTAGGTTTTGAGAAGGCATCTGCAAGTGACTGTTCAAAGATTCATTACTACGATTATTGAGAATTTATACCTATTAATACTAAGATCTTCTAACTTGTCTTGGATGGGTTTTTAAATCTCTTTCATTTCTAGTTCAGAGCAAACTTGCATGAGGACTCCTTGGGGTTTAATTCCCATCTGTAGTTCAAAATTATCTACATTTGCTGACTTTGGGATATGATATGAAACTTCTCTTTCAGCAAGCTTTATGGAGTGGTTGAATTAAGTGTAATTATTGTGCTCTGGGAAATAGACTTAGTGATTCTTAGGACCTTTCTGAGGCTGACTTAGTACAGCAACTGCAACAAGATGATTGTGTTTTATCACTGTTGAGGTATTAGTGATGATATGGCCTGTGTGGTGAGTTGGGTTCTGCAGATGGCTCTACAGACCATGGTCTCTAATGTTCTAAAAGCTTTTGGACAAACCCTGCATTTCTTCTGCTCTCAAATTTATTGTACAGTATATACTAGCAAAAGTAAAGAATATTCATTTGAGGGCTGTGAATAATGGCATAATTTTCTAAACAGCTGTGGTTTTTCTCTTTGTCCTAAAAATAAGACGGCGACCATGCTGCTTTCTGGGTCTTCCATAAGACACAACCAATGAGTATTGCCACATGCTATTCTTCATAGTAAATGACACACATATGTGGGCACAATTTATAATTCTTATTGAAAAAAAAAGATGTTAAACAGGCCTAGGTATTTACTTCTTCCCTTCTTTTATTATCACATAGTTAATTGCTTTAATTCTGTTGCTGCACATGATTTTGAAGTTTAATTACCTCAATTTTCTATTTGATATTATTTGTATAGCAAAGATTTAAGGGAATAATGCCTTTAGTTTCTAAGATTTGCCTGTAAAGCATAATTTCCTCTATATATAGTCCCATTGATGTGAAGCCTGTTAATGTTTTCAACTAGAAATTAAAAAAAGTCACTTTGCATTACAAATTTATGTATTTATTCCTTAGATTCTATGTCTGTCCTTTTCTTCCCACACTAACTTTTGCTTCTATGTGGCATATTCTGAATGAATGTTATGAAGATGTATTACTTGCAGGGAAGGTGAGAGGCCTGATGGACTGGATAGACAGACTTGGGTAACAGACTGGATAGACAGACTGGAAACGTGCTCTTTGTTCATCAGAGTGCAGTGACCTGGACACTCACTCAGCTTATGAGACTTGGATGCTTTGTCTCACAGGATTTCAAACTCAGTCTTCAAGAGGAAGCTTTAAGCTTCATTCTAACACAGCATTGTGGAGGTGGAGATGAGTGGGAAGTTCTGTCCTTGTTCTCTTTGTGTGTAAATAGCTAAACATCCACTAGAGCAAGGACAGAGACCTAGGTGTTTGTCCTAGTTCCTAGGCAGAAGAGTGGATTGTTGTTGTTTCTCAACCTGTCCATACCTCTTTTCTCCAGCACAAAGTGAAAGAATTCTAACAGCTTCCTCAGACGATCATAATCATTAGAGTTGAAATGCTCTTGAAAAGTCCTGCTAAAGGAGGGCCTGTTCCATGCTGCCTCAAATTCTTATTTTTTATTCACTGAGCTGGAGAAGGCAAGAGAGGGATTCACGTCTCATGGTCAGAGAGCTGTTCTGAAAGGTGGAATTTCCAGATTTCTGTGCTGCTGCTAAAGAACAGTTAATGATCTGTACAAGCTGGGACAGCACCAACTATTCACTGTACCTACTGGCACGGAATCATGGGGTCCTTCTGGGAGTTAAGAGTTGTACGTTGGACTGTCTTGAGGCTAAGGAAGAAAATGGGTTAAGTCTCCCTTATCTTGGGATTTGTCCTAACCTCTTCCTGCAATTGGATAAACCAATCCTCATTTAGTGTATCATCTGTTTGAAAGAACTGAGCAAATCTGACTTTAAGACATTTGGAATGACTCAACCACATTTTTTCTAGCACTTCTGGTGGTGATGAAATTTCACCTGGCAATCTAACATATTACCATCTGCATAAATGACAGGTATGGTGTTATTTTTGATAAAAATGTCAGCTTGCTATTACGTGTGCTTGATCAAAAGTGAAGCTAGAATCTTAGCAAAATTTTATCTGTTTTTCTATCAAAACTGCATGATTATCATAGCTATAGAAGACTGAAGGCTAATGTGTTCTGTTCTCTGTAACAGCAAAATCACCAACTGCATTCTGATTCTAGATTTCTGTATTGTTGGTGATGAATGATGTACTGGATGAAACAGAAGGAGTACATCTGGATTATTAGATACCATGCTGAGTGCATAATGCTGACACACAGGAAAATCTTGACGTGTAAGCTAAACACTTATCATATGGAAGTCAATGATAATAATAAATAGTGCACCGGGATGTAAGTCTATCATATTAATTACTGCACTTTATATAGTAATATTAATCAATACCAGTACTTTAAGATATAGATTGTCATTTACAGCTTTGATTTTGGATGATCCCTACGTGTTCTACAGATACTGTAAATGAGACCAAGTGCTGCAATTGAAATATGGGATAACAGTAAGGAAAATGCTATGGAACACGTTTTATGAGAGGGAATTTTTGAAATAGTATGTAGAAAATGCAAGGAAGTCAACAGTTCAGGATTCTTATTGGATGCTGTGCTCCATTCATTATGCAGGGATCTCTCATACAGAGGAGGGTTGTGTTTGTATTTATGAGAAAGTGAGTAAGAGGCTTTTTCCTCCTGTTATAATAAACAATTTAATGCAAATGTGCACTATATAGGATGAACACGTCTCATTTTAAAATTTGTGTTAACTACAAGAAGAAAAAACAGGACAAAATCTGCAGGTGTGAATCCACCTCTACAACGTATGACTCTCATGATGTTGATTGTTCTATAAATGCAAAGCTACAGGAATTCTGAAAAATATTATGCATTGCCAAGTCTCTTTAAATAATGCTTCTTAAATAATTCACTGCTTTCACAGAGGAGAAAACGCAGACTTGAACGTTTTCAGTGTTTGAAGGATTTTGGAATCAAGATTTAGGTTTGGTGTCATGCAGAATAGTAAATAAGTATATAAATAACTTCTGCTGTCAGCTGATAACTTTGACACTGGTTGGTGATCATTGTTTCTAAAGGGGTTATAATGCAGTTAACTCAAAAGACTGGTTGGTATTTCACAATAGCTCTCTAAATAGTTTGTCATACTACCATAGCAAGTACAAATCATAACACTTGTGATTCATCTGCAAAACATACTGCTTTGCCAGTTGTTTTACTCAGAAGTGCTGTGGCAGTGTGATCTGTCAGAAGGAAGGGTCAAGAGCAGAATTTAAAAAACAGGTATTATGCTGCAGTTGTCCACAGAGGGTAATTTATTCCAGAAATCCCATGGCTTTTTGCTTATCTTTGCATGTTCTATGTCAGAAGGGCTAACAAATGTGAAAAGTTCCCTTATTGATGACAGATCAGGATAAACCATTATTTGCTGCGTTAAGCATGAGCTGGCAGGATGACGATGGAGGGCTCCATGGCCAAGGTGAGAGCAGAATAATCACCTGCAGGCAGAACAGCTATCTAGCAGTCCTTAGGGAACCCTACAAGCATGGACGAACCTGCCTTACAGTGATTTTAACCTCAAAATATTTTTTATTCCTTCTTTAATTTTGTAAACGCTGCCCAGACCGGTGGTTTTATTGATTCCAGTTAAGAATGAACTGATACGTTTTAACTTCAGCTATGTAAAAGGCTTGTTGTTTTCCTAAATTCTAATAGTGACAGCCCTAAACTTAGTGTCTGCTGGTAACAGCTACCAGAACTTCTTTGTTAAGTACTTTCCTAACAACTTCCTGACAATTCATATGTATCAGGAGATTTGGAAAAATGTTTAATGCTAAAAAATGAAAAATGTATTTTAGTTCAATCAAAGTGAAAGCAGAAACCTTTCTGTTACAGTTTGATTACCTTTCTCCTTAATTTGGGTTAGTAATGTACAGTGTCTGAATGTGTGTGCAGTGAGTTGAACAGCTTGTAAAGGAAAAAATGAAATCCTGTGTGCAGAACGTTATGTGAGAAGAAAAAAGTTTTGCATTCCTACCATTCTCTGACTGAGATTATCAGAAATGAAAATTGCTACACAGTCACAAAGCCAAACCTTTCCAGCTGCACCCCCTCGGACTTCCTATTTAAAGCTCCAGTTTGCTATTCCAAAACAGTACTTACCACAAACGCTTACTTTGCAGAGTAGTGTAGCTGCTCAACCATGCAAACACCTTTTGTGCCACAAGTCATAATACATGCCTCGTTCGCAAGTGAAATTTATTTTAATGACACTTGTTTTTCTTACCTGCTGACTACTTTGTTGATTAATATCCTCTCTGAAATGTAGTTTTCTTTCCAGGTCCTTTACAAGTGCAGCTTTATTTTCCCGAATAGAATCATCTGTTGCTAATGGCAGAGGCTTCAGATTTTTCTTTGTTAATCCCTGGGTTGAGCTATTAAAAGAAAATTCTCACACTAACATGCAGCGACCAGTAGAGATATTTATATATACAGTCACCTGTGATATAATATGTTAAGCTTCAGTTGTCTGGAGGAACTTATTATTTACTTATGTAGAAGCCAAAGCACAATATAGGATTTGGTTTTTTTTGGTACTGTTTTTATGATGCATCCCATTCCCATTAATGCCATCAGGAATTAAAGATGAACATATTAAAGAGAATAAGCATTATAATACTGTAATAAAATTCTAAGTTCTGTTTTTACTTATCCTAGAATAATGGATGCAATGGATGCTGAAGAGATGTGCAAAGGTATTACTGTAGGTGTACAATTAGTGCATTTTATTGTATCAGGCAATAATTTAGAAAGATAATGCAATTTCCTACTGATCTTTATTTTACAACTTCAGTGATTACTTGATCTTCCTATAATCCTTCATTTTTCTCACCCTTTTATGACACCTAACATCAACATCTCTATAGATTTAGTGTGTTTTATTTTAGCAGGGTTTGAGAATAGTTTTTAAATAATGTCAGGGGATTGCACAAGTGTGTTGCTGACTAGCTACTAGTAGGCACAGTGTAAGGATTTATTTGATAATGCCTTCATAATAGTTTATTTGGTATGACAGTTAGAAAAAGTGAAGCGCCTTGCAAACATTAAGTGTTAGTAGTGCAAATTCATGGGGCTTGGGCATTTGTGCACCAGCTCTGAATGGGAGGAAGGGTAGTGGATGTGCAGTTCCATTTGATTTGTGCTTTCTGGTGCAACTTTATGGAAGCAGGATGAAGGCTTGGGTTGGGTATAGTTAAAACCTTCACTGTGAACCTGCTAACTCTATTTTATAAGGCTGCTCATGATGCCAGGACCTTGAAGTATGTGCCACAGCGTAGCTGTGATTACCTGTCTGTGCTGTGCAATCAGGAAGTCTGGGAGCAGAGGTGCAATAATGGATCAAAGGCAGGATTTCCCTGCCAGAGTGGTGAATGCTCTGTATGCACGGACACTTCCTCTGTTACAATTACAGATTGGTGGATGTACTATCAGCAAGGTAAATAGGAGCTCTGGACTGACTGGTGGCTATCACTACTTTGAAGTGTACCATCGGTAAAAGGGGGAAATGTTCCTTACTTTGTGCAGAATTTGGAGTTCTGAGGATAAAGAGTTTTATCAGTCTACTGGTGCTAGCCATGCTAACGCAGGTTTCTGTGTCTGCAAAAGGGATATTAATTTCAAGTCTTCTAGTGAAAAGGAAACACATAAGGCCACAACCTTTCTAGGACATCATCATCCTGATTTGCTTGTGTGGTGGTAGCCGTTTTGTCACAGAAATCATTCTTGCTGTTAATTGAAATATTTCTGTGCGAGCCATTAACTCTCCTGAGATTTTCTAGGAGACTTTAAATGCAGAAAGTATGGCAGCTAGAAAAATACCTTTCCACAAGTTATTTCTTCAATTTATCTGGCCTAAGAAATAACATTATGAGGCATGATAGGTAAGAAAGTTTTTATAGCTCATATAGGCAAAAGGGCTTTTAGGCAAATGGTCCTCTATAGCTCATACAGGCAAATGGAGTGGCTTATCCTGCGAGCTCATGATGAAATCTCTTTTCTCCCACTAGAACAGCTCTGTGAATCTCTGACTGAGCCCCCACATTCTTGTCTGTATCTGTTTGGAAACTCCCATTTCTCTATCCTGAATTTATCTTACCCTTAAGAGAGAAGATAAATAAAATGCATAACTTTAACTTTTTTTTTTTTTTTTTTTTTTTTTTTTTTTTAATAGAAGCAGTTCTCCCTTCCTTTCTTAACTGAATGTAATGATGAAGTGACCAGAATATATGAGGAACTCACTTTTCTATTATATGAATGACTTGCATTTCAGGAAAATCTGCACTGAACACTTGAACAAAATTACACCTTGGTTTCCTTTACAAGTATTTCACATCCCTGCTTCTGCACATACAGTTCATACTACTTACATGACTGGTGTACTTTTAGGCAGCCCCATAGCATTGGTTGATGGTGCAGAAGGAAGTGAAGGAAGAACAGCGCTAAGGAAAGCTACTGGATTTGGAATTCGGCCAGTTGGGGAGACAGGAGTAGGAGTCACACTCTGCGGCTGGAATTGTTTTACACTGGATGAAGACAGTGTTAACGGAGGCACCGTGGATTCTTTTGGGCTTGGTAGAGACTGATCACTTTTGCTTGTAAATACTCCTGATGGCCTTGATGGTGTAGGTGGAGGATTTGCCGTGACATTTTCCTTGTTATTTGTTCTTTGAGTTCCTTGAGAGACGCTGCTATATATTGTCACCGAGGAACTAGAAGAGGAAATAGTAGGCGGTGGGGTCTGTGATGGTAGGAACTGCTTAGGTCGGGTATAGTTGAATGCTTGTGAAGCAGAGGCTTTGCTTTGTTTGTACGTGGTTGAGGTGGATTGGTGATTGAATGAAGTAGCAGAATTCAATAAAGCTGTGTTGAATGACAGCTCTCTTGTAGATGTCTGATGCACAAGCTGCTGTTCAAGCAAGACTTGGTTGTGGAGCTGTTTTAGCTGGGTCTGATCACTGCACGCAAAATAAAGATAAACAAGATTGGTCACGAGCCTGGTTGAAGCCCTGAACGTGCTGGCTGATTGTGTTTCCGTATGAATTGTGAGAGAAAAGACCTATGTCCTGTGATAGAGTAAGAGCTAGGGAAAGTTGCTAAAGGACATATTCTCTAACATTATGAGAAGAGCATAATATTAGTTGGCTACAAAAATAAACTCTTCCTTCCTCTGCCCTTCCTTGGAAGAGTCATGATAAAAGCTTTTTGACTGCAAATTATTTGATTGAAGATGATTCTTGCATTTAAACACTTAAAAATAAATAAAAATCTTACTTGAAGACATTTAAGGGATAACATTGTCAAGTTCTGCTCTATGTCACATTGGTACATCTCTACTTGTGTACTAAAGAGTAGGACTGGGTTTGTTGAAATGAGAATTTGCAAGCCAGAGTGCAGTTATTCACCCTCTGTTAAAGTGAGCTCTGAAGCCAGCATTCTGGCTGACAGAACTTGGCAATAATCCACCAAAAGAGACACCACCAATGTAGTTTAGGTGGCATTCACATTTAGTGACAGGTAATAGTGCATCTTTCAGAGAATATTTGCACCTCAATTGTTATTTCTTAGATGCTCTCTATTGCATGTGTCTTCAGAGCTTTTTTACTTTGCAATTAAGAAAAACTATTTTACATTGTCAAGTGGTGTATTTTGTTATTGCATATATGGAAATACAGGCTAGCTTTTCTCCTTACAAAAACAGAAGCGACATAGGGGATTTGAAAAATTATCATGTAATAAATTGTCCAGTATTAAATAAATATCATCAAAAAGTTAAAAATGTAGAAGTGGAAACACAATGGTACCGGTAAACCAACTACAAGAAGTTAGGTGAATTTATTTAAAAGAATTACTCTTTCTATAATTTACTAAACAGAAATCACATTAAAGGTAGATTAAGTTAGCAATTTCAAGCTTTTGAAAATTACAGTTAGAGAATTAGAAGTTCTGCAATCCTGATTTTATCTCCTTCATATGCATCTGCACAATAATGCACTGCTGTGTAACATTTTGTAGATTTTTTGAGAGAAATCCTGGTGTATGCAAGCAGTGATGCGAGCTGTGGGCAACTTAAAGTCTCTTCTACTCATCCCTTAAATATAGCTTTAAAAGTCAATAGGGCTGTGCATCTGGGCTTCAAAAATAAAAAAATAAATAAAAGCAACACTGCTCCAAGTTCTTCCTCTCCTACATGCTATGCAAGTTCTGTTTTCTCACTTGTAGTGTTTGTCCTATGAAATTACATCCCTGCTTAAGGATATCAGTGAATTATTTTAGAAAAGTCCTTCCTGAACCTTTAGTTAAAGCTGCTGCCTATTTAAGAAGTGAAATGAAGGACTCTGGGTGTTTTTTGTTAGATTTTAGAGGTTCCAAAAATACTGAAAGGATATTTCTTAATAAATTGCAGTTTGCATTCCGGAAATCATTCTCTAAGAAAATTACACTATTCCTTAAACGTTCCCCTTGGACTCACAGTGCACTCATCATGCAGGTGCTCTTTAGTTTATGTGGTTTCACATTATCAAACGCTTGCAAGTATTTTTTCTGTTTTAGGAGGAATTATGTTTGTGAGACATAAAATCATGAGGCATGGCCTTTGGGACTACAGTTGTTAGCTCATACTGTGTGCAGGACGAGTACGTCTGCTTTTGGCAAAACTGCATAATGAGAATTGAATGAGATATATTGGAAGAACCTGCTTTTATTTTGCCTGCACGAAAGTAATGTTGTTCATCTGTTATTTGCAGTAGCAGACGTTGTGGAATTAAATAAATTTTAAAAGGGAAAATATTTTTCTTTGGAGCACACTTTTCTCAAGAAGGATATATATAAAAAAAACTCTGTCTCTTTAGAAAGTGCTTTCTAAGGCTTACTTGGTAAATCAGGCCAGCACCATGTGATACTGTCTTTTTGTTCCATATTTGTGTATTTGTCTCTAGTGCTACAGTGTCCTGGTCTACAAATAGACATGTGATAAAGCAGATACAAAATAATAGCAATCATGCTCCTGAGACTTAGAATACCTTTTACTTACAGCTTTGGTTTAGCCAGTACTGGAGGGGGTTCCTTGGATGGCGATGTCGGTTCTGGTACTTTCACTGGCTGTCCATTTATCCTGTCCTGGAAACAGTTGGGTTTGGTTTGGTTTGTAGTGCCAAGTCCATCCTCTGGTGGTGACTCACTTTCTTTGTCGTCTTCAGGCAGCTTGAAGTGCACACGGAGACCTATCTTGGAACTCGATCTGGGTTCATTGTGGTTCACAAGAACACCTTCAAGTTTAGGTTTGGGGGGTTGATTTACAGGTTGGGAAGGAATATGTGGGGGAGACTGATGTTCAGCAGCAACTAAGTTGATTGAGCTCATTGTGTGAAGGGCAGCAGAATTACTACTGTCTTCAGATGCTGAAATAACAAATACCAAAGTTTTGATGATACATAAGTACCATAAATTATAGTGAAATGAAATCAGAAAAGATACAATTGGAAAAACTCTCTCTAATATCCAGGCCAACTGTTGGAATGAGTAATTTCACTTCATTTATTTACTAACAAACTCCCTTAACAAAGGAATATTGTAAAAAGGGAAAGGTGGGAGGAACAGCCATAGCCCTGGTTTGGAAGATCCAGTAGTGGTCTACAACCATGAATTCCACCAGCATCTTTGCAATACAGACTTTCTTTTCAGAGAGTTCTCAAACTTTTTAGGTGTTCAGAGCACTGCCAGGACTTGAGCTGAATCAGTCCCCAGCATGCTATGCTTTTACATACTGGTTCTTCACTCACCTACCTCCTTAGTGCCTTGGTAGCATAAACTACGTAGGCAGTATGAAAGAATCTGTTTTGGGGGTTCCTCCTTTGGGTTCTGCGCTAAAGGTTTATTAAAGAGCAACGTAGACAGTCCATGGAGATTCTAAAAATGGCTATTGCCCAACTCTTGAAGTCAGCAAGAGACTTGTTTTAGGAGAGGCTGTGTGGGATTCATTCCCTAATGTTGCTTGTTGCTTCATGTTTCTAACTGGGGAAAGACACTTTGAAAAGACATAGCAACCTGTATGTTTGATAAGCAGCCTGGACCGCACAGCACATCAGCCTTCCCTGCTTGTATTTACAAGCCAGCAAAGGACTCAAACAATCTCTTACCTTTGACAGTTAGACGAGCTATACTAGATACTGTGCCATATTTATTGCTTGCAGTACAGGTGAAACTGCCAGAGTCTTCTGAAAATACTTCAGCAATAACCAGAGTACAAATTTCCTCTGCAAAGCATCAGAGCAGTATTATTACTTGAAATGAGCACGCATTGAACAAACCCACAAAGCCTTGACTACCCTAGGGGGACTTTCCTTAAGGTTTTCCACCTTGCTCAGTTTGATTTTATTTTCATCTGTATTATCAATTTTGGCAGCCTTTGTGTGCAGCAGCTGTTATCAGCATTGTGTGCAGCAACTGGTACCCTCTGTGCTCCAGCATGCCCAACAGAAGTGAAGAACAGGTGGCAGCAGTGTTTGGAAAACATTAGAGAATGTCCTCCTAATCACATGAAGTACAGACTTTCTCTATGAAGAACTTAATATTGAATCTGGAGAAATAAAATGCACTCTGTACTCACAAGTCACTAATATATTTATCTCTTTGCAGATTGAAAGGTTAGTTATAATTAACTGGTAATAATTCAAGTAGAGACACTGTAGGGTGAAGAAGTACAAAATACATACTTTTAGGCCAGCATTTCTCAAAAATAACTACTACAATCAGCAGATAGATGGGCTCATGCTAATTGTGCTTATAGGAAGTTGCCTTTTCTCTCTGCAAAGAAGACTCATGTGGGCATGAAAAAATGTTAGTGCAAAATTACAGTAACAGGAATGAAATTCTGTCTTGAAAAGTCAGTCTGGGGTTATGACATTCCTCCCCGATCTGTGTCTGATGTCCAGGCAGCAGTACTAGCTGATAAATACCTGTGGTGATAGGATTTTACTTTTTTGGTCGGGAACGGGGAGGAAGGGTAACATCTAAAGGGTACTGAAACATGCACTGATAGCATTTCTTCAGTTAATAGTCAGTGACTGTTTTGCTACCATTTTGCAAGAAACTTTCCTAAAAAAATCACAGGATTAATATTTTACGAGAGTTCTTATAGAAGACCATACAACATTTAAACGTAATTGTTTCATGTCATCACTGTGGAGAATCTAGTAGCAACAAAGAGATTATTTGCTAACAACCATAGGAGAATCATAGTTTATTATAGTAGTAGGATTATAGAACTAGTTTAAGGCATTAGAGTATCTAGTTTATAGTACTTGGATTTGCCAACCACTGCATGCGTGGAAATCCAGATTCCTTCTGAATGAGCAGCAGGTGATGAGGCAGTGACAACTGCACCCGACTGATTACCCTCTGAAAACTGCTTCACATTACTCAGCAGTGATGCCACTGGACACTAAAGGAACGGCATCGGTGGGTTCTGGTAGAAACTCCACTTATTCACTCCTAAGTCTAAGAGACGGACATTGCAGAGAGGGGGGAGAATCCTGTAAGAGTCTCTTTCAAGATACTTTTTGGGGTAAAAAGTTTTTAATATGACAAGGAGAAAAGTTACAGAAGTCCGTATTTCATAAGAATTGTTACTCCTTTGGTAATTTTCTGTCTAAAGAGGGGCTGCTTTATTTTTTGATAGTGAAGAACATAACGGAGAGGGTGATTGTCTCATGGAGAAGTAATCAAAATCGATGAGATCCCTTTGCTCCAATCAAGCAGAGTAGCCTGTGTTCTCCTCTGACTGCTGAAATTAACAAATCCAGCCACTTTTATAGGATTTGCTGATATCAGGGGTGGAACACCTGATGTGATACTCTCATATTACACTGGTAGGGAGCAAAGGGAATGGCTGACATGGCTAAACATCTGATGCAATGTTCCCTAACTGGTGAACTAGATAAAAATAGCTCAGTCCTGCATCATCTGGTGTACTTCTGAACTTCAGAGATAGGGAACCCTCATACATTAATTTTGTTAATCTTCAGCTTTGTAAAAAAGTAACAGATCCTGAGTTAGAACTGGGACAAAGCAGAATGGAAACATTATTTTCTTGAAGTGATAAAATTCATTTAAGTTACATGTTTATGGAACATTCTACCATTCTAGAAATGCCTTTCACTAGTAATTATAGAACATGGGGAAATTAAAAATCACTTTAATTAAACTGTGGAGTTTAAATACTTGATATTTTTTGAGGCTAAACCACCATGTTTGTATAATAAAGAAAAAAAAGATGAAGTTTTTGATGATCCTCACCTGGTTCGGCCATAGATCGTGGTTCTAAGGGAAAAAAAAGCAGAATGAGCAGATGGAATACGTTTACTTTTCCTTTTTTTTTTTTTTCTTGAACACTAATTATAAAGCTTGATCTTCTCTATACAATAGGATACTCCCTTTGTTGCAGTTTTCTGTTTAAAGGGTAGTAGAGACAGCCAAGCATTGTGCTCAATGGTATGTCAAATCTACTGAACATTATGGACACCTTTGACCACTTATAAAGAGGAAATAAATTCTTCAAGGAGTTTTCTGCAATCTTAGCATTACTTTAGTGTGTATTTAAGACAATTTCTGAAACTATTCCACACATGAAATCAAGTTATGATAAAAAATATCTTTCATTTAGGTTTGATTTAGTGTGATATTTAAGGAATTTCTATTGAGTTTTAGCAATTTTATCTGTCCAGTGGCATGAAATCCACGGACATTTCAACTGCATTAGAAAAGGGAAGTAAAAGATGGGTTGAAAAAATTCAACCCATCGTGTATCATGTGCACACACATGTATATGTGAGCATGCAGGAGTCATGCTATAATGTAACATGTATAAATCCAGTTACTTTTGTGGAGAAGTAAGCAATCACTGTCCATAAGCACTAGTATAAGTGTGCTCCATAAGCACAGTCACTTAAGTAAAAGATGGGGCACTTTACAGGCGATGGAACTCTACATAAATGGTGCAGAAAGAAAATCAGCGGAAGTAAGACTAAATTAGAAAAGGACATTGCAGTGACAATGGGATCAAAGCAGAAGGCAAAACAATACAACGGTCTGGGGAATCTCAGACACATACTACCTCTGAGCATGCTGTTCAATTCATCTCCAGTTTTGGCTTCTGTGACACAGATTTATTGCTGTAAATAAGGCTTTTATAGTTCTTACCATTCTAGTAAGAAACTCAAAGTGTTGCTACTTCAGCAGTTTTGTTGCTTGCCTATATTATATATTTGCAACATTTCAACACAAGGAACTTACTTTTCTGTAATATCCGAAAATCTGGAGAATCTTCTATCAATGTTCCTTCTCTGTACCACTCAACCTTTGGGGATGGAGCTCCTTTCACCCGACATTCAAATACTACAAGCTGCCCCTCAGAAGCTGAGATGTCCTGTAACATCTAATAGAGAAAATGTATAAATGTAATCAGAAAATGCTTTATTGATCTGGAAGTAATATTGATTTCAGTAAGATTTCATAAAGTCACTCGAGTCCTTGAATGGCTTAAGAAAGGCATTTTTTCCCTTTCATAGCTAGAAAGTTTTAATTATCTCTTCATACAATTAATTGGCCTCTCTCCTTATGAAATATGTCATGAAACAAGTTACCTTTGTAAATACAGGAGCAGCAACTATAGGTCTTCCATCCAATCCTTGCAAATAGTTAGTGGGGCTTTGAGCCTGTGGGTTGCAAAACATCACATGGTGTTTAAGTGAATATAGGATATTTTTCCACATACCAGAGAAACATGGTACATCCCTTACATGCTAATTAAATACTTCGAAAATTGAAAAGCTCAGGTACCCCCATTCTTGGCGGTTAAATGGACAGTGCTTCCTGTAAAAATTTTACTCTAGATTAATTAATATCTGGGACTGAAGAGTGTAAAATGTGCTTTATGCTCATGGAATGACACAAAAGAGATTTTGGTTGGTGAAGTCTAGAGCAAAATATCAAATGCAGTGAATAAAAGTTGCTCCATTGCTGACTACTGGAAAACTTTCTTATATAACTTGGTTAATCGAGTTTTTTTCTTTAGTCAAAACGGAAGTTGCCCCAGAACAGCAGAACCAGTGATTTGGTATCTCAGGAGAACATAGACAAGTTCTATAGATGTTGTCTTTCAAGTCAAGAAGCTTGAAAGTGGAAATAGGCTTCTGAGATAGCTATCAAATTTGACTTAGGCAACCTCTGTTAAAAAGTATTACAACGGCTTAGTTCTTTTTTCTTTGCAGTCAAAAGTAAACCTGCATTACTTTGTTTATTCAGTATCTGTTTACTGGTTACCATTGTAGTTTAGGCTGTAAACGTTGTAAAGGCAGTATAAAAGGAATTTGACTTTTCAGTTTTATTTTTTAGTAAATGTTGCTATTGTTTCCTATTAAGAAAGCAGTTGTGATTCTTCTGATACTTTGCAACAAACAGGTCTATAAATGCATGCTAGCATTAATTAGAAATCCTTTAGTATGGATACTAAAATGATAGTACGGTAAATAAACATAACCAAATATAAAGTAAACAGAGCCATGAAATGATTTAGCTGGAAGTAACTTTCATTAAAAGAAAATTATCTGAAGTGGCTTCTGTAGGAGAGGGCGAGGAGAAAGGTATAGGCTGCCACTACTGAAGTGAGCGAGTCAGTCTGCAATGTAAGACGCCAGTGAGTTGACTTACGCATCCAAGTGCCCTTCATGGCATGCAGCGTCTGACCTGCTGGAGCGCACAGACTCCCGCCGCTGGCCGAGCTAGCGGCAGCTGCTCCTTCTGCTCATTGCCGCAGAGATGCCTGTAACCCGGGGATGAAAGCTTCCCTTCCCTCTGCCAGGTGCTAAAGGTTAGCTGGCAGGCAGGACATCTCTTCTGCATATGCAATTACTGTGTGGCTGTAAGGTTCAGAGCTGAAGTACAACAGCAAAGTGAAAACTAGAAAATGTTGGGATTCTGAGACACAAGCTGTAGAAGAAGCCATTTTAAGTGCTTTCTTTTCGTTCTTGAAATACAACACATCATCCCTGCTACCTGAGTAACTGGCGTAGACACAGGCTGGACAGGTACAGACACAGGCTGAACCACAGCTGATGGTGCCATGGAGGTTTCTTGGTGCTTGGTTGCAGCTCTAGTAGTAGGAGATGCTGCCTTCAGGGAGGTGTCAGCTGGCTTTGCATTGCTGTGAAATATTAACCGAAAAGAAGTTCTCTTAACTGGATGCTTGAGCTATACGTGTGTCCTTTAGTTACGTCTGTCACAGCTACGTGCCAACCCCAGCCTCACTTCTGGGATTGAATTCTAATTAGTTGAATCTGATATGTTTTACCAAGTAAACTTTGATTTTTAAGAATCAGTCTGCGTATCTTGCCACTGTAAGCTCTCTTATCTAGTTCAGTTATACCAAATGCAATAAAATGGCCTGGATTAACCTAGCTGTGGTTTGAAAGGTGGTACTATCAGCTGTGAGCAGCATGAGACGGTAATGTTAGTTTCTCTTATACTGTTCCTTGTGTTTGTATGCAAATTGGAGCTCACAGGACAGTAAAATAAAAAAAATGGTGTTAGTGTCTCAAAAGAAAATGAAATTTGTCATGAGTATAACCTTCACTAAGAAACAATGGGAAAAAAGTGCATAATGGGGAAAGAGTGCATAAGTCTGTCTAATTTAAATTTGCTCTTTATAAAGCACTGGTTGCATTTGGGATTGAATTAATGCATGCAAAGGAACTCAAACAAAACAGTGACTTATGCCCATCAATTCAGTTTACTCCAGTTCCTATGTATTAATTTCCATGTCTTAAGTCTGAATAATCTGTGTATAGCTGTCTTCTGTCAAAGACTTCATGATATACTAGATTTTCTTGAGAGAAATTTTACTACAGTTTTTCCAAGCCAGACACTTATTGACCATTTAACCTGTATGTAGTCAAATAGCCTGTTTCAGTAGATTTTAGTATTTTAATGTAGCATATTTCTTCGTATGTTTATATTTAATAATAAGTTTCAGTGCTTAAGCTAAAGTTTGTTGTTCCATATTATTCGTAAAACAAGCAAAACACCAACAACCCAAAGAATCCAAACAAACCCCAAACAAAAGCCAACATTTTGCAAGCTGCAAAATATGAATGGAAATCGAAATGTCTACGCTTGTGGCTTTTTTAGCTATAAGAAAAAGGGAAGATAAAACATCTTAAACTTACTGATCCATTTCGTCTTTGATGGTTTCTCCTTCAGAGTCAGAAGAAGAGACTCCTATGAAAACCCCCCCCAAAAAAAAAAGTGAAGTGGTTTTTGGAGAATTTTATCTAAGAATCATATTTATCATCTTTATTAAGATTTCCTCTAGAGCATTGGAAGGATGCTGTATAAGGATATTTATTATAAAGCTAAGCCACAACAAAAGATCCCATTGCAATGGAAGTGAACCTTCCTGTTCATTACAGACTGTGTAAGACACAGAACTGCTCTTGACATAAGGCAGATTCAGGATGATGTGCAATTGAAATGAGGAAAATAGCATCCATGAGTGAATGCATACCAGAGTGCTCCTCAGGTTTTCTTTAAAATTCCATGAGTATGATTTAATCTTTAATTGCTGTTGTGGATCAGATAAGAGCTTCTTTTCTCAGTCACCTGATACTAACATTTTTAAAAAGGGGGGGATAAAAGGAGAGAAACACCTGGAATCATAGCTATTATTCATAAACTAGTGCCTCGTAACACAGTTTGGAGAAGACATCAGCTTGGTTTACTAACAGCTGTCTTCCTGAGACATTTTACACTTCTGATTCAGCCTTCACTGTTTTTGGAATTTGCATTTTCTCTGCAGTTTCTGCCAGTGAGCATCTCCATGAGCCATGGCTTCCATCCAGCATCGTCTGAGTTAGGTAAAAGCAGGCCTTGGCCCCAGTCTCAAGAACTTGCAAAGCCCTGCCAAGCACAGACATCTCCCATTAATGCCAGGGGCAGTGCTGATACTAAAAAAGGATTCGTCCTTTCACTGTCAGATTAGAGATGTGAAAGAAGTACAACAGTAGAGCAGAAGTACCCTTGTATGAAGTGCGGTAGGTGCTTTAATTTATGAATGGTCATGCTGTTGTCAGTGACGTTACACATAGTGTGATATTTCTCTGCCTGAGAAATTAAAAAGACAAAAGGAGAAAAAAAGATTCTATGTGTTTATATTAAATTTGTAATCCTATTAACACAGTGATGAATGCCATATAAAGCCTTACCAAAAACAGTATTTAAAAATACAACATATAAACCTCTTAAGCCAAGTAGTGTATATTAGATAGCATGAGGAGAAAGAAAATAGACTTAAATCTGCAGGTATATATTTTGTTTTATTTTCAGCATCTATTCTGCAAGTAAAAGATCAAATTGCTGATATGTACCTATTCATTTCAGTTACAAGATCCCAATAATAGTTAAGATCAAGCTACTTTTAAATTTCTCTGGTGGAAAAAGACCAGCTCTGACAAGATATTCCATCTATAATAAAGATTCTAGGGAAAGGGGGTCTAATAAGAATTAGACCTAAAGTTGAGGATTCTTTTATTTATATAGAGCAACCACAGGCAAAAAATACAGGTGGCATCAGAATTTCAGTATTTTTCAACTTTGATCTTGCAATCAGATAAAATCTATGGGAAACAACACATTAAAATAATATGTAAAGAGCAGTCACTTCTGTGAAGGTATTTTACAAAGAAATAATAAAATTGTTAGTAGTGACTGAAACAGTTGACTTCCTGCTATGTATTTTTTTTTGTGACAGATCTAATGAGTAGGTAACATACACAATATATAATTGCATCTTAATCCTGTGTTACTAGTTTCAGCCACCAATTTCTGCAACAATTCTAACATTACCTTCTATGTAAATCTCCGCAGAGGTGGAGTCTGTTCCATAGATGTTTGAAGCAAAGCACGAGTAACGTCCTGTATCCTCTTCAAAAGCTTCAACAATAACCAGTGAGTGTCGATCACCTGTCTGGATAATTTGAATGTCTGGTGAGTTTTCAAGCTCCTTCCCTTCACAGTACCACCTGCAAGGTAAAAAAATATACGGTTTGTCAGTGCAAGCAACTTGACAACTAGAATGACAATGTTGGAAATCTTTCTGATGATAAAATGGGTGGTTTTTAGCCTGAAGGTTCCAACAGAATATTGCAGGCAAGTTGAATCATCAGTCATATGAATATAAACATATAAATAAAAATATATTTATGGTTTTCACAGTATTCAAGTATGGCAAATAATAGAACTCCTTTCTTTGCAGTATTTAAAAGTTATTGACTAATTTATATAAGTGACTCTAGCACGTACATTACTTGCTACACAGATTTCAATAGTAGAGTGAAAGAAAAGGGAGCTCTAAGTTTGAAACACTGTCGGTCTAGTCACTGAATTTCTCTTGAGGTACATTCAGATCTGTGCTGTGGTTTAAAGCGTAGCAAAAAACAAACAAAAAACTAAATAAACAAATTTCCCTCAAACTTGTGATTCCAAAGTTCATGTTGATTCAGAATGTGACTAAAATACCCTGTAATATTAATCTTTGTTTTGTCATATATTTGAGAAAATCTTTTATCAAAAGAGTACATAAATGTATCATAAGGAAAGAGAAGTGATCTATTACAATAGTCTATATTGTGATAAGCACTTCCTTACAGAGCAATGGCTAGAGAAGGCTGGACCTTGAATTCTTTTCTGCATGGTATTGTTGTGTTTCTCTTTCAAACCTGGCTACATATCCAAGAATGTTTTGGGCCCTTTAGAGGCTTCACACTGTCATCTAAGATGCTCCTAAGTGCTCTTAATCCTCTCAGTGTTTGGTTCGAAAGGGTGGTGATAGCAGAAAATGCAGGACTCTAAACAAAAGTTAAAGCAGCAAGTGAAAGGACAGCTCCTTAGGTTGTGTTAATGACAGCAAGCATCAGCTCAACCTATTTATTAGTAGGGAAGAGCAGTCCTGAATGCTATTGTTTGTTCATACGGAAAATACAGAACAGAAAGAAAACTGCAGGTGGCTTTGCAGTACCAGACACAAATCTAATTGGAAAGCGTAGGTTTTATAGAGAAGGTGTAGTAGTATGTATAGGAATCCAGTTTGGGTTAGTACTTAGAAATACTTATATTTTTAGACAACTAGCCAAATTAAAAAAGCTGAACTGCAGTGCTGCCTTCTTCACTGTGATTTTCCTCATAAATATAAATGGATATAAAACTTGAACAAAAAAGATTGTGATTGCTGTTCATTATTGCTTTCTTAACTGAGTATGGTTGATTAATGCATTTTGTGCATATGTATATGGGGGCTATCATGCTGGTAACATTTTATTTAATTGATTTTTAAAAATGAATAATTGTTTTATCCATCTGGATATGGTAACTTGGTAAAAGTATCTGTTAGCTTCTGGGTGCATACAAATGCTATCAAAACAATGGGAAATGTACTTACCATTATATGTTACAGCAAGTAGAAATAATTGAGGAAAGACTAAGGGTAGGCTTTTGATTATTAAATTGTAATAATTCTTATTTCCTAGCTCATACTATAAGGTACTTTGATACATTTCCATCTTACCTCACTTAGAAGAACATTAATGAGTAAATTTGTTGAACCATTCAGTTATAGTAACCTCTTGGAAACACAACTTTTTACAGTAGTTTATGATACAAATCAAGCATGAAGAAAACCCCAAATGAATATTCCGGGGGGGGGGGGGGGGAGAGCAATATTCCAGAATTTGATGGAAGCATGATGTAAAATTGAAAAAGGAGTCTCAAAAGGACAATGAGATATAAAGGAGTACTGCAGCTTAAATGTTCTTTACATAGCTAAGAAGTGAAGTGTGTACTATTTGTGCACCATCAATCCTGGCTGTCCAACATGGCTTTCTTAAAGTAGGCAGGGTATTCCCCAGTCTACCTCAAGTTGCACACTAGTGTAATCTTTGGCTGTACAGTCAACTGACTTGAGTTTACAGCCTGGAAACCATACAGGTCAGCCTGATACGGAGGGAAGCTCCTGTACTGTAGAATGAACCATAGTGCGTAACACAATTTCCCCTTTTAGAAAGAGAACCCTCTGTAGCTAGAGATGTAGAATTTAAGTCTTGGTTTGTGTCTACATCTCCTTGCTATCCTCTTCTACAAGTCTCCATTGTAATGCAATTGAAAATGGGTCTCACAAAACAATTTTTATGAAAGTAACATTTCCAACTGAAGTAGACAGGCACATAGTAAATATGATGTTAAAAGAGAATGCCAGTAGGCTGTAAAATGCCCCAGCTCTCTTTTGTGACGTTTCAGAGCTGAAGTACAGATTTGCAGCAGCAAAACACATCCACATCCCTCTTGCAGGTTTTTACCAAAGAGAAATTGGCATTGTTTTATATGGAGAACTTCACAATACAGTGTAAACGCCACTGTGCGTATAAACCAAACCCATAAACCAAGCACCTTTGGAAATGATAGGGAGCAATGACATCAGCACATATCCTAGGATGCCAGGTGAGATGGCACATGTAGCAAGATAAGTAAGAACTTACTGGATGTTTGTTCTGGCTCAGACTAAAGACCATGTAGCCCAGCATGCTTTGACAGTGGCCAAAACCAGACATTTATGGAAGAGTATAAGAACAGAGCAAGTATATACATATACATATATTATATATTGATATATTTCTCCAGAATAATTAGCGATTTGCCAGATATCTTTTTTCACACCTTTTTATCACACCCATCTGAAGGTATGAAAGAAGATTAAAATAGTTTTAAAAAGGCAAAATCACTGGTCTTAAAACAATTGTTTACAAACTACCTGTCTTTTAAACAATTTCTGTATCACAGCACCGTTACCATTATTTTAGATTAGATTGTATGGTTCTTGGCTAACATTTCATTTGAAAATCCTGCTTTTTATGTGTGTTATTACATAATCCTATCAATTGCTCAGATATACATGTATTTATTTTGAAAGAGTGGTTTTCCACTTCTATTCAAAGTACATTTCTTTTAAAAATAATTCTTTCTTCAGACTGAACCATTCTGTTCACATTTCCTCATAGTCCAGTCTAGAACTTTCAGATCCTCTAATGCAAACCCATTCAAACAGAAGGAACAGCTACATTTATTTTAGACTGGTATTTTCTCCACTAATAGTTAGGTACAGCTGGCTTTTGACTGGCTCCCCAGAAGTGCACATTTTCTTTGCTTTTCTCTTCAGTGACGTTTTTTAGTAGTTCCAAGGGAGAAATACAGTAATGTGCGCTACAGGGTTGATTGAAAAGATCCTTTGAAATTGATTAGTGCCATTTTTAGCTTCAAGAACAGGAAATTATATAGGATTCCTGTGATCCTAAGGGATCTATATACTTACTCTATATAAAATACGGTTTCTTCTTCTGTCATTTTCAAGATTTGCACTCGGTGCTAATTGGCAATGTTCGCGTTTTCAGGAGAGAAAACAGTTGTGTGATTCATCACAGTTGTGTGACTGCAAGCACATATGGGTATTTGAATGTACAAGTCGTCTTTTAGGAGGGTAATTCATGTAGGCAACTGTATACTTTGGGAGCTGAGTCATGTCACTTACTCATGTCTTTTTATATACTTACCTCATGCTTCTTCCTTATAATGTAGTCTTGTTTTAGCATGTTAAGCAGATATGAAAAACTATTAAAGAGAATACCCTTGTTCTCAAATTTGATCTTACTTTCAGCAGTATCTTTCAGAACATTACAATAACGTATGTAGTACAATAACATTATATTTTGTTTTGACTCAAATGCAGTTCTTCAGTCAGGTGACAAAGCAAGACCCATTGCACAAAATGTTGTGATATAATCAATAAGATAAAAGAACTCTGTGTTCCTACTGATCCGCTTTTCCAAGCAGCCTGTTGTGTTCATGTAGAGATATCTGTACTGCATCCCTTTGTGAGGCAAATTCTAAATTCCTATAAGCAAAATTACACACACCATGTAAACTATTTCCTCCAGTTATTTTAGTAGTATATGACTAGTATATTCCTTTAATAGACTTAAACAGACGATGAAGCAGGATTGAATTGCTTTTTCTTTTTGCAGTTATTTTTACCCTTGACTAGTCCAAAATTTGCAACATAAATGATTTAAAATTTCAGGAATAAACTTCTGTTTTAAACCTGGGTTTAGTTCTCTACACCGTGTGTTCTTTCAACACTATTTTTGTCATAATGTTAAATTATTTTAATATTAAGCCAAGAAAAGAGCATGCTAAATATATGTTATTTCTTTGCAATGCTTACAGGTGAAAAAAATCGCTCTTGTAGAATTAAGCTTTGGGTAAATCTTTGGTATTGCCATATTAGTCCTTGCTTGTTAACATTTTATTTTATTCTTACCATCAAAATGTTGTACATGGTAGCAACGAAATGTCAGCTACAAGGGGAGATCAGAGATACGTGGCATGGTTGCAGTAGCAATACTCTCTGTCACTGACATTTCATTCCTGCCATGAATTGTAATGATAGCTTCATCATACAAGGCAGGTTCACATTAAGCACAAGCAGTGTCATCCGCTGTGCCAAATGCATCCGAGGTATTAATCCATTGACTTGATTGGAGTTGCATGTTAAGAGAAGTTTGGCTCTCTAGGCTTTGAGCACTGAAACAGATAAATGTTTTCACTTCCCAGCTGCGGGTGGGGGGGAAGCTTAATCAATCTTATGTGACTTTAAAGCCCAAAAATCTGTGATTAGTTGCAGACCTAGCCTTCTTAAAGCACCACTAAAATTCATTTTTTAGGCTTTGTATGCCTATGTTAAAGAATGCTTTCATGGAAACCTTATGACATAGAGCCTGTTTTTAGAACATTAAATCCTCATGACACTTCCAGGATGGCTGTGTATGCTACGCAATGTGATTCATGAGTAAAATTAACCTAGGAGTGATGTGCCAAGCAGTTTGGAAAAATGCAGACATCTCTGAACTTGAGAGAATAAGGAATGCTCTCCTCACGGAGATGAGTGAGTATCATACCTATCATTACTCATACAGAAACAGAGCTTTAGAAGGAAGCATGGGCAGGAGGTCAACAAAACCTTTAACACTTTGCAGATACATGACACACATCTCTTAAATGCTTATTTCTTACCTGTATTATAGTCAGAGTAAAGTAATGTATTGATAGTTGCAGCAGTGCTGTTTGAATGTGAGCTGATGTTTGAGCTAGCTACAGGCCCTTGTACTACAGTACCAATCTTTGTTCGTCTCTTCTATGTCACTGCATGCAACTGATGATACTGAAAAAGGGTAACATTTCACTCAAACTTCTTTATAGATCAATAGGCTGAACCACCTTCCTCTAACATGTGGCCTTATTTAAGGCTGAGTTATCTTAAAAGCAGTTGGACGGGTCTATCTGTATTAATCTGGCCAGGTTTTAGCTTTCCATGCACTGATACTTTCATCAGTTCCCATTTTCTTCTCGTTCCTCCATCTAATTATCTGTCCCTCAGTGAGCTCTCATACAGACCAGATACACTCACCAAGTCTGTAAATTATACTGCTTTACCATCACCAATGATATTTGACTCTGATCCATCATGAAAATCATTTACACCATTGTTTACAGCATCCATTTTGTTCTGTACTCTTTCTTTCAAACATGGTATCTGACTGTTAATCACATTTTCCAGACCTGTTTCTTTCTAAGTCTCCTGTCTCTAACATCCTACCTTTTAATCCACATTACATCGGTTTAACCACCTGATTGCTCCTTATGGTGACCAAGAAATGACGTTACAGAGTTTGTCAGATCTTGTTCTTGTTTAACAATGCTCTGGGTTCCCACAGTACTACTACATTGTAAGTGTAAGTATTGCAAGCATTATGAGTAACTTGGGATTCATTTCTGTGATTAGGAAGTCCAGGGTAAGTCACAGGACACAAGCAAATATGAATTAGCACACGAGTGTCTGAGGGATGCTTGTTTAATTGTGGGTATTCACATAGGTTGAGGGAAGAAAAAATCACGTCTTAAAGCCAGCCAGCATTAAACTTTCTTTTGCTGGTTACCACCTTGCTAATGATTCCTTTCCTGGGACTACTGATTTTTGTATCTGTCTTGCTTTGCAGTTAAAATTCTTCTCTCCTTGCACAGTTCCATAGATGCTGAACTAACTCACCATAAACCTCAGAAAACTGTTACCCTAAAAGAAGAGCAGTTGCCAATTGTGAGCCCAGTCCTGGACACAGTTCCACTACTATGGCTAACAAGATGCTTTCTTCAGTGTTCTGGAAGCTCTACACAGCAGATCAAAGATAAGCACTATTTTTACCAAAAAAGCCTGTGTTTGCAGAATTCCCGTAGTTAATGGAGTACATACCCTGGAATATGTTATATTTTCTGGTTCCCTCTTCCTGTAGCAGTGACTATAGAGGCCAGATCACTGGAAGCACATGAATATGTATCATTCACGCAAATGATTTTTTTACACCCTTTCTTAGGGTATAAAAACTCATACACATTGGTGGAGTTAAAAGAATCTTGGATGAACCGGACAAAAATCTTGATACCAAAGAATGATCAGGAAACCGTTCAGGCAGCTAACACTCCCAGCTTTCTCCCAGCTGACAGCATGTACGTACACACGCATGCACACAAACACAAGGGAGGAGTTTACACGGGCACCCTTGTGATTTATCTTTTATTTGTTAGTTTGAGTTGTGAAACTGCAAGCCAACCCTGATCTTTCTCTGCAGCTTGACTGCTTGGGACTGAATTTCTATGGGACTTCTTTCTACCTTTCTGGGCTTACATTGGCCTTAGGGTATTAACATGTGAGTGAATAATTACTAAGTAACCCCTCTCTTCTGTCATGCACTCAAATCCTTATGCCCTAACAAGCTGCAGTGAGTGCAAGATACCTTCAGTCATTTAATTCAGGGTAAGAGCATGCACTGGAGCAGGTAATGCAACTGGCAGACAGATGCCTTGTAACCTGTTTGTGTTCTCACACCCCTACAGAGGCACTCCCTCCCTTCTGGACATCTGTGTTAGCTCTTCCAAGCTCCTAGTCTTGTTAACAAGCATGAGCCAGTAAACCAAATGGGCATTTCTGATGGAGCAGTAGAGTGTCTGACAGCAGTGTGCTATGGGAAAAGTCTGATGGATAACTATTCTATGAAAGTTTAACAGCTTCTGTATTAACTGCTGTGCACTTAAATAAATAGTTTTATTATTTAAAATAAACAAAATCAAATATTGAGACAGAAATTTCAGTGGAAAAGCTTCAGTTTAGATGGGATAAAAATAGACCCAAGTTACAACGATACCCATCACCCCATTCTGTGGGATCAAACAGTCCCTGAATTGGGTGCATAGGCATCCTGGCCATCCATGGATACTTCATGGGATGAGTCATTGTTCTTGGGTTCTCCGATTTGCCCTTGTTGAGGGTTCAGTGACTTTATAGTGTCAGCTTCTAATTCAGATACTTGTTAAACACCTAAACTTAGATGGCACGAATACCTTTTGAATTTCATGTATGTGTCAAAGGCATGGGTATGACATGCTTTTAAATGGATGATGTAGTGGCCTTCTGGAGAAATACATTACTGTGCACCAGATTAACTGCCTATAAACAAGCAAGGTGGTGGTCACCTTTTCTAAGCATAAAGAAAGCCAGACTGAGTTTGTGTACAGGTCTATATTGTAAATTATGAATTATGGGAGAAGAAAAATAAATTGTTTCTCATGTCCAGGGATCCTAGTGGCATTTTTAATATCAAAAAGATTTATCAAGGCAAATGCCTGGACAAATAAGTCTCAGAGCCTTTATAATCAAGGGATTTATAATTCAGAGAGGGGTTGTTAGTACCTGGGGAATGATATTTCCTGTTTGTTTTCTGCCAAAAAAAGGCAAATTTCTGGCACTGTTTCATTCTTTGATCAGACTCCTCTACGAATTTAAGGGCTGAACATAATACAGCATTTATAATGGCATGAACTCCACCAAAGGAGTCTGTCAAAATTGTTCATTATAGCAGTGAGTTTGGACATGAAGCACAGTAGAAACCGTATTCTTTCCAAACAAAGTATTTCTCTAGCTTCAGCACAGATACCTGTTTTAAAAATAAACATTTAGTCCTTCGCATTCTTGTCATGGGTAAGAGACCCTAGGTGGCACCAGGGGTCAAAGTCTTGTTAGGGGCTGAGAACCTACATGACACTAATGAATGCACTAGTGGGGCAAAATGGTCTGGCAGTCATAGTTCAGGGATCCTGTAAACTGGGTAACTTCTCGTCTTCATGACAAGGTTGTCTGTAACTGATGACAGGCCACAAGAGGATTTATTTGTAGATCCCTGTTCCTATGTACTTAAAATTGTGTTGTAAAAACTTCTTCCTTCTGAAAAATAGTAGTTGGTGTGTCAGAAATCCAAGGGAGCAGAAGACAAAGATTCTTTACCACAGAAATCTTTGGAGCCTCCAGACTTGGATGTTGAAATATTTTTCATTTAATGATGGTTTGATTAGTTTGGTGAGAAAGATGATAAAGGTGTTGACTGCAGTAGAAGTGGCAGTAGTGCTGTACCCAGCATTGTCTTAAGTGTAGAAGGAAGACAAGGACCAACAATTGGAAAAAGAGGACCGTCTGTGAAGCTCAGAGTCCCGTAACTGGATGCTGAGGACACAAACAGCTCTTTTCAACATTTAGAAAAGCAACACAGCTCTAAAAAGGCCTAAAGGATAAGCTTCCATCTAGACTAAAGGAAATCTATTTATGATACTGCAAATATTAGGATGCAGATATGTATTATACTTCTCTAGAACAGCAAATAGCGTAAAATTTTCCTTCCTAATGGATTGGTATAGTCCCAGCAAAGTAAATATAACTCCCACTGTCAGTGAGAGGGAAATTTGGCTAATTAGCTCTATGAGAACAAATTTGGATTTAGAAAGACTGCTGAGACTAATAATTTCTAAGATAAATTTAAAACTTATAATGTTTCTTATTTCACTGATGTTATTGACAAATAAAGCATAGCCCTCTCACATTGCCTTTCATCTTCAGTGAGCTTGGTAAATGTTACCTCTTTAACCTTCAAAATTCTTGTAGATACAGGTGAAAACTTAATCACCAGATGATGTCACACAACATGAGTAAGTGTCAGTTAATAACATTGTCTTCTACCTGGTAAAACAGAACTGATTTTTTTAAGTTTGTGGCAGAATCATTGTCAGAATCTGAATTAGAACTGAGCTGTTTGTGGTTATTTGTACAATAACTTAAATGAACTACTTTCTTTCCTGTTCATTAATGGATGTCTTGATTTATAGGGATCTACGTTCACTCGTCTCAAATACCTTCAGACAGCCTGAGGTCTCAAGGTCATCAGTGGTTTTTAGCCAGTTTATACAATCAGACTTGGTTTCCGTACACAGAACTGAAATTTCTCACTAAGAAGTTATCAGTTTCTTGTAATTACAGAAATACGGTATTTATGAACAGTACTCTAAAGTTCAAAGAAAATAGTGTGCCCCAAAATGTGTTGTCATAAAATACAAATTAGCTTTTTTATGATTTAACAAAAGCATTTGTTTGTCTTAATTTTGATAACCAAGATTAAGGGATTTCTGCCGCAGATTACAGAAATATATGCATTAAAATATCTGGAGAGAGTAAGGCTACTGCTACAGTAACCTACTGTTACAGAAATACAAAATGACAAGTGCAGAATATGTTTACCTGACTTCAGGTGCTGGGATTCCTACCACAATGCAGTCCAATTGCACTTTGGTTCCTTCGGGAACTTCCCTGCTCTTCAGTTTTTGAGTGAAGCGTGGTGGCTGTCCAATGGGCTCATCAGAATATATGGATGCAGATTCTGACTCTGTTTTTAGTTCTGCACTTGTCAATTGATTGATAGATTCCAGGTTTGCTGCTGGTTGATCATCTAGTTTTTCAAATGCTTTCTCTGCTTTATTTTCCAAGTCTTGAGGTAGTGGAATGGCAAGCCTTTCTCTGTTTTCTGTTGTACTAGAGAGGCTACAGCTACCTTTTTGAGCAGATTTATTCTTAGAATCGATTTTGCTCCTGTAGTTTTTGCATGTTCGGGGTCTTATTCTTTCAGAGTTGTGAGCTTTGAAAAGTGAAGAGAGCTCTTCAATAAAATCTGCTGCCTTGTTCAGGAATTCCTTTTTTGATTCTGATTCGGAGGGAAGGTGTTGTTTCTTTAGGTCTTGAGAGCTCCCTTTGGAGCCTTTTGTATCTCTGACATGGTCCTGACAAAAGTTTGTGTGCAGGCCATTGTCTGATGTTTTCAGAGCCGTAGAGTGGGCCATTTGTTTGTTTTTTCCTTTGTTTTTCAGTTGATCCGGGGAATAATGTGAATGTGTCTGAAGCTCATCCTGTTTAGTTTCAAGTGGATTCTGATCAATAGCTTGTCTTGCCAGGTTTACACTTTCATTTAGCTCTTCTTGGCTCAAAAAGGCGGAGAGATCTGGAAGGTCGTCTTGGGCAGCTATCTCATCTGAATCACCACAAGTGTTGCCATAAAGGAAATTAAGAGAAGTGGACTCTGATCTGCTTCTTTCACTGTTCCCTCGATGTTTAGTTTCAGCTAAATAACTTTCTCTCAGAAGCTGAGATATTGAAGTTGAGGACTCTAAGCTGTCGTCTTGCATGCTGCCAATAAAAGGACAAATAGGACCACACCTTATCAATAGCAGATTTGTTGATTGCACAGAATTACAGGCTTCTGAAAAGCAGAACACAACATTTGCAAAGTGCATCTGGTTCCTGAATATTAACTTGCAAGTATGGCCTCGTTTTAAAGGCCTGCTTCTGCACATACTGCCAGATACTATTGCCTTTGCTCAGTGAAATCCATCTTTTATAACTTTCTACCATTGGTAGCCTTGTATTGCTAAAGCAACTGCAAGTGTGTTAATTTATGCTCTGGTCCAGGCAAAACTTCAACTGCAGAGCTATTATCTGAGCTTCAATGTCAGATCTTTATCACTGCTGATCTGTGAGCTAAGAAACAACCTCATCAGATAGATTAAATGCTGGGTATTTTAAAGACTGAAAGTTGTGGGGGGAATAACAGTAGTTTTAAATTAAGTAAATTTAGATTGAAAGGCACTGAGGTAGTAAGAAAATGAACCCTCAAAAGCATTTGAGGGATGAGTGGAGGAAGGCAAAGGGGAGGGAAGAAAAAATATATTCTATAATGACAATTTTTCATTTGAAATTCTTAAAGATACTGCATTATAGGAAACAATAATGATGTTAAATGCACTACAGCTTCTTAAATTAAGCATTATTTCTAATAAGCTATCTATTTAAAGTAAGTAAAGTAGAGAATTATGTCATTATTCAATACAAACATCATTTGTACTACAGGTCTCTCAAAGTCATTCTCTTAGGTCATCCTGATTCTGAAAAAATGTACCACAGACAAGAAGACAATATCAGAAAGCCCATTTTTGACCTGATAAGTGAAGCTGTCATCCCTTCTGATACGTAGGTCAGTACTTCTGTTTATTATTCTCCCTTTTTATTTACACAAGAACCAATATGAATGCAGAACAATTCAAACATCCTATTAGCATGCTAATCTTGGAGTGGCTCAGATATGAAGACAAAGAAGACAAATACTGTTCACAGTGTTACAGAGCTGATACCTCACAGATACTGAAAAAGGTGCATGATTATTTACTGACTCTCAGAATATGCAGTGCATGGTATCTCTCTTGAAGCTCTTCCTTTATGGCCTGGCAAGTCTTGGTGTGGTGGTTTCAAATATTCCTACCCCAAGGTGTCTGCTTTGTCACACTGCAGAAGGTTCTGTTCCTGTCGTGGCATCAAGTGAAGGGAACATGCATGCCCTTGCCTCAGCCATTTCCATTCATAACCGTATGCAACAGCCAAGTGCCCGTGAAAGAAAAGTTAAAAAGGTATCTGTGCTGTGAAAGGCTTTCTGCTCTGCTAGAGGGACAGTTGTCCCTGGAAAAGGGCTAATAAAAAGTAAATGAGGCAGTAATATCTTGTGCTGCCGCAGTGTTTCTTCCAGGAATGAGACAGCCCTTCTTCTAGAAGGGCTAGAAAAGGAAGGCTTCCATTTAAACTTTCTATATTCTTCACTGAAGGAGCTATCATATTCTCATGTGCATTTTGAGGCCTAAATCCCTCTGTCTGATGCACAATATGTTCTATTTCCCATGTAAATATTTAACATTTTAGATGCATTGATTTCATTGCTTTACTTTGGTAATATGGAACAAGCAAGCTAAGTAAGACAACAGAAGTGCCCAAACAAAATACTGATAAATTTGTGCCTGTAGGAAAAATGACAAATAAAATATCGTATAAGTTATATACTTCTAAACAGCCAATTTAGTCCCCAGTGCAAATTCCAGCTGTAAAGCACCACCTGCCTCACTCCTGCAACTGAGCCAGGATTTTCAATACTGATCGAATGCCTGCTGCTAAATTACCTGGCACAGTGATTCAGTGAAGCTGTAGTGCAAAAGAGAACATTGATTTGGGAAGCCCGCATGAGATAATGCTGTAAGCTGTTTCATGATTGGACAGGGTATGTAACACAACCTCGTAAGAGAACAAAGAGGTCTCCCTAAGGCATAAAGTTCCTGCTCTATGGATACCACTTTTGCTTGCTCAGCTTTTACTTCTTAAACAGCTGTGCAACCTTACTGTAGCTGAATGCATTTAAGAGATTATACTATCTTGTTTATGTGCTGATAGCACACTCTTTACAGTAAAGGTCACAGCTAAATCTACAGTTTCAGCTCTGAAGAGTTTAAATGTGTTCTGACATAAGGAGTTACAGCCTGGGAGAGAAACTTTGCACATGAATGAATGTGTTTAGATGGGCAGAATAGCTTTATAATTCCAGTTTGCAGATAAAGTATACTGAATAAGCCACTGTCTGATAGCCAAAGGAGGAGAAATAGATGCCAATTACTGCAAAATAATAAAATCAGGGGTGCTTATAGCTGATGAAAATCTAACATGATAGAGGAAATTAAAGTGGCCAAATCAAAACTTCCTTGCATTGATGGCTCATTTTGGCTAGCTGTAATGAAGTTGGATAAAGCATCTCCTGTTCAGATGACCAGGCTAGCCAGTGTTAGCCATACATGGAAGACCAAAACCCATTTGCTTGTCACAGTCTTGAGTGAACATGTATGAAGCAAATGGACAACTGACTGGTTCAACCCTGCCTCTGCCCTTCCGAGGAGATTTGAGCAAGTGCAAATGAGAGAAATCAAACAGTTCTGCAGGAGAGGAGCTGGAACAGCTTCCTTCCTTGTGTCCATCACAGCAGAAGGAGTAGAAAGGAGCAGAGTGCTCCTTCAGGTGCTGGGAAGCAAGGTATTGATGAGAATAAATCTGAAGCCAAATTCTTCGTCTTTAGAGAGCCTTCAGTTTTCTTTAGAGCTCACCCAGGGTCAGAAATCTAAGTCTTCTCTATTTTCAGCTAGTGTAGAAGATAACTTCTAATTCTATTTTTAGTGAGGGAAAAGATGAGTACTAGTGAAACGTAGGACTTTGAGGCAGCGCATGGCTACCAAAGTTTTAAGATATTTTGAATGATGTGATATTTCTAATTAAATGGAAATGCTGAGTTCCAGCAAATGTTGCTGTGAGGCTTCCAGACAGTCCATTTACAAGCAAGCCTTGCAAGATGCCCCCCGCCTCCCCCCCCCCCTTTTTTTCCCTACAAGGAGTTATTCTCTCAAGTAGTATAGAGGGCTGATGACTACCCAGCTGAAGCACTGGGTAGGCTGAAGCCATCCAGATTTCACGGTCAAGGGAGATTGGCTTTGTTTCAAATGAGCCAAGCATACAGCCTGACAAGGTCTGTGGGCTAGATAAGAAGTCTGAATTCAATATATTTTCTAAAATATCTGTTCAGACCACCTTTCCAGTGAGCAAAAAGATATCACCAGAAGGAAAACTATGCTATTACAGTTTTGATTAATGCTAATTGATATTCATTCAGGCTTTATATAGCCAAAATAGGAATCTAGGCTTCCAAAATTAAGACCTGGGCTTGAGTGTGGTCTTTCCCTTTGCCTGGATTGTTTAGATTGTGTTGTAGAATTGGCCTTGGTATGCCTTAAGCCTTTCCTTTAATTTCTCCAGATTTGGACTTTGGAACAGAAGTGTCTTTGTGGCCACAAAGAAACCATCCCATGCTCACCCAGTGTGCAGTGGCACAGAGGGCTGGGAGTGAGCAACGTATGCTCTAACTGCAGGTATCTCTGTTGAGCTGTAAGAAGTAAGCAGTAAGAGGACAAGCTCCAGTAAAAACACATCTGTGGTGTCAATGGAAGCACCAAGAATTTTGCAGATCAGAAAAGTCTCTCTCTTAATAATAACCCAGTATCAAGGGGAGGAATTGTAATGCTAGTAACGAATACTAGCTCTAAACTGGTGCTGTTTAGGACTCAGAAGGGAGTGACCGAGTCCAGCAGTCAGCTGTTTTCCAGTCTTGACAGTTTGTTACTTCCAGCACCAAAAAGTGCATTGAGGGCAGCCTCTTTTGCTTTCCCAGGACACTAACAGCAGTGACCCTGGGCACCTATTAATCTTGAAAGGCACCAGAGGATGTCATGAACAAAACTGACTGCATGTACTTCTGCAGTCCACTAATTCTGTTTTCCTGAGCAAACTAACTGCACAAGCTTTCTGATTTTTCAAGACCCTGTCTCTATGGCAGTGTTCTCTTATTAGCCAAGCAATCTTTAAGATAAAATATACACAGAGGTAGAATTAGATTCCAAAGATTGTTTAGGCAGTGCCTTGACATGAAAATCATATGGAGGGCAGAAAAATCACTCCAGCAAGCTTGTGCAGTGTGCTGCTGTACCCTTTCATTTCCTATTGCTGAGTCATCACTGAAAGAAAGAATCTGATCTTTTCCTAAGAAAACATTAGTAATGAAATCTCAGCAAAACCAAAGGGATTCACAGGTTTATTTAATTGCAGGTCCTCTGTTCTCTTTGTTAGAGACAGCTTTGACTGCTTAGTGCCCTAAAGACATTCTTTTCAAACAATCCTTCACTTAACCATAATAAAGAGGCTATCTGCAAATAGCAGATTTAATGCAAAAAGCATTTAAAAGTCTTCTTTGGCCTTCACTTGTAGTTAAACATGAATAGTTTTAGTCAGCAATTGTTGCTTCTATCTGGCTTTCCAAGCTACCATTTCTTTGAGACTGCTGTTGTATGAAACCCCAGGATCAGAAGGGCTAGCAAACTGCTGCTGCTTCCTTTGCGTGGAGGCATCCTGTGGGCTTTACACACCAAATGTGCTGTATGTCCAGCACCTCTGCATGGAAACTAGGAAGTGTAACACATCTTGGAGGCTATATCATTTTCCAATTAATTTAATTGCAAATAAATTGCATTCACCCATCTGCTGTTAACACTGACAGTTACATAGGTGTCTCAGCTGTAGGATCGCAGCTATGAAAAACAAGAGATGACACAAGCAGTCTGTCTCCCACACGTTTAAAGATCACAATCACATTCTTATTTGCTTGCAGGAATTCTCACTTGGCAGTTGCCATTGTCACCGTTTCCGGTTACTCCCTGTTGACATGCTGTAGCTGCTGGAGGACAGACTTTGAGACTCCAGGAGTATGAAAGGTTAGCCTTGGAGCAGAGGACTAAGGTTAGCCGTCTTGTTTGTGGTTAGGGGTTTGAGTGTAAAGTATTTTTAATAATTTTATCTAGAAAGCTCTGTACAACAAGGTAATTTACTTTTCTGGTTTAGACACATTAGTAGCTTCGAATTCCATTCCTTGTAATGAATCAAGAAAGTCAGGTAGCTAAACTCCCATTTCCAAGTAATGTAATTAAATAATGGAAAATGAGGAGAGAGCCTCAGAGCCCCAGGGTATAACAGCTTCTGATGGAAATAAAATCCCTCTAAGAACAAGTAGGCTAAAGGTTATGTCCATGTTTAGGAAATGTCCTACTTCTTCCTGGGTATATTTCAACATAATATTTTCAATATTCAAAGTATAGTTTTAATTTTCTTCCATTTAACCCATTTAATAATTTCCAGATCTTAAAGCTGGCGTTTGATTACAAGTCTAAAAGAGGCTGGTAGCTTTTTATTGCTTGCTGTAACATTGTTCTGTTAACAGTGAAGAGACTGGTGGTGGTAGTTTAAATACCTTCACATATTGCTGCTCTTGGCTTTAACATATGTATTTACCATTTAAGAGATTTTTAATTGTTGTTATAACTGATGTATGGCTACTGCTGCTTCTGTTCAGATAAATAAGTAGTGTCACACCCTCTTCTGTAAATAAAACTTCAGATAGTCCAGCTTCTCCCTTAGATATGTTGCAGTATAAATCTAGAGTAACTTCCCTAACACTGTCCAGGATTTACTTGAAGCAACTGGGAACAGAATTACTAAGCCCAGCCTTGCAGGCCCTCTATCTGTAAATGCCAAACGGGTAATTTTTTCAAGTAGTTCTCAGGTAACACGCAAAGTTTTCCTTGATGAACACCAATCTTAAACATTGGAAAGTGTGACCTATGTACAACAAAAGGGAAGAAAGAAGGGAAAAAATAACTATTGAATATCCAATATTTAGAATTTGGGAGAAATTTCATTATTTTTAATAGATCTTTAATGTATTGGGAGTTGGATAATGCCTTATTTTTTGAATACTTGTGATAACGGATTGGGGTTCTAACTGGTAAAACAAATTTTAAATTCCTTTTAAACTGAAATTGCTATCTTGATTTTCACGGGAAAAAAAAGGAATACAGAATTGAATTATTATCTATATGCAGTTATGCATCATCTACATTAAACAATACTATGTTGAAGTAATAAATAATTTAAATGGAAAAATAATTTCATATAATTTGCCATGTGATTTTTTTTATGAACATGATGTAAATAATTTCAAGTCAAATACAGGTGATTTGAAGCAGGCAATACTTAAGAGTCTAGATTTCTACAGCAGAGGATCTATCTTGGCTTTTCTGTAGCGATGTTGGTCTCCTTTAACACAGCTCCCTCTTGCTGGGAGATGTTCACTGTTTCGCTCATAGGTATTTGAATGCTACTCAAAACGTTCAGATGTTAGAGCATTAATAGCGCCTATTTTGCTTTAAGAAACTTCTGATGAGCCTTAAGAGCACCTGTTTTGCAAGCAAATAGTGCTAGAAATATGAGATGTGAAATGTGTTCTTCATTACCACTGTATTTTGTCCCTAATGTCTCTTCCCTTTCCTACTGACAACATAATTGTACAGCCCACAAAAGGAAAAAAAATTGAATTTATCATCTCAGAAATGGGATGGGATAAATCCTGTCTCCAAATAATTGCATAAGACACTCAAATAGGCCTTTGTGGACTTAGAGTCATGACCTTGAATACTTAGTCATCTGGCCTGTGACCTCAGGGTTGTAGTAGTGGGCACCCTAAACAATCTAAAATATCCAACTCTTCTCAAGAAAAAGGCCCCTTCACAGATCTTTAACTTTTTCTCAACATTTCTTTCAGACTATCATAAGAAAAAGACCTTTTTTTTTTTGCTCCTTAGTGAATCTCCCTATAGTTCAGGGTTAAACAATATCTTTAAGAAACTGCAAAATAAATGTAGTCTGATTTTTAAATTAGAAAGTGAAAAATGAAAAGACATGACAGCAGTCTTTGAGAACTACCTGGGATGCTTCTCTGTCCTCCTTTCCTGGTGGTCTGTGAAGGCTGGCACACAGATGTTAGGGCAAGCTCTGAGTGTAGCACTTCAAGTGCTGGTAATGTAGGGCAAATTTTATTAATTTAAGTAAAGTACGCAAGCCAGGTTCCTTCAGGGACTGCCCACGTGAGAAAGAGTCTATACGAAAGGTCCAAAAACATACAGCACAAGTCCACAGTTTGGTGATGGATGTGCACACAAAAGTCCACAAAACTAAACTAACACTAACAGGCAACAATATCTTTTTTTTTTTTTTTTTTTTTTTTTTTCCTGATCCAAACACAGGCACACTGTGCAATCCTTTCATGGCTGAAACTGCAAATCCACTTTCATGGACAGTGACCCAATTGATTTAAACTAGGTCATTTCTGTTAGTCCTGCTAGCAGTACGTGTGAGCAGTGCAGAAATCCACAAATGCCTGAGGCTGAGGACTATTCCAAAGTTTTATTTTGGGACAAGCTAGCTCTGTGACAAAAAAAAAAAATGATTTGAGTATTGCATGGCTTTGCTGTAGACTGACAAATTACAAGGCAGCACAAGGTGGTTGTAATAAGAATTTCCATGACTTACACGCTGAACAGCTTTCTCTGTTCTACCCATGCATGTAAACAGCACTGATGTCAAAGGAATTGTGCACGTGTATCTGAAGACCACTGCTTTTGTAGCCGGACTGAACAAGCAGAAGCCAGACAAAGGGAAGCCCTGAAAAGCAATGGTATGCAAACTAAATGGTATTTGCATGTCTACATTTTGTCTGGTAATTTCAAACGTATGGGCTGTTTTGGTTTTAAAGTGAGATGAAGTTTTCACATAAATATTGGTTCCTAGTGAAAAAGGGAACTTGAGTCTTAAATTAGACACAAAAGAAATCTGGCTTGTATTTTTTTCCATAACTTTTTTTTTTTTTTTTTTTCCCAGTTGTGCCTTTCTTTTTTCATACTCTCATAGTATTTTTTTTAACTTCTCCTCTGTCTTTTATGCTTTTTCACCAATCTTCCCTAAGAACATTGTAACATAAAAACTTTCACTTCTGAATCATTTGTATAAGTTATGATGTTTAAATGAGATTTAAGTTAGGTGAAATAATTTGCCTATCCTCATAGTACTAAACAAGTATACAAAAAAATCCCTTGGATTTTTTTTTGCAATCCTTGGATTGCAATATTTGTTCATAAACAAGTATAGAAAATTAAACTAAGATAGATAGATAGATAATCAGTGACTTAGATTGTGATTTAGATTGCATTGTTCAATTGCTGTTACAGTACGGGGTAAATTTTTAACAAACCATCCTAAATGCTCTATTTATTTACAAATATACCCAGACTGTTAATTCTTGGCAGCTGTTGATAAGAAACATTCCTTCAGTAGCACAGCAAGACATACTGTAAAATCTCTAAAGAATGCGCAGGAATAGCAAATCAGCACAGAACAGACAGCTCTTTGTCTCTGATAGTCTGTCAAGTATAAAAACTGACTCCTCTATTGATTATAAATTATTTCTGATATGTAAATATCATTCTGCTCAGCTATGGAAACTAAAAGCTTCCTATTGCTGATTAATTTTGTTAGACATTTCTGAAAGAAGAAGAGAGAAAGGAAGAGAAAGAGAGAAAGAAATATTCTGACCTTAGGAACTTTCAGGAGGTGTAGGAGAGGGAGAAGAGCAGTGTTGAAGTTTACAAAATTGTTCCATTAACATTTGCTGATTTTGTCTCCACTCTTAAACTCTAGAGCATCTTCCCAAATGTAACCTCACGACCAAAACAAAACTGTTGATAAAGGTAATCAGTGTCTTCAGCATGATTCGTATAATGTTCTGTTGACGTAAACTCAAGAGCTACTCTGTTCTCTTGTCAATTGTTGGCATATTATTTTGTAAAACTTAAGATGGGCTTCTGATTACTGCTTAATGTTGCAATATATTGAGCCAAACATTTGCTACTGACAGTCAAATACTTTTCTGAGAGAGAGAAAGAGAGCAGGAGAGATAGCGAGAGCTCAAGGGAGAGAGCTATGCCCTTCTAGCAGGACTGTTTCTGCAGCTGTTGTGCACATTAATCCAGAGAGCAGATCTCCCAGCACTAAATATAGCTGGTGGGGTCATTTTACACCACAAAATAAATAAATAAATAAATAGAAAGTATTTAACTATGGGGTCACGTTAAATTAGGTTTGATATTGCTTAAGAAGGAAATCCAAATTATGCCATATTGGTTTAAGACTGAACACCAGAAAGTAAATAGTTCAGAAAGTGAAGGGCCAAAAGGCTGAAAGATGATTACAGTCCCAGCAGTGAACTTTTCAGGCCATTACTATCTTCTGTTGATTCTTTGGAGGAGTCAGACTGGCTCCGAGGGATTTTGAGAACCCCCCCCAAAGCTATACCAGCCCTTTACAGTGCTGCAGAACATTGTTTGTCTTTCACTGTAATACACACGCCTCAGCCTAATTTAAGCAAGTCAGTTTTAAAATGATTTGTTCCCTGTATGTCTTATCAGCAATAATTAGCATTCAAAGATACATGCTCATCAACCCCTCTGCACCTGTGCTGCAAAATTAAAATGTAGACCAATCTAAAGTTGAAGCATTACCTTTTTTAGTTCTTCCAGATGTTGCTGCCCAACTCTGGCACTTAGTAGCGATGACAATTATCCAGAAATGTGAGATTAAAGTTAAGGAAGCGAGGGAATTCTTCCAGTCCGCAGGAACAGGAACAGCTAGGAGTCCATACAGTGAAGGAAGTTAACCTTCGTTATTATGAGGATGGCTGTAAGAAGCTGGACAACCTGTCACCACCGGAGCAATAGCATTTGTCAGTTTGCAGGTCCCAAGTTATTTTGAGCAGCGTAAACCATGTGCCTGCGGAGCATTCCACCTCATTGGACAGGAGAGTATCGAGCACAGGGAATCCACTGCTCTGACAGCACCTATGGGCACTGAGTGCCTTCTCCTCACCATGAAACAGCCCCTATAGATGCTTATGTGGGGTTTGCTGATGCGTCCAAGAGGCGCTGTAGTGGCATCTTGTCAGCTGGTTTATACTTCAGCCTTTTAGAATTATTTGTCACTGCTGTTGTCTTTACATTCTGATCAGAACTCGAAGAAACTGGGAAACCCATTAGTGAGTAATAATGTAAAAATTTTGCAAATCCAAATGCAAATGCAGCAAACGTGATTTAATAGTAGAATATTCCTGACTTCTTCAAATGTTTGATTTAATAAACACATACAGCAATTATGCAGAAATCCTTAAGGATGGCCTGTGACTACAAATCCTCAAGAAGCTAAAAGTTCTAAACTTGTTATTGAGTGCGCAGGAATAAATGCTTGGGGGAAAAGCAATTAAAAGTGGCAAATGAAACCTGGCTATAAATAGAATTGAGATATGAATAATTTAAAAATATTTTAAGCAGTACACAGAGAAAGCCTGTTATTACATAAAGAATAGTTTATAAAATTGAGCTACTAGATAAAACCTTGAGTGACTAAAACCTACAACATCACATGGAAAATGGTGAGACTAGATTTTTTTTCTACTCAACCTAGACACCAGAAACAACAACAAAATCTGAAATTCTAAATGATACAGCTTACCAAAAATGCTTCTTGATTGTTGATATTTTATTAAAAATGCTCATCACAGTTGCAGTTCTAAAATATTAGTAAAATGATATTGTATATTTTATATTATGGGTGTTGATAGCTAGCCCTTTCCACAGCTAATGATGTAATTAATTGGCCCTTTTTACTTTCTCCCAATTCTCTTGAGTGTTATCTCGTGAGCTCCTTTGCTAGGAAAGACGTTTGCCTGGGGGATGGAGGTGCAGAAAGATAGTTTTTGAAGCATAACAGTAGGAAAAATCAGAGGTGTAATGGCAGATCTCTTCTGAAAAATTGTGTGGTGGACTGGAGGTAGTCTTCTCTCTCTCTTTTTGTAGATATAATTGTCAGAATAGCTTGTGAACATCATTTTATGATGTGCTTTCTTCAGTGATCTGGAAGTTGCATGGTGAAGTCAGACCTTCTTCTGGGAACAGGATAGGCATTTTATGGGTTGAGTGATGTTTAATGTTACTTCATTATCAGAGATCTAATGTATTCTTTATAATGTCTGCAACAGTGGATGTGAGCCATACAGTACTGACAGGAATGCACATTGATACTGTACCACACACTGCTGTGGCTTGGACATTACAGTATCGGTGGATGAAAGCTACAAAGTCTGAAGCATGAAAACATACATCTGATAAAATAACTGTAAATCCAAGTGGACTTCTGCTGAGATATAATTATTGCAAAACATGAGGAGCTGTGAGCTGCTGTTTGTGCATGATAGGCAAAATTAAGCAAACCAAAGTAAGTATTCAGTCTGATCCAAAAAAATATGCAAAACTTTTCCACTTTGAAGGACTTTTATATAAGATGCTAGAAAAGCAAAATCATTTAACAATCTGTGCAACCGATGAACAAAGAGTTATGCAGAAAGTACAGCACTGAGAAACCATAAAAGTTATGAGCCTTTCCTGTGACTAACAACGGCTGGTACAAAGACAGAACTTTCAGGAACCATGAGAAGTCCAGCACACTCAGGAAATACGCAGTTCACTGCAGAACCATCATCTGGATAGAGCAATGTCAGAGGAATTCAGATTCACTAGTTTGCAAACAACAGAGTCCATGAAAATACTGTTGTACCTCTGTGACTACTTTTAGAAGGCAATCAGCTGAGACCTTTGACTGCAGAGCACTAAAAAGTTGTACTGTGGCCCTTCAAGATACTATGACTTCCAGCTTCATGTTCTCTTGTCTTTGCTGGCTGACAGAAGGGGATATCTACCTCTCTAGCATAAGGCTTATCATCCACCTAGCATATAGCATGCCTTTTCCTAATTAGTTTGTTAAAAAAAAAAATCTGATTCAAGCTACCTCAAGTTCACAGTTACACATGTACAAAGCTTTATTTCGGCTTTAGAGGTTAGTGCTGGAAATAGTGCTGACAGCTGCAGGTTGGCAGTAAGCTTTGGGACATACATTACAGGGCATCCCTGATTAGTTTGATACTTCTCACAGAAGCTAGTGATGAAAAGCAGCTGGACAAACTTCAAAATTGTCTTCTGAGCAGGAATTCTGCCTTAGAACAAAAGGCATAAAACTGAGTGCTGCTGACATTTAGGGCTGGAACCAGGGAGAGGACAGAGGCAGGACCAGAAGACCAGCAGCCAGCTGACACTGACCGTGCGGACAGAGGCCAGACTGAGCCTTGGGCTGGCCAGGAAGGAGTAAAAAGTGCACCAAGTGGAACATTAGCAGTGCAGCACATAGGAAAAAGGGTATCCGTGCCACAGGGAAAAAATTGCTGGCAACATTTTAACAGCTGGTTTGTGAAGTGACTCTGATTTTAATTAAGCTCAATTGAACTAGACCAAGCCACTTTCAGGTCAGCTCCGGTCAGTTTACACACAGCAGCTGTCTGTGTGCCTGTGGGGAGACCAAAGCAGAGTTTCTGCTGTTACTCTTCAAGACCAAGTATGTAAAAAGGTGATATCAGATATGTCACCGTAACTTCTTATCATGCTGGCACAAATGGGTTCGTAAAAGTATGCATTTTAATATTCTGATTCTTGCCATTAAGCTGATAATGGAGGTATGTTACACAATACCAATTTGCTGTTGATTTAGAAGAACATAATACGTGTTTTTGAAAATCAAATACTTACTGCCTGTAGATATAATTACAGGTTTTACATGCACTTTATCAAAGCCCAGTTTACAAGACATTCAAAAAACCTGTGGTATTATTCTGATTGTTATACTCATGCTGTGAAATTTCATATGTAAGAAAAAGTTTAGAGAAAAGACACAAAAAACACCTTTTGCATAGAAGTTTTATTGTATTTCTTCTGAGTGATGCCTAGGAAACACCCAATGTACACTACAGCAGCAAACTGTATGAACATGTGCAATAGCAGCCATAGCCACTGTGTGACATTCAGAGCAGGAAGACAGTATTTATACAGCTATCTTACAAACAAAACACTTTACCTATTACTGGTTTTATTCCTATAAAGTCTATATCGCATCTATCTAGGCTGGTATAAATGTCTTAATCTGTAGCATGTAAGCTAATGGTAGCTGTAATCGTAAAATACATGCAGTTTGATGATATTTCTCATAATTCTATTAAAGTAAACCATACTGTTAGCTACTTTTCACAAACAGATACTTATAAAAGATTAGTATTGAATTCATTTTAAGAATCAGGCTTTCACAGAGGTTTAAAAATGCATCCTCTTTGGTACAAAAACAAACAAAGGAATTTTGTGTGTGTATTTTAGAAGCTAAAAAACGAACGTAATTAATTAGCATAGAGTGTGCTACTAAACCAGTATGACATAAACCACAGAAGTGGGTAATGAGAAGCTTGGTAAGCACAGAAAGGATGACTAATTGAAATATGAGAGGGCAGTATCTTTTTCTTGCCCTGTGTTACTTTGTATGTTTTTGTGTTTGCCCAGGAATACATTATTGTTATCAGTTGGTATGATTGTGTTTAAAAATCAGTCACAGGAACTGAAGGGGTACCTAGAAGTCAGTGTGATTAAAAGCAAGAAAACTTAGAAGGAGCATCCAAACTCTGACCTACTTTAATATGGTAATCTACATTAATTTATAACCATTAGCATAAGGCAGTTGTTTCCAAAGGTAAGGAGTTTATGTCTTGTGGTTAAAAGTGAATGAAACTTGTTAACCTAAAGTTAAATTCTCAGTTAGATGTTGAGACTATTGCCAGGAACCACATAAATGCCTTGCAGGATCAGTAGAGCTAGTATAATTAATCCAGCCGAACATTGTGATATTAAAGGTAAGGAAAAAAAATCCCAGTTTTTGCATCCCTGTATACAGAACTACTATTATATTTAAAGGTTCCATAAATTGAACAGCATCAACCCTCTTTCTCTTTTAGGTCATAAACTATACCGAATTATCTTAAGGCCACTGTTCTTTTGGTAAGTAAAGTGTTAAAAGCAATTTTCTGGATGCTTCTGGTATGGCTGGTTCAATAGTGATTTGCAAACCTTGTGTAAGACAATATCAGTTGGATGTTTTCTATTCATATCATTATGCAGTGCATCTCTTAGCAGAAGCCTGCCAGGTATTCTGTGATTCTAACTCAGATTCTAATTTTAGAAGTGGAGACATATCAGAAGGATGAAAGAAATGGTCGCTCTTTTCTGTAGAAGGCTCAGATAATAACGTTGAAACATTCCCTCAGTTTCTGTTCCTTTTTCACCCCAAACAGGCTTTATCATTTAACAGGACAGCACTCATGTGAGGATTGCCTGAGTGTTAGGACAGAATTTTCCAGTCTCTAATTATTCAGGTGAAATGCACAAGTAACTTATGGGGCCTGATGTGTTTCCACTGAGATTAGTGATTGTTCTGTCACTGACATCAGTGTGAGAGGAGTCAGACTTTTCCAAAGAGTTAGTTACAGCCTCAACAACGAAAGCAGTCTTTTGGTCATCCACACAGAACCACAGTCTCTTGCACTGTCTTCTTCCAGTTTCATCCAGTTTCATCCAATGTTCCATCAATTTTTTTTTAATGAATTAATAAATAAAAAATACCAGTATTTTGCTTTGATACAAAGGAAAGGTATATCTGAAAAATGTTAGTATGTATATAAAATAGTAGAGATAATCACCAGGGAAGAAATAATTTATGCTATGGATGGCAGTTGTAAAAGGGGATTTGTAATATACCTTTTTTGTAAAAAACCTTTTGCACAATTTTGAAAGTATCTCTTTAAGTTGGACTCCCTGCCTTGAAAAAATGAAGGCCACTGAGTCTTTACTTCAAATTATGATCTTTTCTGTCTTGTGCTGTATTAGCCTTTGTACAATACTACCTTTTATAATGTTAGCCTTTAAAATAAGCTGACCAACTTGCAAAGATATCTGTCATAGAAAACAGTTAACAAAAGTATTCATGTTTTACTATTCCCTGTATAGTTAGTTTTTACTAGGTTCTCCTAGATTCTTCCATTCAACTTTATTAATTTATCTATTAAAGTCAGGTTATCTCAGCATTCCACAAGCACCTGGATTCTTTAATTTGCTAGCATTCAAACTTTAAAGTGGATCATGTATGGTTCAAACAAAGTGCATGAGCTCTATCTGGAAGTGCTCACGTGGCTGAGTAGGATCTCCTTGAAGTTACCATCATCTTGGGGTGCAGGCTTTAGCTCACATCAGCCTTCCTTCTGGGACAGGGTCAGTGCTACCAGACTTCATGAGTTGTAAAGCACACAGCAAGTACTGATATATAAAGGCTGACAGTTGTTCAACAAAGCAAAAGTTTGATGCAACGTGTCATATAGGATTGCTTTTAAAAATCAGAAAAAAATCAAACATGGAAAAACTGGAGATAATACTGATGAGGGCTTCTCTCTATAAAATCCAGTGACTTGGAGGATGCAGTGTCTGGCAATCAACAGAAACGTGGATCAGAAGAAAATGGATTAAAAATTATAACCCCGAAACTGGGTTTAATTACTGAACAAAATATCAAGGAGATAACGCTGTTCGATTCATAACTTTCTTTGGGCAAGTGAAGCAGGAGGAAGCTTGATCTGAGTTAGATACCAAAAAACAGCTTGACTGCAAGGTGTGAGATTTACAGTCAGGGTTATTACTCCCAGCATGCTCAGACTACAGCATCTTACCTGATACTATAAGATTTCACTGTCCTGATTACAAGGCATGTCTAGTCCAAAACATACCATAGATGGGGATCTGACAATGTCAGTTTACTGTCTTCACCTAATCTGGGGCACTATATACTTTGTAAGATTTGCATTCCTACTGCGACCCTCTTCATTCCTTTGTTCTTTTATTTCCTCACTTTATTTCTTGTCTTTCATGCCTTTCTTCTCTTTTTTCAATAAGAACCACTGAACCACTTGAACAATAAGAACCACTTGTCTGGCTTACTAGAGACTTACTTTCCCGTGTTGTTTCAGGCCTCCAACTAAGAGAATAGCCGTTAGTACCAGCTCAAGTCTGATGCTGGTACAGGTTTGGCAGATCTTTGCGTAGCTGATGCAGTGATGGACTGGACTCATTTTCCCCGGATTACAGGTAAGAGATGGCACTAAGCCAAACACTGGGCTCTGACTTTTGCTGAACTTTTCTGGGTTTGTTCTCCCTCTTTTTGTGGCATGGCTAATTTGTTCTTCAGATAAGACAGGATTAGACCCTAGCAGCTACAGTATCCATTTCCATTAGCTTCTTTACCTTTCTTTAGAACATAAATATCCAAAGTATCTAAAAAAGTTGTTTATAGCCACGATTAATACCAACTGAACAGATTGTCACTTGAAATGATAAAAATAGTGTAGGTATTTTGTTACCTAGTCTGAAGGAAAAGGAGATAAGGGACAGTTAATGAAGGGAAAGCCATATAAGCTTCATATTTTGAGTATTTGAACTTTTTCTCCTTCTGTATTGTAATAAAAGTTTTAAAAATAATTTTCATGGTAGTTATTTCTGTGGTTGATATTAAGCGGATGTGACATCTACAGTGTCTGCCTTTGTTAACTGCTTATTTTTCTCCAGTGACAGGGTCATACACATGAATGCCTTTTGATTTTGGGTTGAGATTAACACAACAATGCATTATAGGCTGTATTTTAAAAATTGGATCAAGAGTCAGGCTAGCGATTTGCATTTTGTAACTCCATAGTCTCTATTTCTAATTGCACATTTGTCAAACCATGTTTTACAGTGCCATCCTTATAACTTAAATGGCATTGCAAATCTAGAAATTCTGAAAGCAGAATTTTGTCCAGGCTACTTACAAAGAAATTACAAAATCCTAAAGCAACTGAGACACTTCACTGAGAGTCCATCTATAAATGCTTCTAAAAAAAAAGAGCAAAATGAGCCTTGCTATTATTTGTGGGAACCCAGTTAATGTGAGTTGCATGGCAATGAGGAAAATGTACTCAGAGGTTTTTGCCTTCTGTCCGAACTACCAAGGTATTTATATATTTATATACAAATATATATAAATATTTATATATTTATATAAAATACAAGGATATTCAGTATCTTTTTTCTAATGAGGTGTAGTGGCTTTCCAGTATATTTCTTTGTTTTATGCTAGAGGCCTTGAGGCCTACTGCAAATTAAACACAAGAGGGCCAGGCAGAGCCCTCTACCAGTGGGCTGAAGCAGCTCAGCCTAACTGTAGTGTAAATTAGGACCTTCAGAATTTTAGAGGGACCAAAACCAGAATCAATGGCTGGTATTTTGTGCACCAGAGGCTTTGGCACCTGTTATAGACAACAGAACTTTAGAGGAAATCAGCTCTAGATGTTTAATAGGACATTCGGTAACTTGGATGCCAAAATTAGATTTCATCAGATAGACCCCTAATTACAATGTCCTAGCTAAAGGCTCATTGCTAGGAGAGAGTAAGGAGAGGGCACTTACAGATAGTCCCCATTTTTAAAATACTTTCTAGAGACCTCTTGCTTCCCAAGCACGTTCCAGTGAGGGTTTCAGTGGTTTATCAGCAGTGTTTATGGTAGTCCATGGGGTCACTGGCTCCCCAGGTAGGTAGGCCTGAGTTAAACACCCTGGAGAACAGCAACGTGATTGTTCAGTGAGGTGGCTAGAGGAACTAACTGAAGCAGAGGGTTTGACAAGCATCAATTAGGTAGCAGGAGAACACAGTTTGATAACAATTTGCTAAAATATGATAGAAAGAAACTCCATGGAAAGACTGTGTGTAGTGTTTTACCATGGTGCAACAGGATGAACTGAGAAACAGTCCTGTCTGAAGGTCTACAGCTGGGGAAGAGATTCTATATCCATGCTTACATGGAATCTGTGATGGAGACACATGGCGGCAGCAGAAAAGCTTGGCAGTAAATCAATTAGTGGCCCATGGGCTAGGAGCACGGTGTTTTCTGGTGTCAGCTGGGGGCATGAGCACTAGCTGCTGTTGTTTGTCCACTTGCGTATAGCATTCAAAACCATTCACTCTGCCCTACGGTCTGCTTGTACAGACAAAAAGAAACAATTTCTGTAGAAGTTCTAAGCCTTCTAAAGTTTTCCACGTTTATATTAAAACAGTGCCATTTTTTAATGAAAACGGAACTAGGATATCATTCCCATGCTCTGAATCTCTTTAGGTGACTCTTATGAGAAATAGTTAATATTTTACCAGCACTTTGGTGTGTCACCTTATTACACTTGCTTGAGATCATTTTACCAGCCCCTCCCAATTATTCTGGCACTCTTTCCCTTATGCTGCCTCATCTGTCTGGAACTCTTTCCCTCAGGCCACTGAGTCACCTTCCCACTTTAAATGTTGCTTTCTTCATTGTAATTTTAAACTGACTGGCATTATAACATCATTTGTGAAAATTTATATGAAGATGCACTGCAAAAATCATATCTGTAGATATTAATGAAGCTTCAAAAAAAGATTTCCTTAGGATACGATGTTACTGACAATTTAAAAAGAATATACATACGTAGTCTAAAAACCAGCAAACTCATAATGTGCAGATATGAGAATTCAAGTCATGTGATAGTATCAGCATATTAAACACCAGTAGAATCTGAGTCACTCTGTCTAGCTAAAGAACAAGAGCTATTCAGGTAATGTAAGCTCACTTACCAAGGTAAAGATCACGACTGAGAAAATTACTTCAGTACAGCAACAGAGTGAGATATTGGCCATTCTGTCCTTACAGAATGTAAATTGTTGTGCAATTGTTGTTGTGCAAATTGTTAACTGGTCCAAGTGTGATTTTTTCATAAGTACTTAAGACAGAGAATGAGAGAAAGAGCAAGAGAAAGAGAGGAGGATATACCTTTCCTATTATGAAACTAGTATCTCTAACTCATTTCAAAGAAATCACCTGGTAATCAAAAATGGTTATGACCATTTTCCCAGGCCACATTTAATCCAGAGGTTCTGCTCATGTAGTTGTTTCTAGAACAGTCTAGACTCCAAACAGTCAAATATCATTTTACCCAGTAGAAGGAGTCAAAAGATATATCACTGGATTGAAAATATATTCTGATCTGATAAACCATGTGTGTTACAAGCCAAGTTTAGACCAACTGGTACATCTGTGACATATAGTAATGCCATGTGCTATCACACAAGTTATAAAAAGGAATTTTCTTTCCACCTAGTGTGCCTTTGAAAATGCTTTTTTAAATGTCTCATTTATTTTTGCTTTAGAAAGAATGCTGGAAAATTTCAAATTCATACTGGAAAAGAAAATGCAAATATTATGGTAAGTATTTTTCATTTAATATAATTAGTAAAGGCCTTTTAAAGCACAAAAATGTTTATGATATGCTTAATTGCTGCCGTGGGACTGTGAATGTATTAATGTTTGAACTAAATTTTAGATACAATGCTCTTAAAGCTTTATGTTAATTAAGGAAAATATAGTGAATTGACAAAATGTATTTTGTAAAATATTTAGTGGTTTGAAAATTCAAAGGCAACCTATGAAGAACAAGCCTACATCTTCATTAAATAGTTAAAACCACATACTTTAAATTTTTGTACATATTTGTTGAGAAGTTCAGGGATTGCCTGTGCAGATCCAGTTGTGTATTCACAGTTGGGGTGTTTATATAAGCCTGATATTTTCCAAGGTTTTGACATTTAGGTGACTAGAGGCAGTCACCTGAATCTCTGAATCTTCACCGTTTTTTGAAAATCAAGATACACATTTTGAAGAGACTTACTTTAGAAAGTCTCAACCATGCTTATAACACACAGGTATCACATACAAAAACTGTTTCTACTGTATAGAAGGGATTTATTTTGTTGTGTATTGAGCTGTTAAATAGAATTTAAGGTGTTGAAGTGGATAGAGAAGTTTAAGTGGTGCCTGGAACAGGAAGGGGAGCCAAAACCGCTGATACTATGTTGTCATGGTTAGAACTGATACAAAATGAATTTTGGTTTGCTGACTGCTCTGCATTAAGGAGTATAAACACGTGCATGTTCATACATTGCATACTCAGTTGTAGTTTTGTACTCAGTTTTGTACTCGGTGATGTAAATCCATTCAAGGCTCAACTAGGTTAAATTGGCATTATTTCCATTGACTTCCACTGAGAAACAATTCACTCATCCGAGGTTTTGACCTACAGGAAAGGGCAGCAGGGAAAATTACAGCTTTGATTATTGGCCAAGGAGGGCCAAGAGAAAGAACTCAGTGGGAAGAATTTCCAGAGTTTTCCCAGCTTTAGTCAAGATAATAAAGTTTAAAAATCTAAGAACCAATTAAATTTTGATTCCCAAGAATAAGGCTAATAATAAGAATAGTCTCTGCCTTGCAAATATGGCTACTTCCTATGCCCTTCCAGGGGCTCCCTTTGATTATGTTCATGAAACTCTTAAGGAGGGATAGCAGTGCTCCAAATAGTATTGTTTTCTTTCCTGAATCTGAAAAGCTTAAGAAAGTGTTTATGTATTTACTATGTTATGTTCTTCCTAATCCTTAAATACTTGCTGTCCACTCATGTTGAGCAAGAGAAAGCCTTTTGCAGAGAAATGAAAATATCACTGGTCTAGATCCTGAGATGCAGGATTTGTTGCAGCCAAATATTTACATCAGAAAATATGTGACAATATATTATTGACTTCAGGTTTTATTCTTTTTATGTTGATTACTGTATGTCCAAAGAAATTATGGTAGAGGCAAGCAACAGTCTTTGAATCTTTGATTTGAAACATTTTTTATTTTACAAATATTTTAATATATTTTTAAAAGTATGCATTTCCTGAAATACAGCTATAAAGATAACTTTATTTGCCAATTTATTGAGCTTTCGAGTTTCCATTTAAATCATGTAAATGTACCTATTCAAAAATTTAATTGTGTTGTCAAATGGTATTTCTTTTAACTTGTGGTCTTGTTAGAAAACATCAGGAAAATTAATACTATAACTCTGTTTTACTGTTATTGAGGCAAATAGTGAGTACTGGATCCAGCCAAAATTAGCTGCAAAATGAATGGCACATAGGAATAGCTGAAAAAGCGTAGACTTCAGATTTTTATGTATTGCTGTTAAATATTCTAAACTAAAGCCATCAGATAAAAAGCTTAACCTGAAAGTTTGACCATAAGGTTTGACCTGAAAACACTGTAATCCAGAACCCTAGATTCCTAAGAGATCATTGCTGATATAACTCACTGGAAATTATGACTAGTTGTAGTGGTTATAAACAAAACCCTTCTCAGTTCATGTCTATTACAATTCTGCAGGGAAGCCAGAAGGGATTATTAGAGTTATAAACAGACTGTTTTAATGCTTATGGTTATTACATACTTGGAAGATAACCCAAGCAGGTTTATAATGGTGATGAACTATTCAGAGGCTCAAACTTGAACAAGAGGCCAGGAAAAAATATAAAGATCACGTGTCATTTGCTTCTCAGGAAAAGTGATTTTTAATCCTAATATTGTTTACTACAAAACAACCACTTGGTCATCAGGTCAAATAAGCATTATTATTTATACATAATTATTATATATGATTATATATAATACATATGTTAAATATTAATTTCATTTTATTTTAAAAAGTTATATGAAAACTATTTATTTTATAATATTTATACTGTTTGTTAAAGAGTGTTCAGCTGTCTGAGTCTGCCTCAAGCTTATCAGCAATTATAGTATTGTAATATTGTTTGTATTGAATTGTTTGTATTTACAAAAGTTTTACCATATTGGGCACAATATTTTTACAAGCCTACAAGCTAAAAATTCTACAAGTTTATAAGCTAAAAAATATTGTGGAAGTGTTCTGTGATGAAATTGGAGTTTCAAGCTGACTCCTGCTGGCAATCTGTATGGTTTTGGATGTCTCCACTGGGGTGTACAGAAGCTGCTATGTCTCAGTTTCATGGAAATGCTGTGTCTTTTCCTAAGAGGGTCTCAGGAATAATCTCTCTTGAATCTCCATAGATCCAAGCCCTAGGATTACTCAAATTTATGTCTATGTATGTTTACGGGTCATTTTTTTCTGCTCTAGAACCCTGCTCAGAAGCTGGAAGTAACTCTGTATTGTTCTTTTATGAAAGTAAGGAAATACTTTTGTAAATAAGTATTACTTACTTACTTTCCCCCCCATTAAACACATGTTAAGTGGGGACTATCCAGTACTCCTCAAACAATCATTTCTCTTTGGGATCAATGATCATATTTAGTGGTGTTCTAGTGGCCTGTTGACATTAATGACAGGAAAGTCTTCATCAGTCAGACATGGGTGATTAATCACTGATACCACCCTCCTTATCCAAGAAAAAAAAATGCCAGCTAAATGCAATGGAGGTTTGGCACAGGTGGCTACTCAACTGTTTCTGCTTGAAAATGATATATAGTTGCTTTGGCCTCCCCTTGCAAGTGTGAGGTTTAAAATTGAAGCCATTTTTTAATGCTGACAGACCAAATAAACAAAGAAACAGTCTTCTAAAGCATTGTCCCAAGATTTTTTGCAGAGAAATAAGTCTCTAAATCAAAAACAAAATTGTCAGCATTTTGCACAAGTCCAATGTCATCAAATAGAAACAAAAGATCACTCGTCTGCAGCAATTTTCCTTCCTAAATGGTAGCTTATTAAGTATCGGGATGCAAGATCTCCAGAAACATGAGCAGCCATTAAGTTTATCTACATATGAATTATGCACAGGGAAGCAGTAGTGATCCCATTTTTTCACATAGTTATGAGGATTTGATTGCTCATCTTATGCAATTTACTTTGCTTCTCTCTCCAAAATGATGTGAAATTTTGAAACTCCTCTATTCCAGTAGTGAGGTTGAGACTTACATCATAGGAAATTCAGAGTTAAGTTCTCACAAGGACTCCAATCTCTGCCTGCTCACATGTAATTTCTGTGAAGCCCTTTAACAACCTCTGCAAGAAAAATCTAATTTTCCACCTGTCCAAGAATCTTCATCCACTATGAATATTTAATCCATGTTTTGAACAGGGATCTCCAACACTGTAGTCGATACAAGTGGCACAGGTTCTCTACCATTTTGGCACCACATTTGAGTCCATGCTATACCAAATATCAGTTGCTAACTGCACCAAAATAGATCTTAAAGTATCATGCCCCTCTAGGTTTCAGTAATACATGTAAAATCATGAGTCTTATTCTGAACTAAATCATGAAAACTGCAAAGAGTACTGTCCAACCACCTTTACCAAACATAAATATCTGTAACCAAACAGTCTCATATTATTGAAAGCAAACTCCCAACAGAAACAGCAGTATGTAATTTGAATATAGTGGTCAAAGTTTATGCCTCAGAGTTAATTATTTTATTCCCCTTTATTCTTCTTATTCTACCACAGGAATAGAGAAAACAGCACATCCTGATAATCACGTAGGCACAGGGCCACAGGCTATTGCACTGAGCTGATAGCTGAATCCTCTGCTTCCTAGAGACACATGCTGTGTCCTCTGCTCTCCTAGCAATCAGCCCTAACATCCATTCGATGTTTTGCCTGTTGTGCCCTCTGATACTCAAATCAAAAATTATAATTTTTTCCTTATTTGCAAATTTCTTGCTGGTCCAGAACCTTTTCCTTTACTCTTGTTCCCAGACACATCCATGCATATCTTCCCTCTGCCTTGATGTTTTTTTTAATTATTATTATTGTATTTTTTTCTCTCAAATCTTACTCCTTGTAAAGCCCAAGAAATTTGGTATAAAGAGAGCCGAATGTCTGGAAAAAATCATTCTGGCTAAACAGAAAGAGGGGGCTTTATTATGGTATTTCTGGTTCCCATACCAGTACTATTTTTGCTTCCATTCCCAGTTCTGTTCCATTAACAAGCTTCATTCTGTGAATTGATAGCCAGTCCCCCCAGCACATATGCCGCTCTTAAGAAAAGAGCCCATCTGTTTTGTTTTCACCATTAGTTGTTCCCTCTGCAGTTTCCCAAGCCCCCTGAGAGAACAGATCCTCTCCCCTCCCTTCCATTTGCACGAGCACCTTTCTTCTTTCACAACCAGGTCACCCTGTGGTTGGGGTAAGAAAGGACACTAAACAATCCAACATGGAAATCTGCAAAGAAGCCAAGAGTGCTCACCATGAAGTGCGGGGACCTGCCTGTGTCTGAGCCTCAGCTCTGGTCCTCTCCCGTGCCTCTTTGTTTTCCTCAGTGCGGGCTGCTACCTTTCTGCTTGCTCTTTACGAAATAGTAAGAAGGCTAATTTTAGGGTGCTTCATCATCCTGCCGTGCAAAGACACAGTGTCATGTCAGAATCAGCAGCATGTGGCACCACTTGGAGCTGCTATTTTATAAGCTGAGGTTCAGTGTGTTCTCAAATTGGTCTCTGCAGGGCAGAACTGGCTCAATTGTTGATCTTGTATTTCTGGAGGAGTACACCTTAAAAATCAAAGTTTGGTATTTCAGCCTGACCAAATGCCCAGTTTAATGACGTGAGAGTAGGTGACTCAGCATCCAATACTTAAACAAACAAACAAACAAAAAGATTACAGGGGAATTTCCTGGTGTGCAGTTAGTACCTAGCCTGCTGTTCTATTCTTATATAATAGAAAAATTCACATACTAGTGTGAAACACCAGAGCAATAGGAGGAGAATAGGTGTCACATGTGGAAAAGGGCTGCACTCCTAGCCCTCTGCGTGGGATGCTTCAAAATGTTCAGCATCTTCAGCCCCAACCTGCAGGCGACCAGGCACTTGTGCGGCTTTTGCCACACTGCCAGCAAATGGGGTAGCTGCTTTGAGTCCCAGCTGCTCTTTGTGTGGGCTTGGGGATATCGGATCCACGCAGAAGTTTGTGAGCACAAGAGCTGCATACCTAATGCAAAGGTCAGGTTGTTCCCTTCATTGTAGTCTTCCTGTCCAGCATTCGTGGCTGTCCTTCGCTGCTTTTCCATTTTCTTCACATCTGTCATTCTGTGAATAGCATTCTTTTGGCTGTTTTAGCTATTTTGTGGCCTGAGGGGTTGAAGGGAATGAGGTGTTGCAGCCTTTTGTTCTTGCTTATCTTATTTGAAGGTATGACTCCTGTGCTTCTAATGAGAAGCTCCCTTAATTAGATGCCTCAGGTTAGACGCAGAACTTGCAGTATTTTAGATTTAGTATTTACTGATTTACATTCACAGTACAAAAACTCTTCATTTTTTTCACTACGCTGCCATCAGTTAATAAAAAAATTGTAAGCACATGTAAATTTGAGCTCACTAGAATCACTACAATGTGCAGGGTGGGCAGAGCGAGAACTAAAACATGCTCAGTTATAAAGTAGCAGAGCGTATAAAATGCGTATGTGTGAGTTATGTCTGCCTACATGGGTGCACATTCATTAATTGGCTAACACCCAAACGTTGATCTTGTGAAAAATATAAGGATAAAATGGAAAACTGAAAAAGCATAAAAATGTCTGTGCGTACCTTATTTGCACGGCTATTTGCATGCTAAAGCCTTTCCTTTGTCTTAATCAAGAATGCTCTACACACAAAGGCTTCTCACAAAGGTTAGCAATTTCTCACAGCAAAATGCTGACATCTGTAATTTCATGTTATCAGCTGTTCTGGACACACATTTCTATTTTCTGTAGACTGTGACATATCAGAGTATAAAACAAAGGAGTTTGAAATGAGGAATTAATGTTTAAAAACTATGTACTGAGCGTTGCCAGGAGAAAATGGAGGAAGAGAGCAGAGTCCATCTCTGTATTCACCATACAGAGGTTTTCTTCCATAACACAGTGGTCTTAAAAATATGTAGATTAACTGAATGATGTTTTCCAGTATTATAACACAAGCTATATAGTAGGTAACATTCCATATGTTTTTTATTTCATTTTTATGTTGCCTGAATAGGTGATTAACTGGGGTACAAATTAAAAAAAAAAAATCATACTGACAGCAAACAGCAGGCAGTAACCAAGCGTTGCTATTTTAGTAATGGCAGGATAACTGAAAAGAGTTTCCTGCTTGTTATGACCACCAATAAGAAAACTGAGTAAGTATAATAAGAAGTCCTCTATGCTAAGGCACTTCAGAGAAATAAATCCCTTCTTTTTGAAGTCACTAAATTTACACTTCTTGTTTTCACTGGATTTTGCATCACTGCCAAACCCTTTTTTTTTTTTTTTTAATATAAATACTAGAACAGACATCAGGAATGGTGAGGTGTAGGCACGCTCACCCATGGTTGTCTTGACTGCTGGCACTGCAAAACCACAGTTTGGCAGATTTTATGCCAATGGATGCAGAGTTGGTTATACTGAGCAGCAGGGAGTCCAAGGGATGGGCACTCCCTTTCCGCCGCCCTTGCATTTATATCTTTAGCACCATGAAGGAAGGGGCTTTCTCAAGGCATTAAGATAAGCAGGACACAGCTCATCTGGCACAGAAAAAAAAATACCTCAAGCTGGGTAGTAAGTGGAATAAAAATACATTTTTACAGTTCATTTAAAAAAGGCATATTTGAGTTATTTAACTTGCATTAATGTGATTTAGGAACTATAAAAAAATAAATAAAATAGTAATTATCTTACATAAGGAAGGTGAGATTTGTAGGATGACATCGTATATTGTTTCATGCTTTATATGTTTATTATTTAATGTATTTTATTTAATGTGTTAGGCCAGTTACCAAAATAATTTTCTACATAATAATAATTGCAGTGGGCATATTAATGTTATCTTCAAGTACATGGACATATCCCCACATGCTGGTCAGAGGACACATTGCACAATGAATGGCTTAATATGTAAAACTTCCTTGACAGTGTAATTATTCAGTTACTGTCCTGATGGACAAGGCTCTCAGACAGTTTGATTTTGGGGCTGTCCTGCATGGAGTCAGGAAGTGGACTCAGCGATCCTTGTGGATTCCTTCCAACTCAGGATATTCTGTGACATATATATAAAAAAGGAAGCGTAGAAGATAATGCATGAAGTTTTTTCCTGTGGTTGCTATGTCAAACAGCTGCTGCTAACTTTCTAATCTTGCAAGCAGAATGGAAAGGCAAATTGTTTGCATCCCTCCTTTAAACAAGGCTGTGTAATTGCTACCCTGAAAAGTGCTGCATCACTTAGGCTTTGTCAGCCATGCAGCTATGTCATTTTCTCTATGTATGAATTTAACAGTTCTGCACAGGATCTTTACTGATCAATTAAAACTACAAGTCCCATGGAGTCTTAACTACATAGGTACACAAAGGAACATTTCATGGCTAGACCAAGACATCCTATTTGCCTTTTTTTTTAAAGCAGAAAAGCAAACAAACCCTTTCCATTAGAGAGCAAAATGCTACCAACCATATCGCCTTTCATACCGTAACCTGTAAGAGCACTTACTGTGAGGTGTACCTGCTCCTGGCCCTTTTTCCTTGCTGACCTACGTACCCGCGGCTCCCAGAACCGCTACAGGGAGGCTGCCAAGCAAGGAGCCTGCACTTGGTTCTCAGTCAGCCCTTACACGAGGGGCAGGGGGCTTTCCTTCCAACGCTAAACAGAATCCTAGGGAAACGAAACAAAAGCCTACAAGATGCGTCTGCTGTGTTCACGTGTATGCTGCTGCCCTGGACGTACACGCGTAGCGCACACCAACGCTTTAACGCGTCCGCCTTGCCCTGACACCGAGAGGAGCCGGTAACCGGAGCGCGCCCGCCAGCCACCCGCCTTCACTCCTGCTTGCGAGATGCGGCTCCGCAGCACGAACAGCCCCCTTCGGCGCCGCGCGCCCCGAGCCTGCCACCACCAGCCAGCGGGGGGCTGCGCCGCTTCCTCGCCCTATGGCACCGGGACGAAGCGGAGGGCACCCAAGGAGCTCCGCACTGCGCCCCGAGGGCTAGGCCACAGCCCACCTCCCCTCAGCCGCCGGGGCCTCGCGCCGGCCGTTAAACGGCCGCGGGCCGCGTGACGTCACGCCGCGCCGCCGCCGCCGCCCCTGAGCACGAGGCCGGGCGGCGGAGCGGCCCCGCCCGCGGAGCTGGCGCCTGCGCAGACGGCGCCGGCCGGGCCCTGTCAGCGCTCCGCGGCGGGGCCGCTCCCGCCCTCAGCGCTGCCCGGGGTGCCTGAGGCGGCTGGGCCGGGCCGCGCCGGGCCGGGCGGTGGGGGAGCGGAACGGAGCCGAGCGGAGCGCGGCGCAGCCGGTGAGTTCCGCCGCTTTGTGACGCGCCGCTGCCCGTTTGCGCTTCCAACGCCGCCGCACTCCGCGGGGCGGCTGGGGACGGCGGGACCGCGGCTGCGGGACCGGCCGGGGGGAGCGGCGCTGCTTGAGGGGGGAGCGGCGGGGCGGTGGGCGGCGGGGCAGGTGCGGGCCGACCAGGACCGTTACGGGCGCTGCCGCCTCGCAACCGGGGTGCCCTCGGGGGAGCCCGGCGCCGCCCCACCGCAGCGGGAGGAGGCCCCAGCCTCCCCCGCGGCGTGGCCGCCCCCACCGGGCCCCGCCGAGCTCCGCGGCGGCCGGACCGGGCCGCGAGTCCCGCCCTGAGGGAGCTGCGGGCCCCGGGTGGTCGGCTGCGCAGCCTGCCGCTCTCTGCTCCCTGGAGCGAGCCTGCGGGAGGCGGCCAGGCCGGCCGGTAGCGCCGCTACAGGGCCCTTGCTGGCAGGGGCTGGGCCGGGGGCTGCCTGCTTTCCTGCTGGGTGTCAGCGCTGGGAGCCCGCTCACCTCACCTCGCGCGGAGCGGTGAGCAGCCCGCAGCTGACAGTGGGACGGGGCTGGCGCGACTGCGTGCGAGTGAAAAGCGCTGCCGAGATCTAAGGTTAAAGTACAAAACTTTTTTGGGTGCTGGCTCTTCAAACAAAAACAAACCTTCTGTGGGAAGCAGAGAGGAGAAACTTTCCTCTTTTTTTTTTTTTTTTTTTTTTTTTTTTCTTCTCCTAACGAAGATCAGTCTTGCCTGTGGAAGTCTTGAAGCACTATAATCATACATCTTTCCTAACTTCTTGTATTGCAGGTTGAAGCTTGCATTGCACTCACAGATCTGTGAAAGTTGCTGTTGCATAGCTATGTCTTAACTGAAGACGTCTTCATTTTGATGTCCACTTCTGAACGTGGTACGATATAGCTAGGGAAATATTTGATCATGCCTCATCTCCTGAGATAGGTAAACAGAATGCAATATATTTTAAGCTATATGGTTGTTTGTTTTCTTGTGAGATCATAAAAAGAGGCATCTTTTTTACTGTATTTTGACTTGTGCAAAGAAAAATAGTTCATCTTGTGCTGACAGGAGTTCTGCTGTTCTTTGGTTTACGTAACACTTCGGTGCTAACCAATGTCTGGCTTCTCTGAGCAGTCTTAGCAGGCAATTCATGTATGTTATGGCCCTGCACAATACAAGATTGAGTGTGTGTGTTGTGCATTGTATTTCAAATTACGTTATTCGTGCTGACTTAGTACTAATGATCACAGATGAAAATTTACAGTGATTTTGCACTGATTCCTAAAGTGCTCTGAAAACATGGGGAAACTTCCTGTGGTGGAAGTGTCATACAAGTAATAGTAAATATCATCGTAAGCTCTTTGCCATCTGGAATACTGAAAATGAAAAAGGAACGTAGCTTTGTATCTTCTCCAAATAGGTACAAAGTCTGTCAGTATGAATACTGTTACTTGCAATCTAGAGGTGTTAGTTAGGGATGCGAGTTAGCAGGGATGACTCTGCCTGTGTGACTTCCTGTTACTGCAGCTGTAACTGTGAAGCGCTAGCCTGTGTTCTGGTTCAAGACTGGGACAATCCTATTTATTCTCTTTTGCTGTGTAAGTTCACTTGACTCATAGTAGTTTAAATATAATGATTGACACATCATTTTATTCTTTGTGTTGTGTAACTGGATTGATCAGAGCTGACCATTTTTTTCCAAGCTGTGAGTCAAATGTTGTTTTTGGTCTCTTGTCAAAGCCATACACAGAGCTTTCTGGAGCCGTGCAAGGCCTCACGTTAATTAACTATCCTGTACTGTCTCCTTAGGAGACATTTGAGGACTTTTCCTCTGGTTGGCTAGAATTGGTGGTGATTGTCATTTAAATAGTTGTAGATAAGGAATTAGAGAAGCTTTACTGTGGTGCTTTTACTTGGGTGGGCGGCCGAGCTCCACCACAGCCGCTCTCTCACTCCCCCTCCTCAAAGAGAAACGGGAAGAAAATACTATGAAAGGGGCTCAAGGGTTGAGATAAGGACAGGGAGATCACGCAGTAATTATCGTGACGGGCAAAACAGTCTCAGTGTAGGGAGATAGTAAGATTTATTGCCTGTTACTAACCAGCTAGAGAAGCGAGAACCAAAGGAAAGAAACCACAAGCACCTTCCTCCCCATCCACCCTCTTCCACCTCATCCCCCCGAGTGTGCAGGGGAATGGGGCAATGGGGGCTATGGTCAGTCTATAGCACTTCTCTGCCGCTCCTTCTCAGTCACTCTCATCCATTGTGCTGTGGGGTCCCTCCCACAGGATGCAGTCCTTGCTGAACTGATCTAGCGTGGGCTTCCCACAGGCAGCAGTTCTTCAAGAACTGCTCCAGATATGGGTCCGTACCATAGGGTCCATTCCTCCGGAGCAAACTGCTCCAACCTGAGTCCCCCAAGGGCAGCAGCTCCTGCCAGGTCACCTGCTCCTGTGTGGGCTCCTCTCCACGGGCTGCAGGTCCGGCCCAGAATCCGCTCTGGCAGGGCTCTTCCACAGGCCGCAGTCTCCGTCGGTGCAGGCCCACCTGCTCCACTGTGGTCTCCTCCACGGGCTGCAGCGTGGAACCCTGCTCCACCGTGGTACTCCATGGGCTGCAGGGGGACAGCCTGCTTCACCATGGGCCTCACCACAGGCCACAGGGGACTTCTGCTCTGGCGCCTGGAGCACCTCTCCCCTCCTTCTTCACTGACCTTGGTGCCTGCAAGGCTGTTCCTCACTCCTCTCACTCTCCCAGCTGCTGTGTGGCGCAGTGTTTTTTTTCCCTGTCTTAAATCTGCTCTCACAGAGGTGCAAAACAACATCCCTTATTGGCTCAGCTCTGGTCAGCAGTGGGGCCCTTACCAAACATGGGGCAGCTTCTAGATCCTTCTCATAGAAGCCACCCCTATGGACCCTGCTACCAAAACCTTGCCACATAAACCCACTACAAAAATAGTTTAAATAATTCTAGATGAGGAATTAGAGAAGCTTTAAAATGAATAATACTTAAAAATTTTGAAACAAACTGATAAAAACTGAGGACCTGCACATCTTAAAACTGAAATTTGAAATAGGAAGGAAAGCATCTTACTGCAGTTAATGTAAATGTTGTCTGAGAAAGTAAGTCACCCTTCTGAAAACTGTTCACTAATTTAATATATGGCTATATTGAAAGTGAACATGTGGGGAGATAAACTTTGGGGACAATGCTGAAAAATTACATTTTCCTTTTCTTGAACAGCTACACACAAGGAAAATTCTAGAAAAGTGAAGCTGGAAGATCTGCAATCAAGAACACAAACATGTTGTGCTGGGGAAATGCATCGTTTGGACAGCTTGGGTTGGGCGGAATTGATGAAGAGATTGTTTTAGAACCCAGAAAAAGTGACTTTTTCTTAAATAAAAAGGTCAGAGATGTAGGGTGTGGACTGAGACACACTGTTTTTGTCCTGGATGATGGGACTGTGTATACGTGTGGATGCAACGACCTAGGACAACTAGGGCATGAAAAAGCCAGAAAAAGACCCGGTAAGTTCAGAAGTAATCCATCATGGAGCATTACGTGTTTGAATTATGTGCCTTTTGTTTCATTATGCCGCATCAAGCCCAAGGCTGTCAGTGTTTTTGCCTGTGCGGATCTGTATGCACAGTAGTTCCTCCAAGAATGGGCATATTTCAAACTTCAAAAGCATTCCCTTGGATCACGGGGTTGTTTCTCTGTACTTTTGCTTGCCATGTAGCGGGACAGTGCCGCTAGTTTTTGTTTCCAGCGTGGAACCCCTTCACTTGGGGCTGTGGAGGCCTCGTTGGCTGGCTTTAATCCCAAGGGGAGCTGACCTGCCTCAATACGTGGATTAGCATTGCGCCGTGTGGATGGGTTTGGCTACTGGAGTATGGTGGAAGTGAATACTTGGCATGCCACAGTCGAGAAGCATTCTGTGTATTTTTAACCGTCCAATATCAGATGTAGAGTGGTTTTGATTAAAGCAGCGTCATTTATTTTCTCTTTTTAAGAACTAAAAACTTTTGATAAAAGACTTGTACACATATAGAGCATTGTAGAAATAGGATTTGGAAAAGCCTAAAGGATGCGGTGTATCAGTTCCTTGGACTTTCTTATTCCTACCTGTGTTATATGTGTGTTTCTGCTCCTTGCCTAGTGCATTTTGCTAGCAGAAGTGGGTAAACATCTTGTAAGGACTGCAGAGGAGTGTGCACATGGGCTCCCTTCAGAGCTGTGCATGTGAGTCATATCTGCAAGCTACTGAGAGATGGAGCAGTGCTTCTGACAGTATTAAAGCATCACGTAAGCAAACTGAAAAGGCTTAGTAAGAGTTTATTCTGATTGCTAGGACTGCAATTTTGCAAGTTACTTGGCACAATAATTGATACAAACAGTTCAAATGGAAACAAGACAGTTAGTACCTCTATTATGCAATATTTTAGCAGTTCTTTGTTCAGAGTTTTGATTTTGGTGCCAAGTAAAGATTTTTCTTGTAGTTTATACATAACTTTTAAAACTGATTTGAATTTCTGTTGGGAAGCAGTAAGCGCGTATTGAAACTGATAAAATGAATCCTGCGTAACACTGTTTCATGAACTTGAATAGAAACTTGTCAAACTTGCTCTGAACACTTGTTATCACCTGGGAAATAATGCTGAATTGTCTTTTAAATCTAAAAATTATTGTAAGAAATCTGACTTGTAATTTTGTTTTTTAAAACAGCCCTGCATGAGCTTTCACATGTAATAGGCAAATACTCACTATGAATCTTTTTTTAACGTGCTTAGCCAGCAGTCTTGAGGGCTGTCATGTCCTCTTTTTTTTTTTTTCTTAAATCCAGAGATTACTGAGCATACTGTTGAATGTTACTATGGAAGTCGATGCTTTGGGATAATATTAGTCAAGAGAGGTTCAGTATCTTCACAAATGGGTGGAAGTTCTTTTTGGATGTATGTCTGCTAACTAAAGACACTTTGATCACTGACTTGTCATCTTTGCCCCCTCAGTGTCACCAGTGGTGCTATTTAGCTGTTACCTTACCTCTCTCCTCCTCTCAAACCTCTACTTGCCACAGGGATTGGTTTCTTAATCCATATTAGGCAAAGTCAGTCTGGCTACTTCAGCAGCCAGTGAAGATAATCAGCACCAATCTGCATGGTGTTGCCTGAACTGGAAAGCATGTACATGACTTCTTCCACTGGCAGAGCTGGGGAGGCCTTAATGGGCTAAACTGGGGGGGCTAACCTCTTTAAGAAGACCAGCTGTTAGCAAAATGAACTTATGTCTGCTGCTTTTTTAATTCTGTTTTAGAAACTAATTGTCTGTTAAGTTACAGGTATTGTTAACTACTGTTTTGAAACTGATTTAGGCTGTGCTAGGCTGTGTTTACAGAGCGTGTTACATTGATGATATGCAGGCATTTCCAGTAGTGTGGGATTCTCAGGCAGGCATAGAATATACATGTTGGAAAATCGGGCAGAAAATGTCCAGGCAGGCTCTTATTTAACAGAACTATTGAAAATTCCAGCTGTAATGACAGGCTCTGATGATACTTTGTCACCTTTACTGTTCCTGAAATGAAAATGTTAGACTTCTGCTCACAAGTCATAAGCACAATAATTTATACATTCAAAGGTACTCAAAAGTACTGATGCAGACTACTAGGGAAAAATCACAGGTACTTTAGTGTTTGCTTTTCAGGGGTGTGTAGTGTATATCTAGAACACTAAGCTTTAGGATCTGTTTCTAGAGTAATTTGCATTATAAAGAGGACATTGTGTAGCTAATTGCAAAATCAGTAGCTTTAGTCTTTAATTTGCCCTGCCTTGTTCTGCAGGTTGTTTTGTTGTTGTTGATAATGAATAAGTGAATTTAATTTGTTGTGGTGGAATGTTTTCCGCTTACATAATGTCTACACGCGTAGTCATTTGACAGTAATGTATTTGACCATAATGTTAATTGAGTTTCTTTACTCATTTTCAGATGGCAAGGTTAAAAGAAACAATTAAAACCCACAGAAACGGCAGATTTTAGTATGTTGCTGCTCTAAGTTAATTCCAGAAACTGTTTTTGTTTGGGTGTCAAATTTAACTTCTGCTAGGATAGCATGTTTATAAATTTCAATTAAAGGTATTTTGGCAGAATTCTAGGGTTACTTTAGTGTCATTTTGATGGATATCTAGTAGACAAATGACTGTAACTGTCACGGACAACGTTAGTTTGTTAGTTGCCTTTTTTAAAAGAAGAAACAACGAACAATTAACTTCCTTTCTTGTCTTCTTAGAGCATGTTGGTGCACTGGATGCCCAAAATATTGTAGCTGTATCCTGTGGAGAAGCCCACACTCTTGCACTAAATGACAAGGGTCAGGTATACGCCTGGGGTCTGGCTACCGATGGACAGCTTGGCTTGCCTGGAACAGAGGAATGCATCAGAGTGCCCAGGTTAAAAGCAATAAGTATATGATAAAGTTATTTTCTTTGAGAAAAATGTAGTTGAATCACATTGGTTAGGCTTTTAAAATTAAAAATACACATTAGGAAGTGTATTTTAGCATTTCAGCTACGGCACGTGCATGCCTCAGACTGTTTATTTCCTTTCTCAAAAAGTCAGCTTATGTGAGAAGTGTGGCTTGGTTCGTCTTTGTTTGTTTTTAAATTGTCATCTCCTAAGAGTGGAGGTTGTGTTGCAGAAGTAGTATGGGTGTTTTTTTGTTTTGCTTTTGACATAGGAAAAATCACAAGCAACAGTTCCTCAAAACATGAGTAATTTATAACTTAGCCATGCCTATCTGTGATGTATAGATATGAAGGATATAAATAACAGTTAACCCTTAATAAAGGGTTATTTCTGTATCAAATCTAAAAGTCCATAGGCCTTTTGGAAACTCCTGTTTTTCTGATAAAAAAAAACGAAAGCTTTCTTGATTAAATGTGGTTTTATATAGTATTTGCAACTTGTTGATAATACTGTGTGATATTTGCCAGCTTTGTAAGCAGTTTTGACTCAAATTAATGTTAGTATACCGAGACAGAAAAAAATCATTCAAATTATAACAGAATGTAATTCAGCCTTTCTACTAAATACTGATGTAAAGAAGAGTAATGCATCATAAAACCTAATTTCTTTTGACAACTAAAAAGAAAGAGCCTCTCTTCTTGCTTCCTGTATTCATTGGCTCCATTCAGCTGTGTGACATCTCCTTCCTAGTCTCTCTAAAGTACATGAACCTCCTTAATTCTTCATTATGTTTTTTTTACTGAATTAATTAATTTGAAAATAAGACAACTTGTCATTAGATGTATTAGCAAAGAAGCAGTTTTGACTTAAGACTTTGCTAAATAGCTGTAATTAAAGTTAGAATATTTCAATTAGTTTAATATATACTTCAGTGGAAAGGATGCACTTGCTTTATGTTACCCTTTGGTGTGACTTTAGATTTCATACCGTGACCTAGTAGCTTAATTCCTTCTCTGTTTTCTTATCCCAATAGAAATATTAAAAGCTTATCAGAGATCCAAATTGTGCAAGTTGCTTGTGGTTATTATCACTCACTTGCACTCTCAAAAGGTAAGCAAGATTCATCTGAAGTTTTGTGTAGTTTCTTACCTGGGAATTCTGAAGTTTTCAACATTCCACTTCACTGAAACTTGAATTTAAAAAATAAATTTACGAACGAAATTAGTGTTGGTTATTCTGCTTTCTTTTTTCTTGTGCTTTTTTTTTTTGATTTTTTTAACAACATCTTGCTTTCAGGTAATTTCCTTTTTTAATTCATCATTGTTTCTCTCCTTGTTCCATCTCTTTCATCCTGCTAGCATACTACTTTGTCACTAGGCTTTTATTCTAGCCTGCAACTTCAGATTATTCCGGCTTGCAGGCAATGACTTCCTCATGTGCTTTTCTATTGCAAAGCCTCTATTTGGTTGGTGATCCTACAGTTAAAATGAAATGTTCCCTTATAACCCACATTTTGAAAGTTCTAAATGTGTCCTCAAAACTTTTAGGTGGGCTCTGAGAATGTACTTGTTGGCCTCACTTGTTTGTCTAACAAATAGAGCTGTCTGGAAATGAAGACAAATGTGAATTTAAACTTCCTTTGTGTTTGTTTTTACTGCGACAAAACTTCCTTTGAAAGTGGGTGCTGAACAGGGTGAATTTCCACCATGGAAACATAGAGCATTAAGGGAAAAAAAAGAAAAAACACACACACAAAAAAGAAAAAAACACAAAAAATACACAAAAAAGAAGTAATGTCTGGCAGTATTTCTTAGCAACCTGTGGTAAAATACAAACTACATAAACTTGGGTGATGTATTAATTGTATGCTGATTTAAAAAAAAAAAATAAAATTCATACCGATACATGCCTTGATTGAGCACATAACTTTTTAAAGTAGGCTTGTATTGAGGGTTTTCTATGCCATGTATTCTATGTATTTGCTGGCATCTTTGCCCCTTATAAACTAGTGAGATTCCTTTGTTTTCAGGATATGTAGACTGAGGTATTAAAATAACGCTTTGCCTGAATTAAGAGCAGCAGTATAACGTGTTCAGTAACAGAGTTGTAATTCTAAGTGTTCTGCTGCTCGAAGGTGTAAATTAATAGGACTTTGTCATTTAAAAATCAGTGTTTTAAATACTTCAAAGCTTTGCTTACAGCATCCCTGAAGAGTCCTATTACTAATTCATGGGTTTGCAGCTGCATGTTTCAGTTTGTCACGTGTTGTAGTATTTTGCTTTTTAATTATAGTTTTGAGAGTACATGCAGAAATAGTAATGTATTAACTCTTGTAGTAGTGAAGAGGGTTTTGAAAGTGATTTAAATATTTGGGTTGAACACCTGCAAATTAAAGAATGCTTAAGTTCAAAAGTGAATGAGTCTGTTCAGTGATCTGTGTGCATTGTCAAATCCAAAAATATTTGAAGAGTAACTGTCTAACCTCACTTCTAGTTTCTCTTACAGTAAATAAACTTTATAGAATTAAATGATATTGATTGTACTTACTGTTATCTTTTTAAACAGGAAGTGAAGTGTTTTCCTGGGGACAAAATAAATATGGCCAGCTGGGCTTAGGTTATGAGTACAAAAAGCAAAACTCCCCACATGTGATTAAATCTCTGCTGGGAATCCCTTTTGCACAGATTGCAGCAGGAGGAGCTCATAGTTTTGTATTAACTCTTTCTGGAGCAATTTTTGGATGGGGACGAAACAAATTTGGGCAGCTGGGTCTTAATGATGACAATGGTAAGTAAGCATTTCTACAGTAAAACTTCATGCTGAAGGTCTTGGTTTGTGAATCTAAAGATACCGATATTCTTAGAAAAGGAGCAGACAAAACAAACCTTTGTTGAATATTGTCTGATAGTGCCCATGTCATGTGAGTTTATATAAGGAGGGCAGAGTTCCACCCCCAGCTATTTTGTAGTGAAAGTTCGGACAGCATTATGTTGAAATTCTAGCTGGCTTGACTTTTTTTCTTTCCCTGTTCTAGATTTTTCTGACTTCAGCTTTTTGAGTGGGATTGAATTAAGGTACTATGTAGTAGCTACAGTTTGAAATGAGTTTTAGGTAGATTTAACTTCTGGACAAAAACAGTGAAGTACTGAAGCTATTTGATTGTCCTTAGAATGTTTAAGACACTAAATAGTAGTTTATTTCAATTATACAGACATTGTCCTTTCTCAGGCCACTTCTGAAAATTGTTCATAATTTTCAGCTATTTCCAAAATTTCCTCCATTATAATGCCAATACTCAATAATAATTAAACAAGCAACAACAAAAAGTAGACAAAGGTTTGTTTCTTTGTTACATTACATAAACACCATCAGGGCACAGGGCTCCAAGATGGAAGTATATGATGCCAGATTCCCTCAATATACAGTTCATTATTCAATAATCTACATCTAATTTCAGGAATTAATGCTTTCTCACTGATTCCTTGTTCTCAACACCCTTTAAAATCAGAAAAATATGTTGCAGTTAAAATGTGTATCTGAATTCATGCTTTAAATGTGGCTGCAGTCATGTAACAAGAAAATTACACATTCTTCATCTGATGTTTTCCCCATGAAATTTGACTTCTTGGGAATTTTCGGTTGCTTTTGTAGTCTCTTTGGAAAAGTATATGGCCCCAATTTTGTATACAGCATCACTTTTCACTAAAATCCATTTTTTTTTCTGATGTCTATATAGGGTCTTTTTTCAGACAAGTGTACCTGACAAATTTTTAGGCATTAACATTTAGGAAATACAGCGTTTGTGCATCTGGGTGACAAAGTTGATTTGTTGCCGCACTAGAGGGAAGTTAGTTGTACCTCCTAACTATTCAGTGGTCCATTCTATTATACCTTTAATAATATAGAACTGTGACCAACTGATGCTAATTTATTGGAAAGCTTCACAATTGTGAAGCTCATAAACACCTCAAAACCTTTTTTTCTTTTCTCATGGCCAATGGCAGGTACTAGTGAAACTGAGGCTCGTTGCTAAAAAGTACATTAGTATAGTAGTTCTTTGTTTTTCTGTAGTAGCTCTTTCATCTAAAAGTTGTATAAACCCTGTCACAGCGATTGCATTCTGTTGACAACTGTAAAATGCTTGTTTGGTTGGAACCAAATAAGAATGAATAGGCAAGACTATTTGCTTTCGTTTTTTTATCTTCAAAATAAGCATTCTACTGCTGTATTAAACCTCTCAGACAGGTACGTTCCTACCCTGCTGAAGTCACTGAGAACTCAGAAGGTTGTTCATATTTGTTGTGGAGAAGATCATACTGCCGCCCTTACAAAGGTACAATATTTAAATATGTTTATACTTTGATTTTGAATGTTTTCAGGAGAAGATGCTATCTGATTAGGAAATAACTAACAAAATTCCACTTACAATTTCTTCAAAGTTTGTTGGATGAAATTGAAGAAGACTGGAAGAATGGTTAAATATTTGGGAAAATAAAAATAAAACACCTTACCAAATGCAAGTAATCTTTCTGTAGTTTTAGTTTTTTGTCAGATTTAGTAAAGGTGAGCACACAAAATAAAGCATTTTTGATAAGACAGTGCATGTTATATTATTAAAATGGTTCTGGTATTCACATTTATATTAGAATATACTAAAGAGATAGCTGAATATAATGCTTCTAGCATTGTTTTTATCAGTGATCAGGCCAAGTTAATTTCAAATTTAAATTACACGCCATAAGGTTTGGGGTGTGTGTGGTTGCTGGGAGGTACTAAATTGCAATTTGCTGCTTATGTCCTATTGGCCAACAGGCAGAAGAAATTGAAGATTTACATAATCTACTAGAAAGTATTATATCGTGAGGTTCTATGGAAAGATAGTCATTATTTCAAGGCCATTTTGGGAGAAAAAGAAGCATGGATTCTGTGTCAGTGTGACATTCATATATATATATATATATGTATGTATGTATATATATGTATGTATATGTATGTAAGAATCAATCAAAATAGTTGGAAAGTTTAAATGTGCCAAGTTGCTGTGTACATGTAACTGTTGGCTAAATGCATAATCTGCAGTCTTGTGTTTGTTTAAGGTTTGGATGCTTTAAGGAGGAACATAGGATGTAATGCTAGAGCTCTTTCTTGTACTCATCTTAGTGATGGATAGTGCTTTTAAGCATCAAGTGATAAGTACCCTTATTTTGTGGTGGGTAAAATAGTACATACTCATCTTTCTTTAAATGATCAAATCCTCTACCTTCCTGTGTTCGGATATTTGAATTCAACTTCAACATTTAGGTATAAATCAGTAGGTGTTAATGTTCTGATGTTTCATTTTGTTCATCACTCTTGATAAAATGTGTCAATTTATAAACAATGTTTTGAACTTGTAAATAGCAGTAGACAAGTATTCTGACCAAATGAGATCTAGACGTGACTAAATATTCATTTATCTTCTGAGTCTGTATTCAGAACTTTGTTGTAGAAGGTATTGGAATTTTTGAAGTAACTATTTTTCAGTTTTTTCTCCGAAGAAGAAAAATCTGTATTTACTCTCTTGAAGAATGTACGTTTTTTAATGTATGTTTGAATTTTTAAACTGCAACAAACAAAAGTTTTGAAGAATGTGGTTTGTCTAAGTATAGCCATACCTTTGTTGCTTAATTGTCTATAGTGGAAGGAGAAAACTGTTCACAAACAGTTGCTTCTTGTCATAAAATATTCTCTTGCTTTGACTGGAAAAGACGTGGCAACTTTGTAGTCACAAAATGGATATTTATGTATTGTGTAAGGTTATGGAAATACAGAATGTAAAAAATTATAACATATTCTATATGTTTTCCCTTTTTTAATATATGGAAGTGAACTTCAAACTTGCTTTGATGGACTCAAGATATTGAATTTACTGTAAATTGTATGAGTTTATGTTACCCATTTATATAGGTCCATTTTTCCCTTGCATGATAGGCCTTTCAGAACCAGGGGTCTTGATATATGTTTTGTAGACAGTACTGTGTGTGTGTGAGAGCATTTTTCAATTCCTTCTCAAGTTCGGAAAAACCTGTCACTGTTTGTTATCCTGATTCAGTGAATGAGGCTGTTGTTTTTTCTCAGTGGATGCTGCCATTTTAATGATGATTTCCAGCAGAGGTCCTGTCTGATGCAGAGTAGAATTGAAAGAAAGAGCTTTACAATTTCAAAGCATTTCAAAATGGAAAGTTTCAAAATTGTTGTAAGGTAAGTTGTGTAATTTATGAAAATGGTTCTGATTTAATACTCATTCATTAAAGTTTTTGGTTAATTTATTGATAAGTTAATCAAAAACACTCCTAAAAATTACTTGCCTTACAACAAGGGTGAATTTTTCAGGATTGTCCTTCCAAATAATGAAGCTGGCTATTTCAGTCATACTCTGCATCATCTGTCTGAGGAGGGCAGCTTCCTATTTGTTATTGTTTTCAAATTTCTATTCAAGATTTAAAAGCCAAAGTATATTTTTTAACAGTAAGAATTTATGTACCATTAGAGTTCATCAGGAGAACTGGAAAAGAGGAAAAAAAAAAAACCAAGGATTAGTATCTTGTAATAACACAAGTTAATGACAGGACTCTATTGTATGCTAGTATGAAAATTACAAGAATAAGATTTAACGTGAACAAGGTAATACTTGATAGCTATGCCACATTTTCGTAACTGCAGTTACTTTCTGATCCTTCTGTGTCTCAGGACCTTCCTGAACGAATGTATTTTCTTTTTCCCTGCAATTCCAAAATTATCAGACAAGGTAATTTATTAAGTCCCTGTTTCTGATAATTTCCTTGTTCCAAGATATACTATTATTTTAATCCATATAATTTATTTGTTTAGGAAGGTGGGGTTTTTACATTTGGAGCTGGAGGCTATGGTCAGTTGGGTCATAACTCTACCAGCCATGAGATAAACCCAAGGAAAGTTTTTGAACTTATGGGAAGTGTTGTCACGCAAATCACTTGTGGCAGGTAAGATCTCTTCTGTGCTAGTGCTATGAATCTTATAAATTACTTGTTTTGTGTAAAACTTCACATATATTCTAGTATGAAGTGTACTTTTTCCTTAACCTTGGTGGTTAAGGAAGATGAGATAAATAAGGACTCTAAATACCTTTAGCTAGTGACGTTACTGGGGTTTTAAAAACATTCAGTAGAAGAACTGAAGGATGTTACACTGAGAGTTCTGATTCTCTACACTGAAGATGTTAATAATATGGTCCTGTTTATTGCTGTCATTTCATCATTTCCTATTAAAGTATGAGAGTGTATGGGGAGTTACTTCACTGAGGATAAATAAAATTCGGAAACATACAGCATTTTTTAAAATATCTCTAAAACTGTACTGTACTTCAGTTCCTAATGTTGTTTATTTATTTATTTTAATTATATATTATTAATAATAGCACCCAAGAAATTTGGAAAAATTATCAATGCAGATGAAAATGCCCTTGTCCAAAGAATTGCATTCCAAGATAAAATGGGGGAGACAACTTAATTTTTGAAGAGATGGGCATATCTTGTTATTTGGGTTAAAAAACACATTATGTAATCCTTTCTGCATTGTGGTTGACACTAATTGGACCTATTCCCTTTTATTAGTTTATGTGAACTCAGTACTGTTTTTTTGTGAACTTTAATTGAACTCAATACCAGGAGGATGATAGGGGAGGGGACATCTGGAATTGAGATGGAGAAAATGGGATGCAGCCATTCTGGTAGAAATTGCAAATTTCGGAATGTCCAGAGATATGCCCTAAAGGTCAGACTGTGGATAGGCAGGGGTTCAGGGCAAAACCTGGCATCTCCATTTCCTGAATGCTTCCATGAAAACGGAATGTTGCGTATTGCACTGTCACTTGAAGTACTGCCATTGCCAATCAAGATGTGGAGTTTGTGATGAGACCTTTAACAGAGATTTTAACATTTAACAAAATTCTTAGATTGCAGAAAGCACCTTATGGTGCTTATGGTTTTTTTTTTTCTTTTTTTTTTCTTTTTTTTCCACTAGACAGCACACTACTGCGTTTGTTCCTTCATCTGGAAGAATTTATTCTTTTGGACTTGGAGGTAATGGGCAATTAGGTACAGGAACAACCAGTAACAGGAAAAGTCCCTTCACAGTAAAAGGAAACTGGCTACCTTACAGCACTCAGTGCCTGATACCCACAGGTAAGCAACACCTGGTGGATTCACTCTTCCTATTCCTGTTGCTTTTTAAGTGTTTCTTGGCTCTTGAGATTTTAACTGAGCATGGAATATTATAATCACTTCCTTCCACACAGTTTGTTTTCACTGTGCTCTAGTTCACTCAAGTTCATTTCTGCTGTAAGAAATACTTATAACAATTTCTCGCTTTGCGGTTGAGGCGTAGGTACTTTGGTAGCACTGGAGCTAACACTTAATAGCTGTGAGTGTTTACCTCCATTAAAGATAGTTTTAGTTATTGCATTGCCAAGATGTGCCCAGACCAAGGTTACATAATGAAGGAACCGTTTCCTAATCGAGTATGTTGATTGCAGTGTCTTGAGTGTTTCTCAAATCCACATTTTCAGTTGATGTTTTTTTATTCTTATTGCAGATAGTGAGCAGTATTACTGTGTAAAGAGAATTTTCTCTGGTGGGGACCAAAGCTTTGCACACTACTTTTATCCACAGGTAATACATCAAATATACTTTAGAACCAAGCTGAATTTATTTTGCTCTGATGCATTTTAAGAGATACTTCATATTGAAGATGCAGAAGTATGCTGTAAAGTTTTAAACTGTGGAAGCACAAGACATTGCATCAATTAGCAATGAGAAGACTTGGATCCAGCCTATTGAGTGTTAGCTGTCAGTGAGCTCATGAAGCTTTTTGGCACAGGCTTTTTTCTGAGCCATGAATGCATGTCCTTCTTTCCTTTTTAAAGAATCAGAGCGATTGAGGTTGGAAGGGACCTCTGGAGGTCATCTCGCCCAACCCCCCTGCTTAAGCAGTGCCACCCACAGCAGGTTGCCCAGCACCATGTCCAGGTGGCTTTTGAATATCTCCAAGGAGGAAGAATCCACAACTGTTCTGGGCAGCCTGTGCCAGCGCTCAGTCAAAAGCACCTTTTCCTTTGAAAAAGGAAAAGCACTCAGAGCTCTTCTTCCCTGGCCTTGTCTGCTCTGTTCTGCTCTGTAGCTGATACAGCATGCCACAGTGATGAAGAAACAAACAGAGCTGACTTTTTGCTAAAAATGAAAAGTCATAATGCAGTTTATGTTGTAATAGTTTTATACTAAACTTAGAACAATAATCTTTAAGAGAACAAGAATTGATCTGTTTGAGTTCCAGTGGCTGGGGAGAAGGGGAGGTCTGGGAGGACTTGACAGCAGTAATGGTGAGGTGGGAGCGTGACAGAAAGGAAATGCTCTTCAACAGTGACTTGGAAGGACAGAACAAGGTGAAGATATATTCACATAGAAGCTATTTCCAAATAATAGCCCAGGAGATTTGAGACCACAGGGATTAGTGAAGCAGGAATTAATTGAAAATAGGAGGTGAAAAAGTGATGACACAAAGGGAATCAGTAAAGGTTTTGGGGGAAACATGTTTTGTTGCCAAGAAAAACTGGGGTCAGGCAACCCTGTGCTCCCACAGTTTATTCTGCTTGTGAAAAATGATTTTTTTTCTATTTTCCCCTTCTTAATTCTGACTGAGTTTTGGTAACTATTTCTGTATTTAACAGAAGCTTGTTTAACAAGTGTACACTGAAAAACTAACTGGTAGTGTAGGATCAAAACTTTTTTATTAAAATTCCACTCAAAAAAGATTACTGCGCAAATTTCATAATCAAAGTAGATTGTGACTGACTAATTGAGGTAAACTTAAGACTATGAATGCAGTTACTGTGGTTTGTTCTGTACAAAAAGTGTTAGTAATAGATGGACACTGATGATGCAGAAGCATCCTTTTTAGAACTCCTTAGTTGTTTGCTGATTTTCATTCTTTCAAAGCCACGTGAGTACTGTTCTACTGGGACGTGGGTGTCCTTGCCAGCTATGGGGTCTCAGCAGGCAAAAATCAGTGGTTTTTTTTTTTTTTTTTTTTTTTTTTTTTCCAGTTAGTTTTTGGGCAGGTCTGTTCCTTGAATTGTTTCACTGTGATGCTTCTGCTGGACTCAAGGAAAACAGCAAGAGAATTTCTTGTTCTGATCCTCCCTTTTGGAGGATGGGATCAGAAGTACTGATTTTGGGCAACAGCTAGTCATCGTTACACTGGGTCAGCTATGTTGTAGAGAGCATGTCCTCGGGAGAAATGCCTTCTTTGACTAGTTTAATCTTATTTTTGGTGCTGTTTGCTACTTCTTTTTTAATCAGTGCTCTTAGTCATAAAGGCTTTCTTGCTTCTATTCCTGTTTTGTGTTAGAAATCTCACTGTAATTCATTCAGTTTGAGCAGCACATCAAAATGCAGCTCGTATGATAATGCAGTAAACATTCAGAGAAACGTGATTCATTCTCAGAAGAGTCTGATGGGTATGGGGTGGGAGAGCAGCTGTCTGAAAAATTGAATGCGTTCTTTTCTGTACGCTCGCAGCCTGGCAGTGAGCTAAGTGGCTGACAGTGACCAGAGAATAAACATGTTTGCTACTCTTGTCTAAAGCTTGTTTAGTATTCATCTCCTAGAAAAGTACTTGTATGTTTAGGGGGTTTACCATGAAATAACCTGTGGTGTGAATTAAGACACTAATCTGGATGGTTTTAGTTTATCATAGCTTACTTTGCGTTCATAGCAAGTGCAGAACTGACAGAATATAGTAAATTGATTCTTGGGCTTCTTTCAAATAGTAGTCTGGGTAGTCAAATTGTCAATCGATGAAGAGAAAAAGATCTTAGCCACAGGACTGTTTTTCTGGAAATGGGTTTAATGTGCCTGATTCTTTGTTTTCTTTACAATTTAGAACATGGTGCCACCAGATGATTTCAGGTATCCTGATGTTTTGAAGCAGATCTGGACTGTGAATGAAACATTTATTCAGAGATTGCTGACTTTCCCATCTGGAAGACTTCCTGTAGAGATCGCTAAGTAAGTATTGTAGAGGAAATAAGTTGTCTTCAGTAATTTTATATATGATCTGGGCGTGACTGTGGTTTTTTACGGACGTAGCAAGGGTAATCTTAATTACTGCTTTTATTGCATACAGAGCTTTTCTTGTGCTTTCATTGTCATGCTTATCATGTAGTTTTATCTCCTTTGCTCTGTCTGATCTCTGTCACAGTTTAGGTCACTGCTCCATACAAGATTAAGTTTCACTTGGAAAAATAATAGTGTGTATAAAGGAATATGAGAATAACTCTGAATATTGTTGCTGTCTTACTAAAGGAGGATGCAAAGAAATTAAAAACAAACTGCAAGTCTCTTGTTTTTAGCTGCCTTAAGCATTGAGTCTTGAATGGAGGTTTTACCAGATGTTGTTTGATCATATTAAAGTCAGAGTTAGGTCCTATGTTCTATGTTACTTATGAAGGATTTTATAGAAGATGCTAATTTGTAAAAAGAAGTGTAACTTCTTTCATTTGAACAATTTCAGTGAAATTGATGGAACATTCTCCTCAGCTGGGTGCCTCAATGGGAGCTTTTTGGCTTTGAGGTAGGTGGTCCGGCTTTTAAACAAGTATTCCTGTGAACAGAAGAATTAATGGTGGCTACCTTCCTAGTGTCTCTTGTTTCAACTATGACACCTTCCCACCATTTTCCCTTCTTAGTATTACTCTGATGCTTTCAGTTTAACCTTATAGCTCCTTATCTACATGCAGTTTGTCAGCTGGCCCAAGTGCAGTGTCTTCTGCCAATTCTTGGAAGTGCGTGCCACCTGGCTGCTGCCATTTAAGCCAGCTAAAGTAATTATTTAGCAGCCACAAGTTGTATATAATGCAAGGGGAATATATTGTACAAGCTGGTTTAGATCTCGGTGATTGCCAAGATCTAAAGCATGACTGCCTTGCAGTTAGAGAAGATTTTTTTTCAATTGCTTCAAATGTTGTGTAAGAGTGATGCTGTGATCACTAACATTTTAATTCTCTGTTAAATAAGGTTAAAAATTAAAGGTGAAAAAATTGTAGAGTCCTAAGAATACAGGATTCAGTCTTTCTCTATTTTTTTTTCTTGCTGTAGCAATGATGATCATTACAAAACCAGCAGTAGATTCTCAGGGGTTGATATGAATGCTGCTAGACTACTATTTCACAAACTTATACAGCCTGACCACGCTCATATATCACAACAGGTTTGTGCTGCATATTTTCATTTTGTTTGGGATCACTTTACTTTGTAGCTATAGAGAAATACTTCTGTTACGCTTGCTCCAATCCTTTTAATATCTTTCTTTAGTCAATAACATATCAACTACAAATAGGTAAAACTGTATTGTGCTGTGCCAGAATGTAACACACCAGGATATTGTATGTCTTTAAATTTCAAAACCAAGACAGTGTATTAAATAATACAACACAGGTTAAAATCTTGATCTCTTATTTACTTTTGATCTAGGTGTGGGATTTTGTTTAAATGCCCAATTGCATTAACACAAACTGCATTTTATTATGCATTGCAGGTGGCCGCTAGTTTGGAAAAGAACCTTATTCCAAAACTGAGCAGCTCCTTACCAGATGTTGAAGCTTTAAGGCTGTATCTTACTCTACCAGAGTGCCCACTGATGAGCGATGCAAACAATTTCACAACTTTAGCTATTCCCTTTGGAACAGCTATTCTGAACCTAGAAAAAGCTCCTCTGAAAGTTCTTGGTAAGAAAAAGAATTTTTTACTATTCAGCTTTAGGATCTACAAACAAAGATATATAGAAATTCCATCAGCGATGACATGGTCGCAACAACACCTGCTTGTGTGTTTGCAGTTTTGTAGAACTCCTCAATGAGAAAGTTAAGGGTTAATATTGCTTGCTATGTACAAAAACACCTATCCTGTTGCTTCTGAGTGAACTAGCTGGCCATCCGTATTGATTCATCTGGTTTTGTAATCATTGGACTCATTCCATTTGGGAGGAATTATACTACATATATGAGTGCATTTGATACGTGTCTTTGCACTTTAAAGTGAAAATAGTGTGCTCAGACAACTAACAAGCACTGAGTAATTTACAGGAGTGCTACAAAGCAGATATTAAATTGTCTTTGTTTTGACTGTAGTACCTGTTTTTTTTTTTTTTTGAGATCCATGTTATCTCACTGATGCTAAACTGCAGTCTTGAAATACGCAGATTAGAATATTTTTTTTTTTTTAAATTTCCTTGCACTTTTTTATTGTGACTCCTCTCACCAAGGATTCAGCTTGAGGAGTTGAGATACCAGAACATTTCCTTTGTACTTAGTATCTTTTTTAAGAGGATACTTTCTTCTTCATTGGGGTGGTGTGTTTTTGATTTATTTTTTTTCCCCTTTACTTGTAATCCACCTCTTAAACTTCACAGTAGTTTTTGGTGAGTGTAAAGTGTGCAGTCAGTAAAAAGCTTGCCTGCTATAAAGAAAAGCAAACTGATAATTTCTTTGGACTGCAGGTCCTTTTTTGTGTTGCTTAACTACAAGTGTTTCCACTGTTCTTGCTAGGACTCTTTGCTTAAGGTTTCAAGGTTTGAGCCACCTGTTTCATGTCAGAAGTAACTTCATGATGCTATAGTGTACTTTGGATAAACAGACTTAATTTAAAGAGATGGTGTGTAACGGTAGGAGCATAGAAATAGAAGTTTTTTTTACAAAGAGCAGTTTATTGTTCAAAAGTTTGCACCACTTTTTTAAACTTTTTTTTTTTGAAAGAAGCATTCCCTTTGAAAGCAGTGGCCCATCCCACCTTACTTTTCCCCACCTCAAAATACTTTTTCATATACTTGGGTTAGTTGTCTTCTGCTAATTTGTTTTATGTCTTTTTTACTCTCCATAGCTTCCCCATTTCAGTCATGCTTACACATGGTCAGCTGCTAATGCCCCTTTTGTGCTGTTTTAAATCCCAGAATGGGGTGGAAGAGGGGAGTAACACTGTAAAGTAATACACCAGAAACATTTCAAAGTTGAAAGTCTGTTGCTTCCCCAAGTCTTACTGTATAGAGAACTGAATTTGTATTGAAGTGTCAATATTTTGTTGTTCTTTCTCTGCCCACCTGTCTTTAGTTTTTGGTAACTGACAAGTGTGCTTTCTAATAAAACACGTTTTTTAATTAAGAGTAGTGTGACATACTGTTGTAGTGGCAAGTACTACATTTATGTGTTCACCGTTTGTTGACAGAAAATTGGTGGTCTGTACTTGAACCTCCATTATTCCTCAAGATAGTGGAACTCTACAAGGATGTTGTGGTCCACCTCTTGAAGTTGTATAAGATTGGCATTCCTCCATCTGAAAGAAGAATATTTACCAATTTTCTACACACAGCTTTCAGAGTTCTGGAAATATTGCATAGAGTATGTTTACATCATTTTTAACCAATTATTTTGTTTGTTTCTGTCAGCATCTGTGCTGTGTAGTTGTTGAAAGAAGTTAAATGACTAAAGAGTTTTAAATATTTAGACTTACATCTGCAGAAATATTTGTAGTTGTTCCATTTAGACCTATGAGCCATTGGAATTCTGGATTCCAATCTGACATGGTGATGGAATTATCACAGACTGACCCAGTCAATTGCACCTGTGAGGGTATGTTGGAAAGAATTGCCTCTTAAGTTTGAAATGATAGCAAATAATGTCACAGTTGGAAGGTAAGAGCAAGTTACATTTTGAGCAAAATCTGAACAGTTTTACCAGGACAAACTTTTTCTTCTCTGATTAGTTTATTCAATGTGCTAGTATGTTAACTTAATTCATAAAAATTAGTAAATTTATAAGCCTTGAATAAAAATAGCCCAAATCATTCAGAGTGCGCATCAGACGCCTGAGAAGCTGTAGTATCTGTCTGCTGCTGCTGCAATTTCCTCTCTCACCCTCTTTTTTTTTTTTTTTTTTTTTTTCCCCACTGTAATTTATTCTGGTCATATGGCATTTTGTAATTACATCTTTCAAGAGCTTTGAAGGCACTCCTTAAGGTGCTAATCAAGTACTGTATTCACACAATCTAGTGCAATGGGGTAAGTGTCTAAATTGGACCTTTGTGTGCTATATGTACACCTCCCATTCCCCAAGGAAAACAGAAAGGATATCTGCTTTGGAAGCTGGAATTCTTAGGCTTTGGTTTGCTGTGCTTTTCCTTCATTTATTCTGTATGAACACTGTCAAATTAAGGCTGGGAAATAAGGCTGTTCAGTAGCCATCCTGTTTTGGAAGTACAAAATGTCTATTAGAGATTCGCATTTGGAAAGCTGTTGGTGTGTAAGAAATGACTATTTTGCTGCCTTCAGATTTTCTGGGTTGCAATAGCTGTAAATCTTAACAGTTGAAGCTGATCTTAAAATATTTAAACCTTGTGGGTAAATGTAGAGTTATAATCTTGCTCTTCTCTTCTAAATTCCCATTTTTTTGGAAACCCAGCTCTGACTAATAAGTACTTACATTGTAGAAATAATTACATTTATAAACAGTTGGGCAGCAGGGTAGTACACTGATACATTCTTAATAATTACCTGGTATGGGCTAAAGTAAGAATGGGAAAAATGGGGATACTTACCTAGGATATTCCATAGATTTAATATCTGTTTTTGTTTACTTGTTTAGTGTTTTTTGGGGGAAGGATTGGGTTCTTTGGTGGTAGGGGTGTTGGAATAAAGCAAGTTTAGATGATCAGTTTTTAAAGAGAGAATTTGTAATCCCTCTGTTCTGGCAGTTAATGATGCTTCTCAGTCATTGGGAAAAGAAGCGTGTTAAGAAAGCAAATTTACTGAATCCTCTTGGAAGCCTGGGGTTTAAAATTGCGCTATTAGAGACAAGCCTTTAAAAATGTTTGTTTTCCATGTCATTCGCTTATTTTTCTAAGCTTAGTATTTTTAAATAGAAATTGTTCTCTGGTCACAGGTAACAGCACTCATATTGTAATAGTACTCATATTGTAATTGAGAACGAAGTTTGTCATTGTAGTTTGTAAATCTAAAGAAAGTAGTTTGTAAATCATAAGAATACACTGTTCCTGTGAAATAACGTGGTTTCAAAGTGGCACCACTGTATTATGCAATACTGCATGATCGATTAATCTTATTTTTTGCAGCTTAAATAGGATTGTGAATAATCCCTGTTTCCATATCTTTAACGTTGAGTTTCTTATGCTTGTAGGCACTGTTGTTTTTCTAGTACTTCTTAGTAGGTGGGTGTCTGTGGCTGACATAACAAATGCTTGAAAACTACAGAAAAAATCCTCTTAAACTGTTATGCAGTGATAAAAATAAATTTTACTTCTTTAGGTGAATGAAAGAGGACAAGTTATACAGTACGACAGATTTTATATACATGAGATACAAGACTTGATAGATATCAGAAATGACTATGTCAACTGGGTCCAGCAGCAGGTGTTTGGAATGGTAAGAGTTCGGATCCTTCTTCCCCCCCGCCCCAAGCTTGCTTTTGGTTGTCTCTGTAGAGAAGCCTGTAAATTTTCTAAATAGGGGCACTTTCTTTTCATACAAGTATCTGCACAGATCTCTGATACTGACCAGACTCAACTTTTGTCAGGTGCTAGCTAAAGAATTGTTAAATGGGTGTGTTTCTTGTAGGGTATCATTTTTAGGACTGATGCCGTCTAACGTTTTAATTAGAATGCTATCAGTTGAGATTTGCCACATTGGAAAAGTTAGGGAAGTGCTAACTCTTGACAGGAAAACATCCAGAATAACCTGAATTACTCTGCAATCTAGGTTCAGTCAATGTTATCCATAGAGAAAACTGAAAGTGTCATGGAAAACTAAGTTTAGAAATGAAGTAGGGAGTTAAAGGGGACAGATAACCAATGTAATTTTCTACTCTGAGTGTAGTGACAAGAAGTAAATTATTCTTGGATCTGTAAACAGAAGAGTGGTAAGTGGAAATAAATGACTGTGCACAGAACTAGTGAGTTGGATAAGGCTTTGTCACACAGCTCTTTGACTAATGCTTTGAGAGAATAGAGTAGGTTAATACGCTTGCTTTAGCCACCTAAATTTAATTCTGCAGCAGTACCTAGAAGTTCCTGAACGGGGGAAGCCTACTTTTGTTGTGTGTTTTATGAATACAAAGCAAAAGATAGCTCATCTACTAAAAATATATATAAAAAAATATAAAATAAAATAGCAAGAGCAGGGAGATGATATGTAAGAAATAGTGAGATGATAGTGGTAGTCGTGACAGACCTATGTTTCAGCCAAACATCTCTGAAAAAGTATTCAGTGCTAGATGTAGGCTGGTGTTGGTAGCTGACAGGGGCAGTATACTAAATGAGATGGAGAAGGTGGGGAAAAACAAGGCCTTGGAAGAAGAGGACAGGTTGTTTACTTGGAACAGAGAAGGATATAGCAGTGAAGGATGTAAAAGTGTTAGAATTAGATGACCTTTGCAACTATGTTTTAAATGGATATAAACAAGAATTGCATTTGGCATGATCAGACAAGAAAATTCTGAGATAAGGGAAAATGGCATCTGGAAAATTGATTAGTGTCTGAAGTCTTAAGCTGCATTTGTTAAATTGGAAAATTAAGCAGTAGCTTGATATTAGTAAGAAAATAATACTGATTTTCCCTTTAATCATCTTTATTTATGCATTTATACATCTTTAAGTTTAGTAGAGAAAAAAGACTTTGGCTTATTACAAGGCTGAAAAAAAAATCATGGCCTTAGTCTTAGCACCTGCATAAGTGGTTTTGAGGGCTTTTTCTTGCCTTTGTATCCAGCAGTTTGTGCTTTTGCTTGTAAAGTAGTAAGAATCCCTACTTGCCTATTTCATCACTAATATTAATCAATCAAAATTTCTTGTGCTAGTGTCATTTTTTATTGTCATAACTTGAGGCAAAGGTGTTTGTTCAGTTCCTTAATTAAAATGTGGAGAGGGGAATACAAAAGAAATGAAAAAATCAGAAAAGTTTTAGAAATTCGGAAGAAAAAAAAATCTAAGCTTTCAAAACAGAAGAATAGGGGAAAATCTGAAGTTACTAAATACAAATTCTCCTTAAAAGAGATGAGTGGGAAAAATAATTAGGAATAACTGATGGTATATACAGTAGGAGTACAAAATAACATGAATTTGTTTGTGAGGAATGGGCTACTGAAATCTGGTGTTTCTTTTAGGAATTAGGGTTATGGAGAGAAAGCAGATTTTACACATGATGCTATTTCAGTCACCACTTTCTGAACCATAGTTGTCTGAAGGGATGAAAGACATGGACTCCAGATGGCTCTTGAACAGGAGACGTTTATTGCCCTTTTTGACTACTACATATACTTTCCCCGTAGCCTCACGTGCTGTCCACGCACCTGATTCTGTCATACAATTGGTTAGAGACCCTCAGACATGAGCCTCAAGCCAGCCAGCAACTGGCCACTGCCCAAAGTTCATCTTTAACACTATAGCGAATTTACTTGATCTCAAGCTTGCTCAAGTTTTTGTTTCTACCGCTTGTTTCCTCATTATCTCTAATTCAGGGACGTGTGAAGCAGCGTGAAGCCACCTGCAAATTCCTTTCCCACAGTTGTCTACATATTGGACTCCTAAGTCTCATATGTTTAGTCACATATCACATTTAAAATTGATTAGTTTATCATTAGCTTTTATTTTTCTTTCAGCAGTGGATGATAAGGGTAACAGTACCGTAGAGATAACTTGGTTTCTTAGCAGAGTTTATCTAGCTTATTCGGGAAGTCTCTACACAGACCAAGCAATACGTATTGGTCTGTCTCTAATTTCAAATCTCAGTTCTTTTCTCATATGCAGTATCATAGATCCAAACGATGCTTGAGACGTAATGACTAATTGGTTTTTTGTCTTTACACTTTTACTCAGTAAAAATGCTTTAATGTGATATGCTTCATGCTTCAGTCATTCGAAAGTGAAAAATGCATATGTGAAAGCAAATGTCATTTTCAATATATGGAAGTAAACATTTTAAAATGTTAACTTTTGTATTCAAGAATACAAGAATTCTTGATAGTCTAATGTTCCCTTTGTAAAGACACACAGGATGTTAAAAGGCATTGTTGTATTTGGTGGATTAATTAAAATGTTTATGGTGGTTTTTAATTCTTTCAGTAAAGACTTTTTTGGGGGGGAAGCTGTAGCTAAATATTCTTAATTTTACATCTTAAGATGAATAATTAATGCAGACACTAATGCTGCTTTTTCATCTTAATTGTTGCTACCTTTGTGCAAATGCTGTCTTAGGATGTCAACCATGGATTATCTGAGGTAAGATTGGTTGCAATCTGATTTCTTTTCCAGAATGTAAGGAAATCAGAAATAGGAGTGTGAAGGATTGCGAGATGTGTTTTATTGGAAGTAAAGCCTTATATTGGCATGGATGTAATCTGAAAAGGTTTTTATGGGGTAAAATTATGTAATTTATATAGCAAATTCAGAGCAGAGTTTGAAAGCAAGGACTTGTTTGATGATAACATACTAGCTGTAATAAAAGGTGTGAAATTAAAATGTACTAAGTGGGGGTGGGCTTTCTGCTGAAATACTAAACAGTTGAACATCTATTTTCCTGAGATGTTTTCAGACCTGCATTGACAATGAATAAATATTTATTTCTCTTTTCAGTAAAATAGATATATTAACTATTATTGTAAAGACTTTAATCATTATAGTTTTTTTTTTAATAAGCAGAGTCGTGACGTGGTTATTCTTATTCTAGCTCACAGATATTCCTGTTACGATTTGCACATACCCATTTGTTTTTGATGCCCAGGCAAAGACAACTCTCCTTCAAACAGATGCAATCATACAGATGCAGGTGAGAGTCTGCTCTGTTTTTAAAGATCTGATTTACTTTGGATTTAGCCTGGGGGCCTTTGGAGGGTGCTTTTTTTTTTTTTTTGTGGAGGGGGGGGGTGCTGTTTTTTGTCCATAACTCTATCTCTTCTCCATGAAAATGACTGAGCTGTGTTTTTTTTCAGATTTGTATTAAACACCTTAGTCTTGATTTGCCTGTTAGAGGAATAGAGGAAGTTCAGGTGTTTTTTTAGAAGGGGGATAAAAGGGTAAGGGAAACATACTCCCTGAGATTAAAGGAATATGAAAATAATTTGGGTGGATTCAGTAGCTGTCTGCACTCATGTTTTCTGACTTTTTTAAGATAAGCGATGGACGTTAATGTTGACAGCCATCTAGAGTTACTTACTGATCCTTATATTATGGTGTTTTTTTGTTTGTTTTCCAGATGGCTGTTGATCAAGCTCACAGGCAGAATTTGTCTTCTCTGTTTCTGCCAGTATTTGAATCTGTCAACCCATGCCTGATATTAATGGTGCGGAGAGACAATATTGTAGGAGATGCTGTGGAAGTCCTAAGGAAAACAAAGAATGTGGACTACAAGAAGCCACTCAAGGTATTACCAGTACACTCTGGTCTAACTGTATTTTACTGACATGTGAGTAATTGAGAATATATTATGGACAAATGTTTCGCTTCCTGTTTTTAATTCTGTGCTAATTGAAGTGTGTGTTCCAGGTTATTTTTGTAGGGGAAGAAGCTGTTGATGCTGGAGGTGTTCGCAAAGAATTTTTTTTGCTCATAATGAGGGAGTTGCTAGATCCCAAATATGGCATGTTCAGGTACTACGAAGAGTCCAGGCTGATTTGGTTCTCTGATAAGGTAGGGTGCAATTGACAGTTTGTGATAATTTTATTTCAATAGGAGAAGGTGAACTAAGTAGTCCAGAAATATGTTTATTTTTGTCATTGTTAGATCAAAACTTTCCCCTCCCTTTTTTTTTTTTCCCTCCATTCCTTGCTCTTTACCACTTGTGCCCAGTCCAGGTGACTTCAGTGGGAAGTGCCAGCCAAAGTAAACCGACTCCAAGAGCAGAATTGGAGTGGCAGAGAAAAATGATTTGGCATGTTGAATTTGTCTCTCTGTGTTCATTTGCATTTATGGGTCAGTTTTGTATGTAGTCACCTGGCCATACTTGCTGGAGCGTTTTGATTGTTGACGTTATAGTCCTTTTTCAGAGGAAAATACTGACTAGAGTGTCAGTGATTCCTGAACACTAAATGTTTCCACAGCTGTGTTTTAAGCCTTAGCTGTTAAGTCCAAATGAGTCAATAGAGCTCCTCACCCCTCCATCTACTGCACCCCTCTTCAAAACACAAATTAAAATACAAGGACTGAGTAGTGTAATAGTGAGTCACTGACACAAACAGAATCTTTTTTGCAGTAGTTTCAGAAGCAGGCATCACTTATAGTACAAAACATACCATCTCTCTGCTTTTTTTTGGTATGTAGATACTGCATGCATGCTTTTTTTCTGCACTCTAAATGATTTAAATAACTTAAGTTTAAACTATCTTATCTGTTTTCTGTTCTTAGACCTTTGAAGACAGTGACTTGTTTCATTTGATTGGCGTTGTCTGTGGGCTAGCAATATATAATTTTACTATTGTAGACCTTCACTTCCCTTTGGCTTTGTACAAAAAGCTATTGAATAAGAAGCCATCCCTAGATGACTTAAAAGAATTGATGCCAGATGTTGGCAGGTAAGCAAGAAAAAAAAGGAGACTAGGAATTAAGTTTTAATTCAAGACTTTCCTTTGAGAATTTCAAGAATACCTGATATTCACGCTATCAGGATGAACAGCTCAGAGTAACTTGCTGCCATTGTGCCATTTCAGACAGGATACATGCTATTGTTAAACACCTGCTTCCAAACGTTTGATTTTGGTATTCTTGTCTTCTGTGTTTTTATCATCCTATGAGACTTTTAGGGGAACAAAATGTTTGCAACTCAAAAAAAGTGGAGTTTCTGCTGTTAATTTTATAAACTAAGCATGAACATAGTTTTAGTTCCAGACAACTAACTTAGTTCAGGGATGAAAATATTTTTATTTTAGAAATAAATACATGCTAAATATCTGTCCTTGAGGGGGCATTTGTATTGAATTAACAGGTAGGGGTTTCAAATGGAGTGGTGGATTGGGTGTTTGCCTCAGTGTTGTGAATGAGAAAAGTTTGCATAAGTTTGAGGAGAAAATGAACAAGTTAATGGAAAAGCTCAGCAATGGCTGTAAAGGACTTCTCACCTCTGGCTTGGGAATCCTTTAGCTAGAGACCAGGATACGAATCTTCTCTCTTCACACCTGGATATAAGCAAAAGGAAATAGTAGTACAAGTAATTGAGAAACCATTGCTTGTCTTTAAGGCTTTGCTTACCATACTTTTAAAAGTAACATGAATGGCTTGAGATTTTCCCAGTGCTGTGCTATAGGATGCAGATCAGTGACTTAACAGCTGGAATATACCACTAGAAATAATTATAGATTTCTATTGAATTATCAAAGCATATTGAATGCTTTGGAAAGATAAATTATCTTTTTTTCCACTGGTACAAGTACTTTGTAAATTGTTTTGTAGGGGAATGCAGCAGTTGCTGGACTATCCAGAGGACGACATAGAGGAAGCATTTTGTCTTAATTTTACTGTAAGTTTTACATGATGTTGGAGTCTTTTTTATTTTAATTAAGCTTCTACTGTCTGTTGCAACTGCTTCTGATGAATTGCCTGAGCAAAAGCATTGGCTGCTGGTTCCCATGAGTTGTTGCGCTCTCTGCTTATGTTGAGATCCGTGTCTGCTGTTCGTGTTGCAATTAGCAAAGTGGTAGGAAGAAGTCCTCCACATGGTAAATAAAACTAATACTTCTTGTTTGTTTTAAATAGATCACTGTGGAAAATTTTGGTACAACAGAAATTAAGGAGCTTGTTCCTAATGGTGCTGACATTCCTGTAATCAAACAAAATAGGTGAGTTTTATGGGTCACGGAGTAGTTCAGTGTTACTATCTGCTTTGGGAACATAACTGGGCTGCTATAAATATCCTTTGCAAAGCTGTTATGCTAATGATGGGAGGCAAAACTACTGTGGTTGTTTTTCCAAATTATTCTCGTGTTGTTAAAACAGCTATTGTATTTAGGAATTCACCATCTGCTGAGTCTTATCTAACTTTGTAGTACCTCTTACACCTTTTTTATTTGTTTATTTATTTGCTTCAAAATACTTCTAAGCTCTTCAGGATCCATTTTGGCTACATGGTCTTTGTTTCACAAGATGAAAAATGGTTGTGGTTCTGCAGGAAGTTACTGAGTAACAATGTGAAAACATCAGCCTGAACACCATTATGTGGTACCTATCCATTTGTGAAATAATATTTCAGAAGAATCTTCTCTTTGTAGAGCAGATAGGTTAGCCTGTTATTGGTGTCATTGTCAAATGGAGGATGGTGGTTTTTTCCCTCTTCCATGGATTCTGGTAATTCTATTCATAAAAGCAGCCTCTTTCACCCTTTATTCCCGTTCTGCTCTTGGAGGATAGACAGAATGTCTGATGGTACTCTTATCCATTTTTGCAGAACACTGTCACTTTCCCATCTCTCTCTGGCCGTTCCTTTCATATATTTGCCTTGGTTCTTTAATCTTTGTGCCTTCTGTGAGCTTTCCCTTCTCTGTGAGTGAAGGGAGAATCCAATGAGAAGGGCATACTGTATGAGAATAGAATGTACCTAGGCTATGCGTACTAGGAGCAAGGGAGAAAAATGTGCCTTAGGCGTGTTCCTGCTTATCTCTGTTCTATGTTTTGAGGAACATTTTCTGTGAGTAGCTAGGTCCCTTATAGAGGACAGAGTTATTACAGAAGGTTCTGAGGTTATCAAACTCATGAGTAGATAAAGGCAGTGACAGTACCTTCATTCACCTGACTTCTCATTTCTGGGAGAGAAAGACAGGGGGTTCACAACTCCAAGTGTAAGCACAAGACTGAGGAAGTTCAATGAAGGGAAGAAAAACCACACTGTAAGTAGTTTTCCTAAAGATGCTAATACCATTCAGCAACGGCAGTCACCACTTGCACTTGTCAGGTGTCTTTCTTTTTTTAGTCCTCTGTAATAGCTGAGGATTTATGGTACTTCATGTTAAACGTGGTACCTTCTAAGTTTTCTAAGATAGTTTGTTGTGTCACAAAGTGACAATGAAACTGAAATATAAGAAAAGTTTTAGGGTGCCCACGGAAGGTATACTGCGATGTCATCACTAGTTGTCTGAAGAAGTCCTATTTCTCAAGACCAAAATGAATCTTTGAATCTTTAGAAAGAATCCATGAATCTTTAATTCAGTTTTAAAAATGTTAACGTAGGGTATAATAATGTTAATTAATTTACTACTGTGAATGTGCTCTGGAGAAACATTTCTTTCCACTGTTAGTATTTATTATACAGACTGCTTAAAACAGATATCTCATTGAGTGCTTTAAGAGGGGAAATGTTTTACAGCTTTAATAAGTGTATTATCAAAATGTGTTTTGATGTTTCTTAACTTACTGGTGATGTTATTCAAATACTGCAGATATTACTCAAATACTGTGGATTTCCATTAAAAAAATGGACCGATATGTTAAGTGTAATGTATAACTGGAGTCACTCTGCCAAGGTAGAAACTAACTATTAACTAGGATCATTTAATAAATATAAATATTGTATCAAGCAATTTTTAACTGCTAACTGCTGTGGAAGAAGCTGCTTTCAAGAAAATATGAGAACTTGTACTGAAGCACAGATAAGGCTGTCTGGTTTTTCAGTATCCTAGCTACATTTCCCTGATCTTTTTTACTGCGTAGGACTCAAATGTATGTTTGAAGTTGATTTTCATCTTCAGTTTGCATATAGTAATCCTTTTAATAAAAACAAAACACAAAGAACCAAAACAATAGAAAAAAACCATATTTTGACATTATCTGGCTTCAGGACATCATATGCAATTTGAGCTTTTAAGCTTGTTGCCATTCAGTTTGGTTCACTGTGATGCGTACAAATGTGAGAAATGTTCATAGTGCCTGAAATAAATAACTCTAAATGTTGTAGGTTTTATGTTGCACATCAAAGGCTCTGTCTTGGAAAAAAAAAATACATTTATGTGCTATTTTCAGTCAGGTTATCTTCGCTACACCTGAAGCATAGAGCAGAGAATATGAAGTATATGAAGATCCTTTTTGCTTAACTTCAGAGGAGGTGTTCTATACTGAAATGGCTACTGTTTTATTGATGGAAGGGTGACATACTTTTCTTTCCTTCTCCTCTCAATGTAACTTTTTTTTCTTCTCTATACAGGCAAGATTTTGTAGATGCTTACGTGGATTACATCTTCAATAAATCTGTGGCTTCCTTATTCAGTGCATTCCATGCAGGCTTCCACAAAGTATGTGGAGGTAAAGTTCTTCAGCTCTTCCAGCCCAGTGAGTTGCAGGCAATGGTGATTGGGAACACAAATTATGATTGGAAAGAATTGGAGAAGGTAAAAACCATAGCTATTTGTTTCATATATGTTTAATTTCAAGATGCAAAACCAAAATCCATAAGTGTCCTTTTGAGCTCTGATTTCTCCGTTAATAAGGGATGAGTGTGAGTTCCAACCCTGATGGGATAGACTTGCATAACTGAGGAACTTCTTGGTATAAGTGATCAGTGAATGAAAACACCAAAATATTACTTAGATTCCTGCTTAAAACTTTCCCATCTAATTTCTGAGGCAGACTTTGGGGGAATAGAGAAATGGCACAAAACCAAAAAGCAGCTTTAAATAATTTGTTATGTTAGAAGGGGAAAACTGAACAAAAATGTATGCAGCTAACAAATGTAAGTATTATTGGTCGCTAAAACTTACTGTGAGTTTTTATGTTACAACTTCATTGGGGTTGAAAATGCTTTGGAGTACGTCTGCCCATGTGGTTGAAGTCAGACTGAAGAGCTGAATAAAATTGACCAAGGAAAATTGTAATGTGTAACTTGCAGTGCAGTATCTCGTTATGTAAACCACATTCTGAATACTTCATTGCTACATTATCCTGCTGTTTCTATATGTGAGGAATAACCTAATTTCTTGCTCATTGTAGAATACAGAATACAAAGGAGAATACTGGGCAGACCATTCTACGATTAAAATATTCTGGGAGGTTTTTCATGAGTTGCCTTTGGAGAAGAAAAAACAGTTTTTGTGTAAGTATTTGATGCTACTTTGCAGAAATTGCTAACTGAACAGGATCACTGTGATTGCAGGCTCTTGATACAATAGGGTAGATGTAAGTATTTGTAATGGTGTGATTGTATACAGGAAAAAGTCACTGTAGAAGCTATTGATAATGAGCTTCTCTTTGTTTTTTGCTGAGGTTGTCCTGAGTAATTCTGGGTGGTGGAGGGTTGTAAGATCACAGTAGAGTGAAGCAGCATTTAAAAATAATAATAAATTGCCCAACAATGTAAATTGCTAATGTCATCTGTCTGATGACCTCAAATTTTTTCTGTGGATTGACATCAGGTTTACATCCTCCACTCTTCATTGCACATAGGTGGAATAGTGGGGTTATAACTGATTGTAGATACTTCAAGGCACTGATGTGAGAGAAAATGTACAGGGTAAGACAAAGTCACAGAAGCTGCTTGTGAACAAGCTGTTGAGAATAGATCACAGATTAGTTCATAATTTAAACAAATTTTGTGTTGAACAAACTAATTCTGTGTATTTACAAGATGCTCACAAGTGCAGTAAAGGTATAGCCGGTGGATTTTAAGTAACAAATCCTGATTCAGGAACAACTTTGTGCTTTTGTCAAGGATTGTTCATATGCTATTACTCTGTTGGGTCACAGTTATGAGTTTATACGTGCAAGCTGGGGATCAGGCTAAGTCATTCATTGTTTTTCAAACTTATCTGATGTAATTGAAAAATGTAAATAATGGTAAGAACTGTGTATGTGGGATACATAATATTTAGTCTTAAACTGCTTTCAGGACTCTTTTTTTTTTTTTTTTTGGCAGTGTTTCTGACAGGCAGTGATCGTATTCCAATTCTTGGAATGAAGTGTCTTAAACTAGTCATCCAGCCGACAGGAGGTGGAGAAGGTTATCTTCCGGTAGCTCACACTTGCTTTAATCTTCTTGATCTTCCAAAATACACAGATAAAGAAACCCTAAAATCTAAGCTGATCCAGGCTATAGATCACTATGAAGGTTTCAGTTTAGTATAACTTCAGAAATGAGAGTTCTGTGTAATGTGGGATCATTAAACTAACTTTTTGTGTCTTTCTTGTGGTGGTAAATTCAGTGGATTAAATGATGGAGATGATAATATAACTGATTATTTGCAAGACGTTCAGTGGTGTGGATACTCATGGGAGCCAAAAAAAAAACAGAATTGAGGAACATTTTCTTGTACAGAACCATGTGGATTTTGCCATCTTAAAATAAAAATTAGAGTATTGTGAATGGGAGTCAAGTTTCACTAACATGAATTAACATTTCACCTTATACAAACAATTTGGCTTGAGTGCATGAGAGACTTGCTTAAGTTTTTCATATCACTTAGTAAGAACATCTAACACTTTCCCTGATAAAATTCACTTGGTAACTTTTCATTTTGTAAATAATAATTTTTTTGTGATAAAATAATTATGTTCCAATAGCAGTATGGTTTCTATTGCTTGTAATTGAATATGAGCTTATTTTATGGCTTTTAACAAAAAAGTGACTACTCTGATTTCTGAAGATATATTTTTCTGGTTTGTTTTAAGAACCTTAATAATGGAAGTACTTGTTTAAAGACATTCATCATCACAGTGTACAATCCAACAATTTCCATGAAGCAGTCACTTAGTGCTGGTTTAAAAAAAAAAGAGAAGAAAAAAGTACCTACATGCAATGGCATTTTTAATATATGGATTGACAAGCTGACTTAATACACTGTTTTATTTTTTAAGGACTGATTATGTAAGCAAGCAGACGCAATTATAAAAGAGGTTAATTTATCACTGGGAACCTCTACAGCCATGTGTCAAGAATACAGCTTAAAAGAAAAAGATGCACCAGACAGTTGTTGCTGTCAAGAGGTTAAACATTTATTTTTTAAATGCTGAAAGTGTAGTTTATGGTTTCTAATAGAATTTTCACTTTTTTCCAGATAAATGCATTTGAAATAACTCTTTAGCACCCCTCTCCCCTTTTCTTAAGATTTTATTTTTAGTATAACTGCCCTGAGACGATTGTGCTTAGCTGGACACTTTCAGATTTGACTTTCCTTCTCTGGTTAAATTCCAGATTTTGTGGTGTTAATGCATATGTGACTTGCAGCTGTGAAACAAATATTTATTTTTTTTAGATTTTTAAATGCAGTGAAAAAAAATTCAAGCTATAATAAAAGACTTGAATGAAAACCTTTGTTGGTTGATGTGTATGGATGCTTGCATCATGCATATTTCTTCAACTGGAGGGTAACTTGCACGCATTAAGTCAGCAATACAGCTAGGATACCAAGATCTCACTTTAAAAGTAGGGAAATTGATTCAAAGGAATTGTTTAAAATGCAGTTATTTGACTTGCAGTAGATGTAGATAGAGAAAGCAGTGCAGTAAAGAGCATTCTTCTTTCCATAACGCTGTGTTTTTACAGCATTGTGATGCAGTGTAACTTGTAGTAATTTCTTTGTATGCAGCCCATGTTTCATCTTTTCCAGCCATTTATTACTTGGCTGGCAAATTCTCCTCGTTGTGAAATACAAGAAAACGACCAATGCTAAAGCAGCGTGATCTTACTATACATGGAGGAAAGAAAGGAAAAAAATACATATTATGCCTTCATTTTACCAGGTAATAATAAAACTTTGAGAATTATGGAACAACAAACTTGTAAAGGCAAATATTCAGAAATAAGGAACTGACTAATTTAAAGCTGTTGGTAGTGTTTTTTCCCTTGTGTATTATCACATGTGAAAGTACTGGTTTCTCCCATGTCCTCCGTGGAACCCTTCATCCAGTACACCCAGTTGATGTATGCATTATTTCCCTGTTCGGTTGTGCATGACCAAGCCTATGCATATCACCTAAACTTAGCACTGTTTATTTTTAATTTCTCTGTAGGATTGTTTGCTATTTTGAATTCTTCATCAATATTCATCTGAGATGAGTAATCAGCCTTATTCTGTAGGTGATGGTGTCTAAGACGGAATTCAAGACACTTTATTGAACACTTATTAATTTTTGGTGCCCAATTCAGGATGTGCTAGAGAATTTTAGATGTCCTTTGTCTCTGAAGTGCAGTTATTGTTGACTAGAAGTGCTGTGACAATTGCTTCATGTTGCTGCAGAGGTTTCTCCAGCATCAGAAAGACAGACTTCTTCTGCTCCTGGAACTTGGGTGGAAATTGGTAAGCATGTGGGAGTTGAATGGTTAAATGACACGTAAAGAGCCCACTGGCAAAGGAGGGTGAGAGTCATATTCCTCAGGACAACATTAACCTGAGACATTTTTACAATTTCAGCCTTGGTTGTAGCCGCCTCTGCAAGAAATGAAGTTGGGTCCTACAGAGGTCCTTACATCTGTTAAACACTTCCAGCTATCTTACAGGTGTTAGCTCGTTCAGTGCAGTGAAACAGGTGTCCTGTTGCAAAACAGACTATCTACATAAGAAGGTAAAAGACTTTCATGTAGTGCTAGAAGTAAAATAGTGAATAGTCATAACATTACTTCTGTCAAACAGGTGTTTATACGTATTTTATCATGAGTTCTGAAAACAGAAGACCATTTTTTTAACCAAAGTTAAAACACAAAATGTTTCTTCTGGTTAGGAAAAGGTGGGTAGTGTGAGGTGTTTTCTCACCTTCTTGGATCAAGTGTAATTTTTCATACGTTATTCAGTGGTGTGTGAGGAAGAAAAAGAATCAATTTTTGCTTAGCTAAAAGAGCCATGGGGTTAAGGAAGAAGGGAGTTTTCTTCCTTGACAAATCTCCAATGAATTAGGAAAGATTGCATGTGGGTTTTTAAAAGAATAATGTGAGCAATTAGAGGAAAGCAGTATTCTGGGCTGCAGTTGGAATGCTGTAAAATAATTAATAATCTTTAAAGTAATTTCTTTTGTTGGATTATAAGATCAACATTCTGATACATATTCAGGATTATCACTGGACAACGCTAGTTATATATCCATTTCCATCATATTTACTAAATGAAGACTTGTTTTTGTCCTAGCAGTGGATTTACTGCACCTGTCACACTGGTACAGAACTGCAGGTTGAGTTTGCGTGGCAGAACTACACAGGCTGTTTCAACTACATTTATCACTGAAGCTTGTCCCTCCTTTTCCAGAGAAAATCAAAGAACTGTACCAGTGTAGAACTATCAAAACCATGAGCCTTGCTTAAGCAAAATGGCTTGTCTCCTTTGGCACTTTGTAGGAGCTACTACTATTAAGATTGTGTTAATGTAGAGCATTGAGAGGCAGCATTCCCTTCAAGGTTTATGCTCTATAATGAATTTCAATCCTCTGCACTGCTCTGTGCTGGAACGAATTCGTACATTGTAGTACATATGGCCCGACCAGTCACTTACTGAGGATGGGCTGGCCCATCAGAGTTCCTGCATGTCCCTTGGGTTTGAACATGCTGTATGGATTTTTTGCAAAACAGAAACATAGCATGTTGTCAATGCCAGGAGTGTGAGCTGGAGTGCAGCATTTTTAAATTTATGTATTTATTTATTTATTTTTTACCAGTCTCAGATTATTAGAAAAGAAAAGGAGGGCTATGACACTTGTTCCAGATATCAACTATAGAGCTAGTATGTTTTGGTATTGCTCAGTGTTTGCACTGCCAGTGGGGATCTTTACCTCACTGAGACTCCAGGCTGGTTTAATCCTTGGGTTATGCCCAGAGCATGTGAATCCTACATGCTGTGCAGTGCCTGAGGGGCTGTGAATCTCTGCAGGTACAGCTTCCCCCAGCACGCCTGATTACATGAGGAAATTCAGTGAGAGGAAAAAAATACTAATGCTATGTGAAGACAAAAGTATTTAACTTCAAATACTTTTGCAGAGACTGTGAAAAACAGTTTCCTTCATTTTTTTGAGCAGGTACACCAGCTTTTCTGTCAAAACAGGCAGAGTTGGTGGGCTGTAGCTAAAACCCAGCTTTCCACAGAAATGGTATCAGTCAGGTTTTAAGGCTGGAACTAATTTAATTGTTTTTGACTTAATTCTGCACAGAGGCTACGTAGGTGCGCTTCCTAGTACCAGTGCTGAGTACTCTCTGGAAACCACGTATTGCATCTCAACAAGCCTGAGGGTGTCCACTGGCAAGGTATGAATATGCAAACACACTCCGAGGTGGCAAGATGACACTGTTGATATGTACACAGAGAGGGTGAGAGAAGAGGTAAGGGAGAGCAGTGCCACTTTTATGCAAGGGATGAGCTGGAAGGGACTGACAGCTGCTTGGAGTTCACACACAAGTCATGTGCAGGCTGCAAGTCTGCAGCAGGGAGTGCTAATGCCTAATAAGAATAAATAAATTCATGGTCTGGCAGAGGGCAGCGCAGCCTGGGAGGGTATTTGAGGTTTCTGTAGTTTCCTCTCTGCCAGCGAGCAGTAGTGAATGCCAGGAGATGTTTGTAAGATTGGAGTACGAGTGCAGTGATACCTCTACCAGGCTTGCACCTCTTCTCTAGCATACTGTGTTTCTGGGCCACTTTGCTCTGTGGGGCCCGTTCTGGGGATGCGTAACAGCTCCTGCACAGCAGCCACAGAGCAAGAGGCTGAGCTGGTCTCAGAGCTTCCTGGGGCTCCCTTGTGTGGAGCTGCTGGGCTGCAGTGTCCCATCCTAAAACAGATGCATCCTGTAGTCATAGCACGCTCATCCAAAGAGTGCAATGCAGTCTTAAAACACGTCTTGCTGGCAAAAAGCCTCTCATTAAGTAGCCTAATTTCCTGGAGCTGTGTTGAGTGCCGTCACTTTCAGAAGAGCATGTTTAAGCACAGCAGAAGCACCTGTGGAGCTGGGTGCTGCACCAGCTGAGGTGCATTGATGGGGGCAGATTCTTGTGGCTGTTCCTCAGCCCCGGCTTCTGCCCCTCCATGGAAGTTCCCACTCATTCCAGATGCTGCTGCAGAAGTGGTAAGTGGTGCTGGCAGGGCTGTGGCCTGCGGCTTTGTGATGGGGTGGTGTGGTGGGAGTGTTGTTCTCTGCTGCTTGAGGACTCCTTGTGAGCTCCCTGCACGCTGTTGGAAAGGCGCTGGCCTTCAGCTGAAGCTTGTGTGTGGAAGCAGTGCTTTGTTGTTTAAAAGTATTAGGGATAATGATTACAGAGAAAAGACCACTGAGATATGCTGCTCTTAAGGACTTCAGAATTGTGTTTCTTTGTGGCTTTCAAAAATGTGTTCACTTAGTAGGAATTTCTAAAATCTGTAGTTTAATGTCGTTATTTTGTCCTTGGCTCCTTCACATGTGGTACTGGTGCTGGGGCTGGGCTGTGACTGGGGGATGTGGGGTTTACAGCGGTAAGAGTGGACAAAAATAGTTCATAGTCAAGAGTACTCACATTTGTGTCTTCTAAGAAAACAAACCCTTTAAAGACCTGTGGTCATACATCTGCTTCCACTATCTCCAAGACAGGATAAATAAATACGTGCTTAGAGTGTGCCTTGCCAGTGTTTGCTTAGTCCCTACTTTATAAAGCCCATTACAAACAGATGTCACACAGCTCCCAGAAGCACTGCTGATGCATTTCCCTTGAGAACTGCTGTACTGGGTTAATCTGAGGTGAAAACTGTCCACCTGTAGCTGGTTCAGTTGCTTAAGAAAGAGCATAAAGGAAAATAACCTCTTTGGAAGCCCCTTCAAGGAGCTTCAGTAGACCTGTCCCACCTGAATTGGTGAGCTCCAACAGCGTGCTGTGGCAGCAGGTTGTGTGATTCCAGCACGATGGCTTGTTCGGGTTCTTGTGCTTTTCTGCACGTTCAGCCGAATGGTCTCTGGGCCTTACATTGTGAGAGTAAATAGTTCTTTCCTCTTTCTATGTCATTATTTATTACATTTCCTGATAAGTCCTGGCAGCCAATGTGTCTTTTTAAAAGTGCAAAGCACACAGTGACTATTTTAAGGATACTAGTGTGACTCCGTGACTTCTTTTGATTAGTGATAGCTATTTCAAAACCCTCTATTATGTAGGTATGACCAGTTGTTTTAGCCTGGAATTCCGCCCTCGGTTTTAATCCTCAGCCTCTCTGTAGGTAAGTCTGTTGTTACAGCTGCCTTTAGACTTGGCTGTTCTGATTCAGTATTTAGCCGTAGATATTGAACCTCAGGTACTGAACTGTATCTTCCTTTTCCTCAAACTTTATTTCAATTTTTCAGTTTTATTCTGAGTGCTGGTTTCATTCAAATTCTGTGTACTTAGAGCCCCTCCCAGTTCGATGCTATTTGGTACTTTACTGTCATTCATTTAATAAGTATTATGTATTTTTGATAAATGAAAAAAAAAGTTAAAATACACTCGATTCAAGATAGACCATGGCTATGCAGAAAAAAATAAATTGCAGTCTTTAAAAATACTGACAGCTTTCATATCACCTGAAGTACTTTTTGTATTTAATACATCAAAGGTGGGTTAGGGAGTGGCTTTATAGCGTTAAAGAAATGTGTGTACCTTGCTTTTTCTCTTGTACATCTGTTTAGTATAAATACTCCATGGACAAAGATGCTTTCACAGGTTAGCAATGCAAATTCTGAGAAAAAGAAGGAACCTCTTTTTTTGAGATTCAGCAAATTACAACTGGAACTGAACACCTTCCACGCTTCCAAATGAATTGTGGATAAGATGCTGAATGCTTACACGTAACAATGAGCCATGATAGCAAATGGTCGCTGATCACCATCATTTACCTTGTCATTTGTTTCACACAGCATTCAAAGATGTCTTCACTGCAGGGAAAGGATAACGTGTGAAATAGAGGAATGAGGTGACACATTCTAGTCTGGGGTTTTTCTTCTGTTCAGATAATAGAGGCAAAGATCCAAGGAAGAGCAAAAAGGAAATTTATTTATGTGCATGTAGAAACAAAGGGAAAGAAGCTATTTTATTCTGGAGGAAGAATGTTTTCAAGTCCTTTGAAAGTGAAGCTGTTAGGGATATGTTAGCTGTGAGAAAGAACACCTAGTATTTTTAGTATTTCAGTTCGGGTGTGTGAATTTTAGATTTTTTTTTTTTTGGCCTATTTATCTATTATACATCTGTATATTATGTATAGATGTGAGGGCTGCTGGTTTAGAAGTACAGAGGTAAAGTGTGATGTGGTTAACCAGTAAATTATCCCCTGAAATTCTGGGTGGTGCAGGTTTCCTACAGAAAGCTGCTCCTGGCTGATGCTGTTGAAGGCTGTGGTGGAAGTATCAAGTCCCCAAATCAAGGAAGCTCTGGGCTGGGTAAAGAAGGGCAAGAGGGAGCTGTGAGATACAGGAATAGGGGCTTGAAAGGAGAAAAGGAGTTTTCTGAAGGACGAATTGCATTGTGGTTCAGGATGTCATTTCACTGAGGACAATGCAGCCTAGCTTTATTTTTTTTTCTCCCCAGTGGGTCAGATGGAAAAAGCAATTTACTATATAATACTATGTTATCTAGGATATACCTTAAGACTTTATAGGGCATCTTCTGTTGAGTTCTTAGGATCTCACTAGAAATTAATGGAAACCAGAAATCAAATGACGATTTTAATAGACTTTAGAACAGAGTGTACGAGTATAAAACACTGGTTTTGTATTTCAAAAGTTGCAGGAAGATAGCCAGTTATTTTAAACAGTCTTCTACAAAACATATGCCAGTAGATTACATAAAAGACACTATATACAATATAAAAGAGCAGAAAACAATCCTCACTGTAAAAATAATTTAAAACAAAGTATTTCAATTTAAAATATCTCCTATAGCACAAACTAATACATTGTGACATGCAAGTGAAAACTAAACATATTGCATTCTTTAGTGTAGGCAAATAAGAGCTGTATTAAATTTGGACAATGAGACAACATGCCAACACTTTTAGATGAATACAGAAGGCTGTTCTCAAATATTTATTATCTGATGTATCTCATGTTCAAAGAACAGCTACTATACATCTTCCAAAATGTAATAAATATTAAAGCAAAGTATCTGAATAATCTACATCGTAGAGATCATTGGGGCCAATGTTGAAAAAGTGGTTTATATAAAAATGCTGTTTCACTTACTACTGCACTGTGCAATTTTACAAAATTATTCTAAAGGCTTGGAAACAATCTGCACTTGAAAATTTGCAACATCCAGTTTTAAGGCAGCCTAGCACTTGAAGATGCAGTGTAATAATTGGAGGAGCTGCTTTGCTTTTAAGATGTGAGTTGGAGCTAGCAGGTGGAAAATGATTTTCCTAACCTGAGACATCATCTCAGAACAGCCTGCTTCCAGGTTAGGTTGTCAATCTGTATTTTATCTACTCAGCGGTATAAGCAGAAGCTCTATTTGAGCTAGTTTTTCCTGATACTGTTATATCTTTAAGTATTAGAGAAAGATTTGCTTTTTTGCACCTTTTCACACGCTGGTAGGAACACTATTGTGTACTCAGACAAGCTTCCATGTTAGAGCCTTGGCAATTTATCAAATACTATTTTTAATGCAAGCTGCACTATATTTGACTTTCTGTATACAACCTGAAAAACTTCTACCATAGGGGATCCCTTTTGTTTAAAATGCCAGTATTCCAGTACTACAATTGCTAAGGAGCCAATGTCAACATTGCTTCATGTCCACAGGAAGTATTAAACTCAGTAACTTAAGCATTTTCACAGCACTTCTTGATCAGTCTAAAAAACAGAGTAGGATTTTTCAAGTGCTTACTGTCTTGTTTCCATTTTTAACTATCTACTCACATTTAAGTATGTCTCAAACATACAAAGTAACTGTTGAAGCAAAAAAATTAGCTGCCACAGTAGGTCTTAGAAAATGCCAGTGTTTAATGACAGACTATGCAAGACTGAAAAGTTTAGCAGAAGCGTAAGGTTTTAAATAAACCAAACTGTTACAAAGCAAGAGGTGTGAAAATACCATTCTTTGGTCTAAATTAGCTGTTCCCTTTATATTAGTTTAACATTCCAATGGCTTTTTCAAAACTGTTTAAAAATAATACAAGCTGAAATTCATTAAGCAAAAATACGTATTATATACATGGATGCCTGATCAGACAGCTGACTTAAAAGTGAACATAGTGACAATTGTTTAGATATTCCTAGTACCTTTAAAAAAAAAAAAGATGAGTTAGTGTTGAGTGTGCAGTAATAGAATTTTATTGAAAAAGGTAAAAAACTAAGCATGAAAATCTGTTTTAGTTGTTTATAAACACTACATCCTTATGGTTTTGTTGCTCTAAATTCAGACGTAAACATTCATTCTGACATGCCAAAGCTCCTAATGCTGGTGGAAAGTTCCTGTAACCAGTGATCGCTTTACAATTTGTTGCTTGTTGGATCATTTCTTGCAGCTTCATTTGTATAAGCTGATTCATCAACTGCATCTTGTTCAACTCCATCTTCCCCAAATCCAGCTTCTTCTTCCCTTTCTGGAGCATCCTCATCCTCTATGCCATTGTAAAACTCTTCAATCTCACTCTCATCCTCCACATCTAAGCTCTGACTACGACATGAGCCACTTTCGCTACTGCTCCCACAAGAGCTAGAAGACATGATATCATCTTCAGAATCTGAGTATACCTCAGCACCATGGAAAATATAGCGATTTGGTGGTAAAAATAGATACTGAGTACCTGAAACAGAATTTAAAGAGTCAGTATCACAGAATCATGGACTGGTTGAGGTTGGAAGGTGACCTCTGGAGGTCACCTGATCCAACCCCTCTGCTCAAGCAGGGGCAACTATAGCAGGTTGCCCATGAGAAATAAAAAGCTGAAGTAAGTTACTCATACAAGATCTTGCAGATAGCTGGTTAGAAAGTACCTGCATAGATGTATTTTCACAAGTCAAGCTTATCTGACACATAAGATTACATTAGAAACCCATTTATTTCAATGTATCATTAGGAACAGCATGTAACCTGCTTCAGGGGAAAGCTATGTATTCCTTCTCCCCGCTCCCTCTGACACAAAACAGTCTTTAAACTGTAATTTAGCAGTGCTTTTCACTGGTACGTGTTGTATTCACAGCTAGATTGCCATTAGTTGTAACACAGAATTGGAACCCACTGTACAGAGAACTTTACAAAGTTTAAGCAGTTGCTTTAGAAAAGTGCAATTTAATTCCAGGTTCTCCATCCGTGCTGCATTTCTAACGTGATTACTTGTTTATGTGAGTTAACAGACTGCCTACTGAAAGGCTTCCTTGGCAGGTCTAAATTTCGCTTCAATATCCAACCGTGCAATTTGCTTTTCAAATCGTAGCATGGCTTCATCATTCAGTCCTACAAGACAGCTGCCAGCCTGAAGACTAATGTATTGTGCCCACTATCTTAAAACCCCAGGATCCATCTTACATTTTCAAATGCACTTGCAGAAAAATAAGATGTGCTGATTTGATACTTAGCTTCAACCTCCTGACCTCTGATGTCTCTAGTAATCACTGACTAAAAAAACTAACAAAAAAAGCTCCTATTGGCTTCTCCAAAAGAAGAAATTCTATAATGATGGAAGAGGTAGGTAGACACTTGTCTGAGCAAAAATAACCACAGAGAACACTGATTCCCTCAAGGGCAACTTATTTATTGCTTTGAAGTAAGTCTAGAATAAACATTCAAGTCAAAATCTGCAGAATACTGAAATAAGTTACTCACCATCCAGCCTTTTGCTAATCTGTTCTTTTGCAGGTCTGTTTACCCAGCACTTCTTCAATATTTCTTTTTCTTTGTTTTCTCCGTTGGTGGTTCCATTTTCCTTCATTATTTCAGAGTTCATTAATTCACTAGTAGCATTTTCAGGGTTTTCAGAGGATGTCTGTGTGTCCTGAAGCATTTCCTCTGTGCAGCTCGTTTTAATTTCTGAGGCAGGATCACAGTTTTCTACCTTACATTCAGCTGGCTGTTCTGAGGACACCACCAGAGAATCTGGTGGAGTCATTTGTTCTGGTGAACTAGAGTCTTCTGAAATGTTTAAAGGGGTGGGTGGTAGCTCAGATGAGTGCATTTCGAGCTCCTTGTGCGGTCGCGGAGGCTTTTCTGTTATTTCTGAAAGTTTTACTGAATTGTAGCAAAGTTTTGTATATTCGCTACCTAGCCTTTGACATAATTCATTAATAATAACATCACAGTCTCCCAGAAGCTCCACATCGAAGTGTAGATGAGGCAAAGGTTCCCTATTTATTAAGATTTGAGGCACTTCATGGGGGATGGAACCTATACACAGAAAAGATAATTTAAAGGTAGTCAATTTCAGCTTGACTTTTACCAGAGATCTAGTTAGAAAATTCGATTTGAGTTGTCTTCATGCATTCACTTGCAATGAGACCAAACCAGACAGATCTGGAAGAGTACAAGCAAGTCTTAAATTTAACCAAAACAGCAGCTTGAGGTGCTATGCCTACTGGAGCCTAACTAGATCCCCCCCTTCCTTTTTCCCCACTAAAAGGTGTTTTTCTACTCCAACTAAGCTATGGTTGGTTGAGTGTTAAAAATATTATTCAATTTAATACTATAACCTCTTAGATGGATTGCAGATATCCTGTGAGTTCTTTTGATGTACCTAAGTGCACACAAAGAATATACTGCTGCTAAATGACATTTCCTTAATTAGGGAAGAATATTTACAGATACAATTCGTGCTGTATGGTGTTGCTCAACCCATTTCTGACAGTCTGGGCTCCAAAACCCACCAGGCTAGTAACCTAGTATTAATTCCTCAGATAATCAACTAATGAAATGCAGTCCTAAGACATGGATGGACTGATGATTTTTGTACTGGATCCTGACTTTCCAGTCTATGCCCTTCCCCTCAGTGTGAGGATGTTACTACGAAAGCCGTGGATGTGGCGCTGTTCCTAGTTAACAGCAGGGGGTTAGGTCAGCACATGCCCTTCTCAGGCTTGCACTTGGAGAGTTTGTTCAGTATGAGTAAGTCTTGCACTCAGTAGGCAAATAAATCAGCAGTGATGGTATTTTCTCAGCCCTTGTAAAGGGCATTTTTTTTTAAGTGTATAATAGCACAGATATTTTTCCTTACCACTTTTAAAAGCTAAGGATCCAAATAGTCACATGCTTTATGGGCATACGCCCCCTGTGTATCATTTAGTATAAAGTGCTGCCTTTAAACTATGTTACAGCTCAGACACCAGGTGTAGTTGAAGTGATCTTTTGATAAAACATTTATCTTTCACAAGACAATTACTTACTAAATCTTTCAAGTAATTCTGAAAGGATAGTGTGAGCTGAGAGATAATTTGATCTTAGAAGAAAACAATCAAGTTCTAGACAAGTAGCTTTTTGGATTATCATTTCATTACCTTCAGATCCATATTGTGCCTTGAGCATAGAAAAAGCACTTAGAATGCGTTACTTTGTCCCTTTTGCATTTCAGCTCTGCATTCATAGTAGAAAACTAAATATTTAACCTAGTTTCTTCACTGAATCAAGCCCCAAGCCATTCTTAGAGCTCTTAACCAAGAATTCTACTTTGAACCAAATTTTAGAAGAAATTAGCAGAGATAGTTACTTACTTGGAATTAATGCTACTGGTCTTACTTTCAGTGAAGACCCAATGACAATAAGGAGATCAACTTCATTTTTGTCATACTTCATGGCGCGATGGAACTGCTCAGGTAAATTCTCTCCAAAGAACACTATGTCTGGTTTCATGATGGCAAGCGGTTCATCAGGTGGACATCTGGGACATCTAGGAACAACCTGCAGTGGAACAGCTTAGATTACCACTGTGGCTGTGACCTTGAAAACAGCAGATTTTGGCAATTCATGGTGACTTTTTTGGCAAAAGACAAAGATGTTTCAGGGGTATTTCCTGATTTTATTTTTCTGTGGATGTACAGATGAGTACATTTCTTAACCTAGTCTGCAGCAAATGGACACAGAAATAGAACTAAAGCAGGAATAAAGAGGGAGTCCTTTTCATTCAAAATGGAGAAACCATGCAACTCTGCACCACAGTTCTTACCTAATTAAGCCAAAGTCTATAAGTCACGCTTAACACCCAAGTCTAATAACCTCCTACTGGATAGGGAATATATTTCTCTTGGTTTAATCAGAACAAAAGCTTTGATTTCACTGTCAGTTTCCATTACACAGTCTGATATAAACCCTTCCTAATCAAACAGTATATTGTAGAGCTTTACCTCTCTACTTCCTTTTCTCCTCCAAAAGGAGGATGTTACATGCATAAAGCAACATGGCACTGTTGTAGCAGATGGCTAGCAAAAAGCACACAGAATGAGAACATGGAACAGAACTTCTGGTCTCTGTTTTAACCTTCTCCAATTCCTCCAGAAATGGAGCAGAGGAAGTAGTGGGGAGTTACGTCGGTGGAGAAGCAAGCTCCCTTTCCCCTCTTGTAACCAGAGGGTTTTCCGACCACTTTCCACTCTTTCTTAGGACTCTTTCAGGAAGAAGAAGCAAGAAGGTGAGTGATGTGAGTATATATAGGCAGAACTTACTACTGAACAATTGTTCTTTCAAGTAAGTTCTCTCAGCTATACTCTAAGAAGTACAATGTCCCAAAATAAATCTAAGGAGCTGCAATCTTATAGCAGTCTTCACAAGCAAATTAGTGCTTTGTAAAGGTGTAAAGAGATGTGTAGTATCTATCATAATAGGACAAAACATGAAAGATAAATCAAAGAAAACATTTAAACACGTAACTCTTGTAAACAGATTATATACAGAAAATGACAATACATAACAGTTCAAACCAGAGAACCAATTTATTGCTGTCTGCAGTGCAACACAAGACAATGTTTTCCATATGAGAAAGCATTGCAAGCTAAAGGCCTTCCTCTGGAGTGTCAAAGGACCTTTCCCAAAGTTCAAGTCTTTGAAGTATCTAATCCTTCTTTGAGGAAAACTTTGTAGGAGAGATGTGTACGAAGCACTGTAGCACAAGAACCAGGAAGCAGTACAGAGAAAACCTTCATCACCTCCCCCAGGCTAAAAAGTATTAATCCCTATGCTAAAGGGAAACCAACTTAAAAAACTGCCAAAACAGAGAAGGTGGGCAGGATGAATCTCGACATTTTTTCCTTGAATCTCTACATACTAGAAAGACAGCTAATAGCACACAAGCTTTTCTGAAACTTTTTACCCTGCTGTTTCATCTGTTGAAGGTAGTAACGCCTTCTTTGCATTTTAAATTGCAAGATTAAGGAAATAAATATATTTACTCTGTATTAGGAGGAAGATGAAATGAAGATCTAACTAATTTGGCTAAAAAGATCAAGCAATAGCAATTGTTCCCATCCTCTCCCACGGGAATTCTAATGACATTATTTAATGGATCTCTGTAGAGCAACTGATGTCCCTATCCAAATTGAGTTACTGTAAAGGGCCCAGAAATATGTTTCAACACTACGCTACTCACCAGCTTCTCTGCTAATCCTCAGAAAGGTCGTCAGTAAGGGGGAGATCTATTCCAAGAGCTGAAATTGATACCAAGAAGTTAAGACTAGATAACTGGCCACTCAGTTGCCTAGGATTCTCTTTCCCTCCAGAGGCAGCACTTCCCAGAGCCCCACCACCTCTGCTGTTGTACTCATCTAACAACAGAGAAGTGGAATTCCTCGTGGGCTATTGATGCTATCAGTGTATCAAAAACAAGATAAGTAAAGATTATCTTGGTTTAAGAACATCCAAAAGGACTACTTCATAGTCCTTTTCTTCCTAAATCTGAGGTGCTTTTGCTATTTCCTGAAGCTGCCTAAAATAGTCAAAAGCAAAGTGAAATTGGTATTTATGGAAGTAACTGAGAATTGCTTTATTATTATTTTTTTTTTTCCCCTGTGTGATTTATAATGGCTGCTGATTCTTATCCAAAAGGATGGTTTTGTACAGCAACCTAGAAAAAGAATCATGCTACAGGGAACTAGCATATTACATTTGAACTGGCAAAAGAATGAGGAACAGCAGCAAGAAATGGGTAGTTTTGTAACCAGATGTTCTTAATTATCAGTCTCTAATATGTGAAAAGGAAAGCCTGACAGAAAGATGCTAGATAGTTAATTCCTTGTGAAGCACTTAGGGACTGTAAGGGGAAACAGCAGAGGAAATGAAAAGTAATTTTTAATGGAAAATGACCTGGGGCCACATATAACTGAACTTCCAGGTAGTGAAGGACAGTGGAGAACAGAAAGTGGACTCAATACTAGGACCAAAGTCTCAAAACCATTTTGTGACGGGGAGATCTTGTTAGAGAAACAGAGCTGTTGAAATGGACAACGGTTTGTTTTGTACATCTAGAGCAGGTTTCTTCAAATATCTAAGGATCCAAATTCTGTATTCTAGAGAGGCAACATAAAAAGAAACTGCACAGCACCAGTTTGGGAAGTGGAAGCTATGGAACAGAGATGATGGGAAATAGAACAATTGTTTTGGAGGCATAAAGAAGGATGTTTTTTTCTTTCAATAGCTCTATTTCTTGTTGTGTGAAATTATATTCAGCAATAACCATATGGAATTACTGTTCCGCAAAACAATTATTCCAGCCAGGGCCTCCCTCAGACTGAGATACCCAGCAACAGTACTGTAAGAGCAGGGCTGACAGATGGCATGTCAGAAGGCTCTTCAGTCTTGTTTTTGGAATTCAGAACCCTCTTTGTTCCCACTGTTTGGAAGTATTGCTACGGGCTTCTATCCCCTTCCCCAGACTTCCTCTGCTGTCCGCAAGCCATCAGGGCAGAAGTTCAGTTCCACATATAAAAGTACGATTCAAGTCTTGTTAGGAGGAGGAGTCCTGACCACTGATCAAAACAAAAAACTACACCATGCTTAGGAAGAGTCATTTAGAAGGAAAACAAAACCCAAACCCCAACCAATTGGCTTTGAGGTAAAGGAGTAGCAAGCATCTGTAAGAAAACTCTCAGAAATACGGTTAATAGCAAAGTAAACCACATTTCAAACATTCAATATATCAATACTACAAAGCGTCTTATCAGATTGGCATTTCTTAAAGCTTTTACTCAAACATCTCTTTTGAAAGGCTCTCATTGAGTTCTGTTTCAAATGCAGCACTAGAAAGGTGTTCTCTTCATGTTTCTCATTTAAAATTGCAACCGTGGACTCTGTCAACCCACAACAAAGTCTCCTTCCATTTATATATACAGATCTTTTTGATCATTATCTGTGTTCCTTCAAAAGACGGAAAAAAAAGCAAAGAGGGTCCAACCAAGCCAAAGCTTATTCTAGTCTGACAGAGCAGAACTAAATCCTGACTTGGTTGTGGAGCACTTCACACCCAGATGTGGGGAGCTGGGAATACAAAACAGTTCACAAGTCCTACAAAGTACACATCAGACATCTCATCCTTCTCTTTGCTCAGAGGCCGCTTTATACCGCGCAATTTCTCCATGCATCATCTACCATTTAAACACACTTTTAATGTACGTAAATGCTCTAAGAGCAACTGATGTTATAAATGGCTGAGAAGACTTTATCCGTGTGATAGAGTTCAGGTGAACATAACACAGGTATAAATCCAACTTCCTACTTACCATTTTAAGCTCTACTTTTCTCAGAATTGTCATTAGAAATGGACTCCTATGGTTTTGTTCTGCCTTTTTCCCAATACCTCACTTTGCAGTGTAGTAATAGAATGTATTTTTAAATACTAGAGCAAATGCTAAAATACAGACAGGAACATATGAAATACATGGGAAGATGTTTTTAAGTCATGAGTCTTTTAAAAACAAATGCAGATCTTTTAAGCAATCCATTTTTTGTATGTTTTAAGAGTTACGTATTAGAAAGCTGCAGTGACTTTTAAGTTTTTACCTGATTGAAAATATCTCCTCGAACAACTTCACAGTCAACTCTGTATTTACAGATCAGGCAGGAAGCTGTTGCAAAGGAACCTAAAGGGAAAAACCCGTATGGTAAAAGTAAGGAATATTCAGTAATTCAGGTTTAGTCTTCTTGCCAGTGATGTTATGACACAAAGGCTATTATATTGTAATGCTAAAGAAAAAAAAAGTCATTAATTTGTAACTGAAGAGAAAGATGCCAGTGATACTAAAGGGTGGTTCTTCCAGATGTTAGTCAGGAGCAAGTCTGGTTTAGCAGTAGGATATCCCGCATGCATGATAAAATAATACTGCATCATTCCTCCAACCTGTGCTAGCATTTAGAGTCTAGATCTTTAATTCCTAATGGCGATAACAGGCAAGAAGAAAGCCCCGCTCTCCCACTGTGACTGAGTAACTTAAAAGGTGGTAGAAACGTCTCTTCTAAAGGAAACTTTAAAAAAGGTAATAAGATACTGAAAGTGTCAAGTACGTGCAGAAGGTGGGAACAGCTAAAAACCTGGAAACAGCTAAAAACAGATGCTCACAACTAGACATTATTTGCTTTTCAAATGCTATGTCACAGACACATCTGTCAGACTAGCAGACCTAACCCTCTCCGAGGCATCCGTTAGCACCTACTTCCAACATAATTTTTTGATTTTTTTTCCACTGTCAAAGGGACAGGAGCAAGAAGTTATGCTGACCCACACCCTAGTTGTGTGGCCAGCAGGCCACTACCTCTGTTATTCAGCTACAGCAATGGTAAGGAGTATGATCTAATTCCAGATGTGTTGGTTGAATGCAAAAGGCATTTTAAATTCATGAGCTACATCTAAGATACAGCAATTCTCATCCTAGCGCTTTGCTGTAGTTCTGCAGTGTGAAGTGTGTAGAAGCGTTCATATATGAACTCCCCAAACCGCTACAAGGTCCCTTGTCATTGGCACACTCATGATCAACTTCAGACTGTCCCAGAGAGACAAAAAGAATGAAGATAGAAGTACAAACCCTTAAACAACAGAACTTCCGTTTCTTTTTAGCCACTACCATTAGTCAACTAGCATTTGTTACTGAGCAGCATAACTGTAGGTCAGATAAAGCTTGATAGACTCAAAACAACCACTGCAAGTTTCCAAAAGCCACAGATTCTCAAAGACCGTAGCATTTTTTCAACTGTTACAGGATATACTCTAAAGCTGGTCTGAAATCTGATTACTGTAGCATGCAACTGAAAAAGTGGAAAGTTTGAATTGTCAGTGATGTGCAAAAACACAACCACACCAGAAATTCATGATAGATACCTAAGGAATGATAATCAAAATCAAATGCATGATACACTGAGTATGTATGGAAACTAACATTAGATTTGGGTTGTTCCATGAGCTGGATTCTATGGTGTGCTCTTTGGTCACCAGGACAGAGCATCACATTTACTATGAATAAAGCAAACTGATAAACCTGGCACTGAGCTAAACTTTGTAGATAAGGAAGCCAAGTGAGATTGGTCCCTGGAAAAGGTTGAATTAGACTCTCCAAGAGCCAGTCACAGTTAATGGGTAAATTTCAATCTCTAGTACCAGGCTGGCATCCCTGAACTGCTGACAGCTGAGACAGAGAAAAACAACATGTAACTTTCTCCAGATTTTATTTTGGATACTGTGAGAATGGTAACAAGTGGGTCTTGTTCAGGCAGAACCAACTATCCCTTCCTTCTAGCTATCTGTTACCACTGTTTGAAATGCATCCTCCGACATGTCATTCTCTCTCCCTCCTGCAAGGAGCATGAACTGATTAGAACAGCTCTCCGTAGTCTGACTTTGAGATCTGGAGTTAGCCTACTGTTCACCTCGCAGTTCATCTCTTCAGTTCCAGTTCTAATGCCGATACCAGCATTAAGTTAGGTCTTAAAAACATCAACATTGCTTTAAAGCAATTTATTTGCTGAAGTCTACTGAGTGATCTACACACACGCTACAAGAAGTATGTTCTTTGCTTAAAACTGGATCCTTGACCTTTTAGCTTGACATTTGCAGGTTTTTCAAAAAGGAAAGCATCTCAAGCAGCTAATTAAAAGATTCCTCTTAATTTGGCATCATAATTAGATAATGTTTGACACTGAAGGTGTGATGAAATGATGTTCTGTTCAACAGCTGATTAATCTGTAATATTTTATACGTAAGCTAAGTCACTGAAGTGACAATGTACTTTAAGATTTCAGTGGAATGTATTCTAAATTAAGAATGAGCAGCTAAACTCTATTACACTAACCAACAAATTTCATACCGTTCTCATACATGAATATAAAGAAACACCAAATACATAATAAAAGGGAAGGTCTAAGCTTGGGGATCTTTGCTGATGCAAAAGGACAACCATTTATCAAGCATTATTTCTGAAAATAGTATTTCCACTTGAAACAAACACCTCTGCTTTAAATACTTGAGCTAACTTACAAAAAAAAAAAAAAGTTGCATTTTCAGCCTGTGAAGCACACAGTCCTGTAAGCAGCAAAGAGACACAGAGAATATGCGTCTTGGCCAAACTCATCCTTGTCTGGTCCCTAGTCTTCCTGCTGACAGTTTTCCATTCATTTTCCCATTGAATTTTAAGAAGCCTGGTGGAACATACCAAGAAACACAAAGAGCTCTAAACTTTTCCTGAAGCTATAATGGAAGGTTCAAATTCAGGAAAGTTTAGTGCATTTAATGAAAAAAATGCAATATATGAGAGTGTTGGCTACAAACGTGAAATTGGGCTTTACTGTCTGATGCGTCTGAAGAAAATATTTCTTAACCTCTTTCTCTGTTATTTTGTTTTGTTACTCTATTGGTAATAGTTTAACCTAATAAATTAAACAATTTTAAAAGCAGAGTACTTGTTCCTGAGAGATGGCAGTTGAAGGAAATGAAATATCAATCCCAATAGCAGCTACCTTGTCACTTTCACCAGTAAACATCATTCATACGTGTAAAATTCAGTGAAACTACGATCACTAACCGTGACACTGAATTATCCTTTGGATTCCTGCAACTTGTTCCAATGTGTCTATGTTCTGTGTATAGTTGCGAAGTAGTTTTCCTTCTTTATCCATCAAAGCTATGAACTTGTGACAGAGAGATGGCTGGAATTGTCCTGGATAGATTTCCTATGGAATTCAAAAGTACATTAGAAAGCGTCTATGGATACAAAACTGCAGCAATTCACACAGAGCTAAACAGCAGCAGCCGCAATTATGTGAGCATTTTCTGTAGTCATCCCCTTTGCATTTTGCCATTTCTCTCAGACCCAACTCTTCTTTCAGGAGCTGAGCTTGTCATACCGGGATGAATTGCTCCAGGCAGAAGTTGGCATTCTGGTCTTTGTGCAGCACAAAGCAAGGTCTAGGTCTTTCTTGGTTTTGAGAACTATAAGAAAGGAAGGTTGTTCTTTTGTCAAGCGACCTCAGTGTTTGCTATTAGAAACATGCATGATTTAATAGCAGTCAGATAAAAATTGCATGAGCAACTTGGGTTCTAGTCTTTTGGTTTAGGATAAACAGATTTTATTCATCAGCTGTATCAGCAGCCATTCCTAGGAAATCAATGCCCAGACAACAGAACTACAAATGGACATAAATTGGAAGGCAGGTGGTACTCAGAGCAGCTTTGCAAATTTAGCCAATTATAACAGCCATCAATTAAAACCTTACAGCTTAGCAGAGCAGTTCTACTGGCCCTGAGAGATGCTTAGACTTTCCATGAGCTCAAGGCAGAGGAGAAAGGCATTTAAGGAGTGTACTGGTAAAAAGGTGCATTTTTACAGAATGATTTGATGCTTGCTCACAGTGAACAAGGAGCCTACCAAAAGGAGAAATGAAGCGTGGGCACCCAAATGAAGGCTTCACGCTAAGAACCTCTGCCTAGAGCTGAGCACCCGGAGCAGTTCCTCCAGTTGCTGTGTGACAAGGAGGGCAGCAGCAGCAGCAATCTGTTGTTCTTGCAGCAACTGGGCTGGAGCCTCACCTGGGAAAGGCAGGCCTCAATACAGAAAGTTAGCAAGGAGCAGGCTGCTGCCTACCTTCACCAGGAGGTACTTAAACTGAACCACAAGTTCTAGCACAACAGTGGACTGATCCATTTTTCTTTGTGACAGCCCTGCTTTGGCTACCATATAGCCTTACAATTAACATGCAAAAGAGGCTTTTTGAAACGCAAAAATATTTTAAGTTACTCACATTGCTGAAGCTATATAGGTCTGTGTACTTAAACTGCAGCAATGATCATTGATTGCATATGGTGATATCACCTCGATTTTAACTAGGCTACTACACAATTATCAGATATTTGTGCGGCCTTAAGAGCTTTTGTATCTTCATCTGAACAACCAAGATGTGCTCTGCCACCAATAGCCATACAAATAAACACGTGGGAACCAAAGGGAAGTCGTTCTGGAAAATCAGAAAAGTGTGAAAGGACAGAACGCACTGAAATAGTGGAAGCAAAGAGTTGTGCAGATGAATCAGTGAAGCAGGAACTAAAATGAGTTTTTAGCATTAATGGTAAGAAAATTAAGATTGGCTAGAGAATTAGAAATGCACATACACACAGCGATCAATGGCAGACCTCTTGCCATAGATATACAAAGACAGGGAATGAGGCAAACGTCATAGCGCACATTGAGAAGTACACTAAACATAGAGCAAAGCCCACGTACAGTAAATGTGCCTTAAAATGTACTAAAGTAACAAATTCATCTCCAAGTCCAAATATGCTAGCAGAGTAAATTAACCATTGCTCAGGCAGGGTAAATAGCTTTCTGAGTTGCTACTGTTGGCTTCATTTTTTTTTTTTTTTAATACCAGAAGTGCTGACTTGCCACAAACTTGTAAATTTATTTGGCCATTCTTTGCTTCTAGAGTTAAAGGAACTTAAATATTTCATGGAATAACAAAGCAATAATCTCGCTAAACCAAAGGACGGAAAATAAGAACTTACTTCAGGAAAAAAAAACTAGCCAATAGTACTCTGGTAAATGGGCCAGTAGCATTCCGGTAAAAGGGCATAGAGGAAGACTTGAAGTAGTTTTTTTTTTTTTATTTCAATATTAAAACCACAAGGTACTGAATAGACTAATGAACATCAAAATGTGTTAGAATCTGGGTAAGAGATGTTCAGAGAAAACCAAGCGACTGAGGCACGCATTGGTTTCTCTTTTCCAATCTCTGGATCAATAACAGAGCAGTAGTATGAACTGCGAGCAAAGGGAGGAAAAAGCAAGTACAATCAGCAGTGACAGGTTTTCACCAGTCCTTACTGGTCCTGTAGCAATACTTTTTGTTTCTCAATATCTAGAGTTTCTATATTTCCTTCTTGTCTCTGAGAGACAACACCTGCATTTACAATTGAACTGTTTATCACTATCATCTTTCTGAAAACTACTACATCCTTACTTTTAAAATTAACACAATCCCTGTAAAAAGACTTGAACTTCCTAAGATGTACAGAACCTTGTGACAACTACATCAAAACCTGAAAAAAGAACAAACTCATCAGTGCATGAAACTGCTCTACTCCTCCAAACCCTAAGTAGAGCAATAAAACACGAGTAAGTTCTATGACATGAAACAGCATGCCACAGCGCTTCCAATTCAAATTTATTTTTCCACTTTACTTATGTGTGGGCCAGAAGTTTCTCATTTTATTTTTTAGAGAATGTAACAGCAGCTAGGAATATTGAGGACTGAAGGCTTTTATTTATCCTCCCTGAAATCACAAACACCAACTGGAACGGTTGTACACACAGTGAACTTGTAACAGGAACAGTTGAAATGAGCTTAAAAAAAAGATAATTTGCTAAGTCTTTTCAGTAAGTCTGATACATGGTTGCATACAATGACTAAAGTAACACCGAGGATAGAAAATCAACAGATAGCAAAGAACTGCTCCAGAGAAGAGTCATCATGCCACTGAATGAGGTATCTCATTAAAATAAATTCTCTCTTTTTACCAAAAGACAAAGATACCCTTTTGTTAACAGAGTGATTCAAAATCTGATTTATGCACCTTAATAGCATTATTTGTCTTTACTGACCAAGATAAAGAACTGCTGGAAAACCATACCTTTGCAAACTTAAAAAACGGCCTGGGATCCTTTCTGAAGTATTCTATATCAAACATTGCTTGAGGATCTGGAAGGTCTGGGAAGTCTACAGCAAGGCGTGCATAGATGCCATCTCTTGATCTAAAGTCAGGTATTCCACAAGACACAGAGACCTGAAATATATTTCTGCAATAAGCAAAACTACGTATTGGGCTACAAAGAGTTACTGCGATACAAAGCATTTGGGAAGCCACATCCCTGAGTGCTCAGTGCTCACAAACAGGAACAAAACCAGCCTCTGTTCCATGCACCTTTTTTTTCGGACTAACATAATTTTCAACTCCAAAGCAGAAGACACGGCACAGTTTGATGACCAGGTCCCCCAGAAAACTTTAGTACAATCCATACAAGCAGTATTAAGACACTAAAACTTTTAGTACCACAAGTTCTGTAAGAAGTGCACAGAGATTTAAAATAAGAGCTACGTTAATTAAATACAGCTTACTGTTCACTGAGCTGCTAACTTCGCCTGGGACAAGGTGCTTCACTTTTTTTTTTTTAAACACGTGCTAACGCAGTAACAGAACAGGTTCTTGCTTTTGATAAATAAAATACTTCTGATAAACTAAGCTAAGCACTGTAGTAGTCAAAGGCTAATCTCCTGTCCCACACTAGCCCAGAATACTATAGGAAGAGGAGGGGAAACAGGTGGATGACAGCAATCATAGGAAGAGCACGAATGGATAACAGAAATAGCAGTGCTTTTCTGAAAAACTGGTCTGAGTTGGATTATCGTATTTTCTGAACAGTCTCACATCCCCTGCCTATGACCAACAGAAGCAAAAGATCAGTTTTCATACCATGCTCAGGTACACAGGTATAAAGCTGCAAACATACAACAGTTCAGGCATTGTTTAGTGAAACAGTGAATAATCTTATTACCATCATAGCGTGGCACGTTAAAAGTTACGCTCAGTCTACTGAAATCCAATCAAACTCTTCACATAATCCAACCCTCTCCTTTTTCTTCCCTTTTCAAGTCCTATTCTTCTAGTCCCTCCAGCTCCACCAGGCATTTTAAGAAGTCCACTGAGACTTTATTAAGAAAGTCATTACCTTCATTACCTTTGTTTGAAATGAAAAAAAGACTAGGATAGAAAATGTTCTGGAACAGGCAGATACAATTTTATTTTATAATTAGTTTGCATGAAAGCAATTGTTTAAGAGTTCAAATGTTTAACAGTATTTTCTTGTAAGAAGAGAGATCTTGTCATTTCCAATCTAAGCTCCAATCTTGCAGTGTGCATCATTCTAGCGGACAGCTTGTGCCTCCTCTTCCCATCTAGCACAATTATTTGATTACCAGCATTGCCAGTGTCAGATCTGTATGCGGTAAAGCTTTGGACAAGAATTTAACCAACTCCCTGTATATTCTCATACTGTCACTGCAGGAATACGTACCCCAGCTCCCGTCAAGACCATTATTTTTTTGCACTCTTGTAAAAGTTTCACGGCATCATCAATAGTATTGATATCTTTCCGCTTTTTTCTTTTTGGTGGTTCTGAAAGAATGTTTATGACGATTTGCCACAGCGTCATATCATCCAGTTCGGGCGGAGGGATTGTTTCTGGTAGCAGGTCTTTCAGAATTGTTCGGGGGTCTGTACCTAACATGAGATGTTGCTGAACAAAAGTGTAAGGACCTAAGAAAATTTAAAAACAAAGCAAAACAGAAATGAACGGAGTCAAGTATTTCATGTGGCTGTGATCATCATTCTATTATTTATTAATGCTTGCCACTTCACTTTATGAATCCAATTTAATGCCCTGTTGATTCAAAACCCTGTATACGTTGGTCAAGATGCTGAAGTGATAGCCTACCTAGGGTTTTATGGTTATTTTGTGTTAACCGATGAAGGATTTCCTGGGAAATCAGTCAAGGTATAAATCACAGCTCGTTGCAAACTTGATGGCTCTTAGAAGCACACATTTAGCAACATGATTTTCACAGTGTATCTATTTCATGGCTTCATTGGTGTTTTTCCATAGTTTCACAGGGTATTCACAGAAAATAGTTAAAGAGACAACATGCATATACTTTTGTGTCTTTCATCAAGACAAATGGGCCCACCATTCCATGGATTTTTTTATTGTTCTTTTAGTCATCTAACACTAATCATTTCAGACACGACCTCCTACAGCCATCAGTCTTTCCAGAAACACTCTGGAATAAGGTAGTAGAAGAAAAATTTTAAACTACACTAAGAAATCCATCATACACGTTTAACCAAAAGGTACCAACATTGGTCCTGTAATGATGGGATCAGTAAAGACAACATATGGTCAGATTTTAAGTAAAATATTTTGTTGCCACCCTGTCCCACACAAGTCACCAGTGACCTCACCAGTTCTCACCTCTGTGTGAGGCAAAAACTTTCTACCAAGGTCCTAGGCAACAAGTGACATCGGTTTCCGAATTCTTAGTCCGTGTATTATGTGGGACAGCGGGCCCTACAGTGTAATTAGTCTAAAATTGTACAAGAAGTGTTTCTTGATCCTTAAAGTATGAATAATACTCAGCAAACAAGAAATATTCCAAACAATTTTCCAATTCAGTGAGTTTGCATTTACGCCTTTAGCATGGATCATGGCAGGATTTCTACAGAAAAGAATGACATTTTAATCCAAATACAAATTCAGGTTCATTTTGAAATTCCTTAGGTATCATACAGGATACATTAAGTAATTCATCTGATGAAAAACAGTAATTGCTATTTTTTGCAACAGAATAATTCATTTGAAGACTAGGAAGAATTAAGTAACAGTTCAGAGGTAAACAGGATCTAAGAACGTGATATAGGCTTCTACCTATACGTGGTCTTGGGGTCCAATCGCTAGAACTTGCATGTGAGGCTCTGTCATCCTCATCGCTGTCACAGGAGTGAAAACCATTGGCTATGATTTCATCGCTAAAAAGAAAGTTATCTGCAAGACAGCACAATGATGACATATTACGACACTTGAGCCAAATGGCAGTCCATATATCACAAAATCTGAAACTGTATGCTATTCAAGTTGATTGCAATGAATTACAAACAGTTGCACCACTTCTTTTTTTTGAAAGAAGTTAAAGATCTGCTAACAAGCCTTGGGTTGAAAGCCAGATTTGCTGTATTAATATTGGCTTCAGTGGGCTGGACGTTGGCCTGAGTGAGGTTTCCATTCTACAAAGTGTTGGGCACTATGTTTATTTGCATGTTCCAAAATAAGGTACAATTAAAATTATCTTCTCTTAAAGTAGTATGCAATAAAATTAGTGCACCACCACTTACAGAACAATACTTAACTAGGTTATAAGAGCGAATTTAACAACAAATACAGCTGGACACAACTGAGGTGCTGAATTTTGTTGTGCTGACCACATACACGTTTTTATGCTATTTCAGCTATGACAGAAAATGTGCTACCTTGAACCACCTCTACTAAGTTTATCATCCATTTTACCTCGCGGTTGGTCTGGCGTACATCGCTCAGCTAGTGGCCTCAAGCCAGAGTAACCCAACCTAACTTCATCGTGTGTCTAGAGTAAGGACTCTCCAGGGGAACGGGATACTGGTCTTACAGCGTGCAACACTAACCCAACCTTCAAGGAGAAATTCAAGTTTTAACCTGAGCAGTTCGTTACAATAGGGAGCACTGAGCTTTTCTAACCACCTTTTCTATTAGAAATAGACATATCAAGTATAGCTTAATTTGCTGAGAATCTATGAACAAATGAAAACAAGTTTCAGTCGGTCTCTAAGCAAAGAATCACTACTATAATTTTGACCTCTACTTGAATAAAGTCCTACAGCATATTAGCTAGCTTACCTCACTTCGCTCTTAAAGAGCGCCACAAGACACCACATTTTTTTCAGAGGTTGTGTTGTTCTGTTTTCCTTGGTCACATAAATAAATTGTATAAATTACTCTGATTAGAATGGAAGAGGGTAGAGGTCAAATTTGCTTTTTGTACTTGTCCTGCTCTGAGAGCACAGAGGTGCTCTTCTGACTTCATTATTTGTTATTATCTATTTACACTGTTTCACTTCTGTCTAATGATGCATGGAGTCAGTGCACATCTTATGCAAAAATTATTATGAAGGAAAAAAAAGTTGCTTAGTACAGATCAGCAAGCGTAACGTTATACTGAAACAACCTTTACGTCTCCTGCGTAAAGAATCAAAGTCTACATTGTTAGACTCATCACATACAGGTCACACTGTCTGGTGTTTCTGAAACATGACAGATAAACAGCTTACGGTAACAGCTCAAATTGTAACGCTCCCCACGAATTCACCTGATTCCTCAAAGGGAAAACGGGATCTTGCTAGGAATAACCAACACAAAGCAAAGCACGCCTGAGAGTTTTAGCAATTTGAGCAACGAGCTTCTTGTCAGGCGTTTCTAAGAGATGATTAGCTCTCTCGTGCTGTTCCAATGAGGTTTTTGAGCAACAATGCTGCTCGGGGCGCATCACGCGGTGCCGTTCCCTTTCGGGTAGCTTTTGCCCCGAGAAGTTTGTGAAGTTTCCCCGCGGAGTTACAGCTATTGGATCTCTAACTGCATCCCAGCACAACCGCGAGGCCCCTGCTGGAGGCGCGCCGCCTTCCACCTTTCCGAGCAGCCTTCCCGCAGCGCCCCGCTGAGCGGCGCGGAACGCGGCCCCCCCGCTCCGTACCGCGATGCCCCCGCTGCCGCCGAGCAGGGCCCGGCTTCGCCCCGCACCGCGCGGCCACGCGGAGCCGGCCGGGAGGGGAGGGGAGGGGAGGGGAAGGGAGAAGGAAGGGGAGGGCCGGGTGCTCACCGGGCTGCGGGGCCTCTGCCGCCCCGTTGGAGCGCTGCCCCCGCCCGCAGCCAGCGGCCGCCTCCGCCGCGTCCTCGCCGGGCGCCGCCTCCGCCCCCTCCCCCCGGCCCCGCTGTCGCGGCCCCGGCTCCGCCCGGGCCAGGCCCCGCCGCCCGGCCCCATTGTCCGCGCCGCCGCGGCTCCGGCGCGCCC
>CM021736.1:5437895-5703588 GCA_011075105.1 Heteronetta atricapilla
ATCTGTATGTCAATTATATATATATATATATAATTGACATACAGATGATTTTTTTCTTCCAATACTCTAGGATGATGTGTTTTTCATAACTGATTAATAATGGAACATGGCTGTGGTTCATACTACCTTTGAATATTTAACTCTCCAGGTAATTTTCCTATATACGAAACAAACAGCTAAGGTTGGCTGTGATCACAGACCGAGTAGTCCTACTGCCTTAATGGGATTTCATCTCCGAGAGCAACCATTGGGCAAGAGTGGGGGCATTTCATGAAATCAAAGCATCTGAAGCTTTTGCAAAAGATTCGAGATGTGACACTCCTTGCTTACATATGTTACATCCTCACAGCACAGTGGTGGAACATAGCAAAGCTAGTTGGTATGGTATCAAACACAGCTGTCTCTTAAAGGACTTGTGCAATACAGGCATAGGCAGTGTACCAAGAGACTGTAAGGTTACGTGCAGAAATACGTTTTAATGTGAAATTTATTGAATGTGAAATTTATTAATATTCCAAATTAGGAAGGAGAAACATCTAAATCAGGAGGAAAAAAAATCTGAGATGCATTTCTGCGTTTTTTTTAATCTGGTGGGTTTAACCACACTTCTTGTCTCAGTTTTATTTTATCTTTCGCTGTCTGACGTTCCTTTTAAAGCTCTTGCCTCAGCATTCATGACTAAAGTTCTTTCCCTGATATTTGCAAATGCAAAATCTGAAAGTTCAAACAACAACAGGTACAGGATATTGGTAAATTTATGGTCTTTTTTTTTTTTTCTCAGTTTCCTGAATTTTGGGATGCTGACAATTTTAATTAGTACTGAATCGTAAGGAATACAGAAGTTGGAGTTTAAAAAGCATCAAACTGACGTTACGGGATGACCTAACTGCATACTACAGGGAACTTTTCCAAGCAGAGAGTAGCTAGTAAATGCAAGAATAGACCCAGATTCTTCACTCTCCTCCACCCACCCCACCCTCCTGCCCACAAGAATACAGAGGGATATCTAGCACTCTTCAATCACCAAAACAGCCCTCCTGTCAATAAAAAGCTAAAGCACCTCCATCATTCCAACATGAGACGGTTTTGAGTGCAGCACAATAGAATATAATCAGGCAATTCAGGTAGAATCTGATCTGAGTAAAATAACAAATATTAGATGTCCTCTGTGTACTTTTTAATAATAATAATAATAATAATAATTTACTGTGCTGTTAAAAGGCTTACCTACAACTGTTGATTAAAGAGTTTTTAAAGAGCAGTTGCTATAATGGTTGCAATGGGTTAAATACGTCCAGTTCCTTGTTTCCCAGCAGAAACATAACAGCACCCCTTAGATTTTTTTTTCTTGAGGGAAATGTGATCTAAAAAGGAAGGGGAAAGTTCAGAACAGTTCCATTTGAGACTTGTATTTCTGGCAGCAGTCATATGTCCATCCTACCTTATTGCTTCCATTTGGAGTTTAAAACACGTGAGATGCAGCCCTGCAAGGGCGAGGAGAGGCAACAGGGAGGAACTCATTGCCAGGAGCACCTGGGAGACTCTTACACAGCAAGAGGCTGCTATGCCTATCACTCCCCTACTTCAGTATTGATAAGCTATAGAAAGAGAGGATTTTGACATGTATTGCACATAGACCTGCAGACATTACTCATTAGGTAAAGTGTAACCATGCAGCAGGGTTATATGCAAGTGCATCTCTGCAGGGTTATATACAAGTCCACAAAACAGATTAGGATAAATTATTTTCCTTCTGTTTCCATACAGAGTGGCATTAAAGATGGTAACTTGTTCAAAAGCTGCAGCTGAATGTTACAGTAAATATATGCCTCTCATGAGAGCAAACCCATTTTGAAAGATGGGATGCACATACTCTGGTATCTGATGATCCGCCTTCTCTTTGTGTTTTGAAATCTGCGCACTGAGACATAGACCAAAGCCACATTATTCCTTCCTGTCTGGGTAATATCATCTCAGCATCTATATTCCATTGCTACTAGTGATGCATCAAATTTAATAATTATAGCAATATGTTGGAGATTTTTTTAAAATACACTTTCTGCTTTTGATGTTTCTGATCACTATGGAAAGCTTATGCTATTTTATAGTCTGCTGACTAAGCTCATATGCACACCAGCTGCATTTTATCAAGGAACAACGTTTGCCTTTTGAACTAGCTGATAGATTTTACTTTAAATGAAGATGAGATATACATTCTTTGGCAACATTTAGAACCTTGTTCAGCACAATATCCATTTGCAGAAAGTCATAGCCTCCAGCTAAGCGGTGCACCAACCCGCAGCCATCAGCCCAAAAGAGGCAGGGGGGAAGTGTCCCAGAACCAGAAAGGATATCTGATGAATAACACAACCAGGATCGTTCCATGCCATTTGGGTAGATATTTGTAGAAGCAACAGATTACATACCTTTCTAGGCCTTATTTACTAGCCATTATCCTGCTGGGAAGGTTTAGTATGAAAGTTAAGCTGACTCAGGGAATAATCAGAACTTTTTATCCTGTCTCCCACAGATCTAGAAGGAAGATTGTAATTTTCCTTTTGCAGCATCTTTAAAACTAGCTGGGAGAGTTACTCAAATGGAACACCTCTGTGAGCCTATGTACAAGTGAAAGTTACTCTTCAACCAGCTGACACACGTCTGCCCTGTTTTTCCTAACGAGGTCTAATCAAAACTACTGACCACCAAATGCATTTAAGGAAGCTGTTCTATTATGCGGTATCTTGAGTTTTGATGGAGCAGTGCTTTCTGTCTCTTCATTTCTTAAGTTCCTCTTGTTCCAAGGATTTTGCTGTCTGTATTCTATCCTAAATGGGGTAAAGATCTCTTTTTACAATTTTTAAAACTGGAAGTGAGTATCAAATCATATCATCTGACTTCACTGACACAGAAATCCTTTATTTATGTTTTGAGTCAGATCACCTTCGTTTTCCTGAAGAGTTATTGCAGACAAAGGATATTGATTTGAGGCATCAGAACACAGTGTTTTATCAGTAAATTGTTTTTCCCTTAGAGGAAACTGGGAGTGTGCTTTTAAACTTGGAATTTGCTTGTCGTTTCTAGTTATGGGTTCTTGCTATGCCCTAAGTGATAGATTAAAGAGCTCTTTTGCACCCATTATCTCTCCACAATGATTTATGCATGCTTAAGTCACCTTTCAATTTTCCGATGAGGTAAACTGCAAGCATCTTTAAACAGCTTTTTTTTTTTTTTTTTTTTCCTAGTCCCTCGGTGCTTTGTGTTAGATTTCTAGCTCTATCTACTTTTTTTCCCCCCACTGCACTTCCATATGCTGACACAGTGACTTGATTTCTCTCTGCTCCGTATGACTTTGAATGACAGTTCTACCACCTACCTTTTCCCCCTCATTAGTAGATGTAACAATATGTTATCAATTTTATCACTTTGTCATTTTGGGTGCTTTTTTTTTTTTTTTTTTTTTTTGTCCATTATGATCCAGGCATCTTTCCTGTGTACTGCTTTGCAATCCCTGGCCTGTTCATCTGGAGGCTTCCTTGGTCATCTCTGCTCTTAGAGGGCTCACCCCCAAGACAGTCTGCAATCAAAGCTTTTTTTTATATATATATATATATATATATATATATATATATATATATACCACAATCACACACAGAGTGCAGGTAGGTTAACAGCAACAGGATCATCAGCCCTTATACTGTGTCCAAATTTCTGGTTACAAAAACTGGAGGGGCAACATTCACTTCTGCCTGACAGGAAACAAGTATTTACTTCTTATTTGGAGAGTGACTGAGGCTAGCACCGAAGAAAACAGAGGCCATATGGAAAGAAATTTTGTTTGTTTTCTTGTGTAGCATTGCAGATTGTGCACACCAAAATATATCTTTCTTTCACAGGTCCCATACTTGATGGGAAACAATTTATTTCTGCCTTACCATCCTCAGTGGCAAGGAAGCCACTTTCTAGTTCTTTTCTCTGTTATTTTAATATGACATTACCAGCTAACATGGCAAGTTTTTGTACAGTCTTGTGTACTTAGGATACAACTGCAATCTGTTTAAGACATTAGCAGTAATTGTCCAAGGATTGAAGCCTGCCTGGGGAGCAGAGGGAGGCTCACGCAGGAATTTTATGCATTGCTGGAAATCCATACCAGACTGTATTACTTGCTTCAGAAGGCAGCTAGAATATGTGTCTTGTACTAGGAACTTTGCCACCTTCTCTTTCCAAATAGCCTGTTAGTTCTTAGGAAAGTTGACTCTAGTTCCTCTGTGAAAAATGGAGCACAGACAGTCTTTCAGCCTGTCTAGACATTCTGGATGCTGAGCGTTTAATGTCCTAGTATAGCATAGCTGGACTGTAGCAGTGGAAAGTGATGAAGGCAGGAAAAACAATAGGCAGAAATTCTGGTTTAACAGGCATAAATACTCTGCTGCTTTAGCTGCTCGATGCTGGTAGCCTGCAAGAGGCTAGGGAACAATTACCTAGATTATGTCAAGGAAGCTCTGTCTAGACAAAGCACAACTTCTTACCACAGAGGTTCACTCTTTTTTGTATACCTATTTTCTCCCAGAAGCTGCTGGAAAGAACTGCCAGTTATTGAAAACTGACACTAAAAGTCACAGTCCCACAAGTCCAAAACGGGAATCAGAAGCTGGTTTGTTATGGTTTCATTTTTACCATATCGCTGTGTGGATACAGTTCTTCCCACAAGGTTTTTTTTTTCTTCTTCCATCCTCTCTCTCAGTTTTGTAGAACAATTCACCAAGATATATGAAAACAGAAATAGCACACAGGAAAACAATTACGCACCTCAGAGCGCAACCCAAAAATCAGGAACTTCATCAGTTGATCTCTGAAGTATTTAGGAGCACTAGCTGCACAAAGGGTTGACGTCCAACAATCAAGTGTGTTGGTGAGCTGAATGAAGAAACACGAAATCACCTCGATGGCTCTGAGCGGCCATTGCATTTGACTAAGTGGTTGACCCACTTGGTTCTCAGATAAAAATCAAGTACCAAGCTCCATCAGCCTTGTCACTGAACAAGTTTTGTAGCTACTGCAAAAAATGAAAGATATTTTACTTTATTTCCCTGCAGATGAGTTGCACTACAACTGTAAACACCACTAAAAATCTCTTGTATTAACAACTTCAGTTTTCAGTTGGACTAGGAGTTACCAGCGTGTGCTTTCAGCCTCATTTTTTGTAATGAAGTTCATGTAAGCAACATGAAACGGTGTTGAATTGCTGGGATATAACTTATGCACAGGGTTCAAAGCAGAATAAAACATGAGAAAATTGGAAATGGCATGAGGCTTTGAGACCTACACAAGGTGCTTTGTTATAATCATTTCCTTGAACTTTTATTTTGTCCTTCTGTTGTCAGTAATTTCAGAAGAAAAAAAAAAGCAGTGGATTTGCATTGCATTAGGGCATTTGGGAGTCTCAAATTACAGATTTAATAAGAGCTGTTTGAACAAAGGGATATCACTCCCCCGTCCAGGACATCAGCGTAGCCACACCAGCTGGCTCACCACCTTCCTCAGACCTTTACCTTTCTGAATCATCTCAAGCAAGGCTCAGTACAGTCATGGAAGTTCTGGTTCAGGTAAATAGCTTCACTGGAATTGCAATGCCAGCAGAACTGACTTCTGAGCATTTCCTGCAGTCCAAGTTCTGTATAGGGCTTTTCTACACAGGCCAGCTTGTGCCAGGGAAGTTCTCTCATTACAGTTAAGATCACGACTCAATGTTTCATAATTTGGAGCCCTCTTTAGATGTGGTCATACGGAAGAATGTTCCCATTAGTTACTGCTACAACTCAATAATACCAGAGCAAAGTTTTGTGGAAACTGCATTGCGATTAATTGGAAGAAGGAAGAAAAAAAGAAAAACGAGACAAACCAGGTCACAAGATTTATTTTTCCACTTGCTATTCTTCCTTTTTCTCCCTCCCTCCCTTCGGCTATTTTTAATAGTAGGGCTTACTTGGTTTTGGCCTGTTACTGCTGAAGCATGATCAGTTTCTAATTATAGAAGTTGTCGATGTGAATCAGTAGTACAGTACTCCACACCCCAGGCTGGAGCCAGGTTCTTGGATTTAGGGCTTCATACTGGCAGCAAACCCACCTTCAGTCACTCGCTGAAGACTGAAGGGAGGGAGGTCTCCTGCACACGGTTGTGTCCTGCACGCAACCACCTGCACACACCTTGCTAAAATTTCTGCAGCAGACATTGTACTGAGAATGCTTTTGAATACTAGAATCTACACATCCTGAAGCAGATTGTTCTTTGGATTCCTGCATGGCATTCTGTAAGATAGCACAGGACAGAACCAAATAAGTGCTTGCATAGATAGAAGTTGGAGAAGACCCATTTCTTAAAGTGAGTAGAAATTTCAGGTCCAGAAGTCACATGCAACAGGAAAAAACATAAAATACAAAGAATATGATCCTGCGTCATTTACTCTGGGAATAAAACAGCAAGGCAGATACCTGCAACTGCTGAGGACTGAGTACATCCTTTCACCACTAATCTTTCTATCCAACAAGGTTTTTCCCAATTCAGTCATGTTTACTGTCAGTTGATGCTTCAGCAACGTAACAGGCACTTTTATAAATTGCTGACCTTTACAGTTAGGGCTTACCTGAGGGAGAGAAGTATCTGCCTGTTTTATTCCTGCATCCGCAGAGCTGGTTTGCTGAGGAGAGAGCTGCTGGCTGAACATTGACAAACCAGACCATGAAAACAGACTTGTGCTTCCATGTTTTCTAGGCTAGAGAGTCACTAGGACTAAGGAAGCGTAAGGCACTAGCAGAGAGGCAGCGAGGATAGGTGCAGCAAGCAGGGAGCGTTTCTGGGTTGGGAAGCCATGGAATGTAACTCAGGGTGCTGGGTGTGGACAGAGAAGTGGATGTCTCCAACACCCCAGCATCGATGGCTGTATAACGTGGACTTGAAGATAGTTATATAAATAACAGTAATTGCTGAAACTGAAATACAGGAAACTCCATCTCAACATAAGACTTTTCCCACTGTGCGAGCAATTGAGCACTGGAACGGGTTGCCCAGAGAGGCTGTGAAGTCTCCAGTCTCGGAGACACCCAAAGCCTGACTGGACAAGTTTCTGAGCAACCTGCTGTGGGTGATCCTGCTCTGAGCTGGGGGGGGGCAAGCCAGACAGTCTCCAGAGGTCCTTTCCAGTATCATCTAGTCTGTAACCCCGAGGCAATCTCTTTATTCAATTAAATGACACTGCAACAAACAGACACAATCTTCTGCTCTTTAGTCCAAGACGACGGGCAAGTCCTTTCTCATCTCTCTGCTCATGTAGGTCTGCACCTTTTCAGGTTGTCATTAGAAGATGTAATGTTTCATTACTCTTCTTGCAGTAAGGACAGCCTTAAATCAATTCCCTTTCCAGGGCTGGTTTTAAGTATAGCCTGAACAAATGTGACAGACAGACCCTGGAACACTCCTAATAAGAACAGCAAATGAATTGAAGAAGTTACTGGCTCTGTAGAAAATTTGTGATGGTTTTAATTTGGATAACAGTACCAGGAAAAAAGAAAAAAATAAGGAAACCCTGTTGTTTAATCACCATGGAATTAGTAGCATCAATTTGTCTGTATCCTGTACGCTATGAAATATTAAGAATATCCTTGTCAAAGAGGTAAGTGTTGTTAAATAATGGCTATTACTGAACTCTAGAACAGCCCTAATTTGTTGCCTTTTCTGACACAGGAACTTAACAAGACAGGTAGTTGGAATATAAGAAAGAAACCCTTGTATCAATTCTAATGCAATTTAGAGCCAGTTTGCTGGCAGGAAGAAAGAAGAACCATCATCTCGTGAATAAAAAAAGCAGCCAGAAGAGTTTGCTAAAAGGGTAGTTACCGCATGTGATAGTTACTGGTTTAGACAAACCTGATATCAACCGGTCATCTTGTAATGATACATCGATTACGATATATCAAGAGCTCTACAGTTACATTAAGAAAATACAAATGAATTTGTATAACAAAGTAGTAAGAGAATTATGCTAAAAACTGAGGTTCTTTTTTTTTAGTGTGTGTCAGAAGTTTTAAGATAAACATTCAAAGATTTACGTAGGGTGCTAATCAGATTATAAAGCTTTGTCCCCGTAAGGTAGAGTTGTTGAAAGTGCTCTTAAGACCTCACAAATTCAAGCAGTTGAAACAGAAGGCTCTAGTTGCTTATTTTCCTACATTGCCTTTACTAGTCAGGGTCTTATACCATATACCAGTGATATCTAGCGAGGATAAGAGACCTGATCCACCTCTTCATTAGTTCAAAGAGTACCTGTACAGTTATTTTAGTGGCAACTACAGTATCTACTTATAAAGTGATATACTTCAACATCTTCCACTCATCATAGAATTAAGTTGTCCCATAATGTCTGAGTGACTGATATATCCTTAAAACTGATATGACAGCTTACCATTTAGAAGTAACACTTGTCTTCATATATTTTTATATTGTCCATCCGCTAACAAGAGAAGTTTACTCACTGTAAAAATACAAAGGTAACAATAAAAAGAATTTAGCGTTATGTAAAAATAAAAAAATACATTCTAGATAACACAAAGTTGGTGCTTTAGGAGACTGTGTGAGGAAAAATAGTATTTCCACAGAGCTAGTTATACTGCTACCTAATCCACTGTTAGCAGCAGTGAAACACTGTAGTTCTTAAATAGCTCGGGTTTGTGTAGGCAGAAACTCTCCTGAAGTTAAAGGTTTCTGGAAAATCAATTTATTCAAGTTTAAGCGTGATTGGTTTCAGGCTTGGTGTGTGAGCAATTGACAGTAGCCATGAGCATTGTTCCTGAGTGAAAGGAAGGCCTTTTCAGAAGGAATGGTAGTGCATTGGTATTGCTGAAGCTGCTCAGGCTCTGAATATGCTGGATCTCTTCTGGACTTCTGTGGGTAGATCCCCTCAGCTAATAATAATCTGTTCTCAGTTCTTGTGCTTCCTTCTGGGCATTATAGCATGCATTGTCCCAGGGGAACACTGCAGGAGAGCTCTGTTAGGGGCTGACAGCTCCGAATGCCTTTTACACTGTGCCTACAGCTCAGTCTGTGTCTGAGAACTACCAAAGCCTCAAGCTGGCAGCAGAAGCTCGCTGAAAGGTAGGAAAGAAACTTGCCTGGAAACCTAATGTTACTGCGATGGCCACAGAGTAGCCACACAAATTTTACGCTGCTGCAGCCTGTTCTTCCTCCGCAGCCTTACATCTCCACTGACTTACATTAAGCCAGCTAGGAAACAGTAGTACCTAGATCTCTGTCTTGAAGCAAATGAGAACATTTCCAGCCTCTGAAAATTTCCCTCCAAGCAAATTCAGAAGGCCATTCAGAATTCAAAAGATTGAATGATCCAGCCTCCCTGATTCAGGACAAAGCAGGACCAAAGCAGGAAGTTTCACCTTAGGAATTAACCCTGTAGGTATTCAGGGAAAAGTACAGACTGACAACTTTGTTATCTCTATTCTTCCCACCCTGTTTTTTGTTTCTATGGGTTGTAAACTCATTGGGAGCAAAAGACTGTTTCTTACCAAAGTGTTATGTTGGTCTAATGATGCTCTACCCTCAGGCTGCAATTAAATAATTACTGCAGAAAGTGGTGATGGGTGTTAAAGATGGTGCTATCCCCTAGCTGGAGGGAAGATGCCGGCCCCCCACAGCCGTGGGTAAAGTGTGAGTAGAGCTCTGCAGCTTCAGGGCAAAAGTCCAAGGAATCAGCAGAAACTGCTCCTGTGGCTTAGTTGGGCTGGGTCAATTGTGTATTTAGAATAGATGGGGATGCTCTTGAGATCAGTTTTGTTGGCTCCACTGTAAAACATCAGGATGTGTTTGAGGGTGACAAGAAGAAAGGGGGTTTTATGGATGGGCTAATGTTTTAAGATGTCCTCAAATTTTTGAGGAAGGGGTTGTGTAAAAGGTTATATTAATTTATTCAGACCTCTTTTAGATATACTTCATTAACTTGAACAAAAAGAAAGTCACGGCATATTGAGTATTAATGTATACTACAAATTTGCTGTAATTCCTTCTCATTGTCAGTGTTGACAAAGGGGCACCATGTGAATTGCAGTGTTTTCTAGTATGCTTGTGGTTGGAGTGTTTCGCAAAAGCGATAAGCTGACATCTTCTTTCTTTGTGTGTTGTGGCAACAGCCAGGGTGACGTTGAGGAAGTCCTGCAGGTAATACCCAGGCACGGGGTGTGTGTGTGCTGTAGTTACCTGTAGCGTAAATACTGCAGTGAACTTGGATCAATTTTACGAGTAAGAAAGTCAAGAGGCAGGAAAAGATCAGGAGTGGTCAACCAACAGCCCTGAATGCAGCTGTGGGCAGCCAGCGAGGTAAGTCAGAGCGAAGCACCGCATGGAGCTGGGCATGTGATCCCGTGGCAGAGCTGGGGATGTGATCCCGGGGGACTCATGTCTTGCTGTAATGCACCTCTGTCTGCACTTTCTGCATTATTCTTTGTACATGCGTTAAATAGGTGCATTTAAATGACGTTTTTTGTACTGAGCCTGTGTCCCATGAAGTGCTGAAGGATTGTCTCACCACTCCGTTATGCGTTCAAGGAAGGCATTTTGGGTAGGATGCATTGAGGAAAGCCCTTGGACACTATGTAGAACATAAAAGTAATATAGGTATAAGCCAGAAGTTAGGTTTAATTTTGTAGGGGAAATGACTGGTGTTTAAGGAATACTTTTTTTTTTTTTTTTTTTTTTTCCTCCTGACTATGGTTTTATTTAAGCTAGGAAACTTTAAAACCAGATAATACAAGTTGCTACTAAGTATAGATTCTTAATTTCCTGGATTCCTGGTGGTGAACCTTTGGAAGCATTAAATGTGACCTCGTAAGTTTCTGATAAATTACAGATTCAGAGGAACCTGACATTTACTATCTTCCACGGAAAGGTAAAATAGATCTAAAAGTACAGAGTATAGAATTTCAGGTATAGCTGAATCAACATTTGTTCTGCATAAGAGTTGTGACTGTGACAAGTCATTTTCCCTTCCTCACTGAACTTTCCTTACTGCAAAGTGGAAATAACCATTTTAAAATGTAGTATTTATCTGTATGCAGAAGGTGCAATTACTGCCAACGCAGGCTGTGCTATGCTTCAACTTCAAAGTTAGAAATAGCTCCTCATAAAGATCTTAATTTTGCAACTGACCTATGTGTATGGTTTCAGGGAAGTGGGACTGAAAATATTTTGGTATAAATAAGTAATTTAGCAATCTGTGCCACTTAAAGGATACTGTTAATAGCATTACATGCATGATAGCCTTTTCAGGTGATTAAATGTCCAGCTGAAGTGGGGTAAATAGCTATGGAAGCCATTTGCTGAAGATATAAACAGCACCATCAATATCTTTCCAATTACAGTGAGAGATGGAAGATGCTGTGATTTTGAAATTATGGAAATAGCTTTTCCTGTTCCTTGAAAGGATAGAAAACCATCTTGAAGGAAGACAGGTTCCTTGATCCTTGAGGAAGGATTGACCCAGCACGTCGTACCTAGCATCAATGTGATTTTTCTTTTGTTGAGATGGTTGAACTTTTTTGCCTGTAAATCTTGGTACCTAAAGCACTCAGTTGCTGCATTAAAGCTGCACGAGGACCATGTACGAGTACAACAGGAGAGTTTCCCTGTGGTAGGCTCCCTGAGAAGAGCCCCCTACCCTGGGGTCCAGCCTTGGACACCTCAATTACAAAGGGCTAGGGCGGGAGCTGAGCTGAGGGGAGATTGTTCTGGTGGCCTGAGGTGGGTTGGGGACTGCACAGAAATGTCAAGAGCTTGAGTCAATGTGATCTGCAGTGTGCTTGCAGGGGCACAGCTGAGCCTCTTGGGCTCGTGGACCTGGTGTGTGGCCCAAGGTCCCCAGAGCTGTGGCAATCTGGGGACGAAGGAGAGTTGACCAAATAGTTTCTGTTTCGTAGCGAGAAGCTGCAGAAGCAGTAAGGTGCGGTAGTGGGAGAGCTTGTCAGGATTCCTCCTGATTTCTGGGCTTAGACATTTCGCTTTGATTTTGCCTGCTGTTCTCCAAGCCTGAAAATGTCAGCTGTGTTCTGGTGTTGCCTGCAAGTGCCTGGCTCTGAGTGCTGCTGCTAAGCTAAAAGGATGATGATTTCTCTGGCCTTTTTAGAGTAATTTGAGAGGAGGCTTCCTTATGCTATTTTCTTCAGAAGATGCATCGATTCAAACTGTCCTTAATCCTTTCAGTCCTGCGGATTATGGTGTTTTGGATTTTCAGTTAAGTAGTGCATAATGCTTCTCAAGGAAATAGAGGAGGTGTTGCTTTGGAAGGGGGACCGATGTATTGGTTTGCCTGCAAAGCTTCTGAGGAAGGAAGACATCCCACTGCAGTGTGATAGAGCACTGGCTAACAGCTAGTCTCTGTGCATCCCTGGGGCTGGGGCCACAGCACAGCCTCTCTGCTCTACGTCCCGGTGCAGCTGGAGACTGAGGGTCAGTTGATCCGCATCCTGAAGTGCTCTTGTGGTTTCCAGCACCTGGCAGAGATGTGAGGAGAGGAGGAAAAAGCTGGGAAGAAATGGGTAAGTGAACAGGAGCTGAGAAAATGTTACTGAAGGTGGAGAATGGGTCCCGTGGGTCTCTTGTACTCCGATCCACCTGAACGCGGTCACTTAGACATTCCTGAGGCATGTGCAGGTAATAAATGTTCTTGAAAGCTGATGGTTTTGGAAAAAGAAGGGCTTGAGACACGGAGTGGCTGGAGATGGAGGCTGCCCGGGCCCTGTGCCACAAGGCCTTCTGTGAAGCCTGTTCCTCCTGGGCTGCGTGACGAGCTGTTCAAAGGCAGCACCGCGCTCAGTGGCGTGGTGGGGAGCTGAGCGAGGGCCCTGCCTGTCCAGCTCGGCACCTGGGACCTGGTGAGGAGAATTCACACCGAACCGCTCGCATCACTTGGCCTTGCAGTTCCTATCGCCTGAAAACACCACTAAAATGATACAGTGGAGAACTTCACGGAATTCAGAACTATGCCAGAACGCAGTGCTGGTGTCATCCCTTTGAGATGAATTACTGGAATGAATAAAAGATATCTAATAATATAGTATATCTGATAAATTCCAGTCTTTGTCTGTTATATCATGTAACTCAGCTTTGGGGGCATATTTTATGGTTTGTTACACACTAATGTAATCTACTTAAGTGTATAATTCTGTAATAATCTCAAATTACTCTTTGGCTAAACAAGAGGGAATCTAATAAAACTATAAAGAGTTTTGATACGATTAATATTTATTCAGTTGTCCTTGTAACTGCTTATGAGTAACTGCTCTATGAGGAGAATTCTTGCATGTGCTGCAGGACTGCGTTTTTTTGGTCACTGGTAGCATTATTTGAGATGTGGATGGAGATCTCGTGCTGTTTGACCGTGATGTGGTTTGTCCTGCAGACCCTGAGGAGCACGCCTTACGCGTGTGTACCCGACGTCCTGCATACGTCCCCAGCCTGCCATGCCGGGCAGCTACAGGTTCTCACATAAAGGTCCTGTGAGTTATTCCAGTGCTGTGAACAAACCTGTCATGCTGAATGACAAATGGATTTATTTTTTGTTTTTGCTTTGTTAATTAACGTCACTTGTACCAGAAGTTATTTGTTCCTCTGAAATATCTGGGAATGTGCTCAGATGGCACTCCTGACTTACTGCCCTTGCCTCGTAATCTTATTTTTCACAAGTGCGCTGTTCAAATTTACTCCCCGGTGCTGGGTGGGAGATCATTAACTCGCTCTATTGAGGGCAAGCAGCCCAGCGCAGGCAGGCTGAAGTTTGTGGGAGCTATGCTGGGAGATAAGGCGAAGGAAAACGCGTTAAACGTGGAGTTACCACAGCGTGATGACAGGCTTCACAGAAAAACACTGAGTGGAGAGTGGGGGAGGCGTAACGAAGCCGTGTTCTGTGGCTGGGGGGGTCCGAGGTGCAGCAGGGGGGGCTCGGGGCTGCGGGGCCTGCGGCAGCTCGGCGGGGGCTCGGCAACCGCCGCATTCCGGGCGGGAGAAGATGGATGGCTGTCTGCCGAGCTGAGCCGGGGGGCACAGGCCCTGCAGGGCCCGGCCCCCGAGGGGCCTGAGGCGGCAGCGGGCCGGGGCCGGGGGGGCCGTTCCCGGGGCTGGCCGGGCGCTGAGGGTACGGGGGGGGGCACTGGGCGCGGACTCTTTGCGGCGGCGGCCGCTCGCCCCCCGCCCCGCGCTGCCTGGCGGAGGGAGACGGCGCGTGGTGCCGGTCGCCATGGCAGTGGGCTGCGGGGGCGGAGTGGTCGGGGCCGCAGCGCGGCGCTGAGGGCGGGCGGGGAGGGGAGAAGGAGGAGGAGGCGGAGGAGGGAGCGCGCCCCCGGTCCCGCGGCTGTTTGTGGCAGGCGGCCGGCGGCGGAGCGGCCCCGCGGCGCCGGCCCGGCCGAGGGGCGCGGACCCGAGCCCGCCGCTGAGGCGAACGAGCCCCGCTCCGCGCCTGCCCCCGCCATGGGCGGCCCGTAGGGGAGCGGGCTCGGCTCGGCGGCTGGTGCGGTGCCTGCGCGGCGGCGGCGGCGGCCATGGCGGTGGAGACGCGGCCGGAGCTGGTGGGGAAGCGGTTCCTCTGCCTCGGCGGCAACGGCGGCGGCGAGGAGCCGGCGGAGAGCGGGCGCTGGCGGGCAGGGGTCATCCGCGCCGTGTCGCAGCGGGACTCGCACAGCGCCGAGCTGGCGGTAAGCGGCCGGGCCTGCGGCGGGGCGGGACGCAGCCCCCCGCCGGGGCGACGCGGGGACACGCCCGGGGACGCGGCGGGGTGCCCCCGGCGGGGGCCTCGGGGCTCCCCCCCGGGCCGGGGGCCCTAAGATGGAGCCGGCCGGGCCCCTGCGCCTCGGCCGTGCCGCTGCGGTGCCCCCGGGCCGTGTTTCCGTGGCGGTGGGGCCGGCGGAAAGCGCGGTCCCAAATAGCGCGGCCGGGAGGGAACGGCCCGGCCCGGCCCGGCCCGGCGCTGCTGCCGCTGCCCCGCGGGGCCGCTCGGCTGTAGGCAGGCAGCCCGGGGAGCACTGCTGCCCTGCTGCCGGCTCGGCCAGCCCGCCGACGGGGATTAGCCCCCGCCTGGCGCGGCGGAGAGCGGTCGGGGCTGCGGAATGCCCGGGAATGCCCGCATTCCTCCATCCCGGGCTCCGAGCTTTGTTTTAGAAACAGAATGCATGTGACACGTGAAATGCCACTTGTTTTTTTTTTTTTCGTTTTTTTTTTTTGTTACTGTATAGTGGGTTGTGCTGCTGTGCTTTCCTTCACAGTAGCCATAACTCGGGTAGCGTGCTGTCCATGCCCTTCTGTGTGAAATGCCGGGTGTTTTCACCCCTGGGTTATACGTGAGAATAGTCTAGAATACATTATTTTTAGAGCCTGCTTTGGATGTTATTCTTACAGGAGAGTATCCTCCCCAAGCTTTACGCAGTTATGGAAACACTGAGTAACGTTTGGGGAGATGTGTACTAACATTTACAAGTCAGCCCTGTAATTTGTAAACTCCACGAGCAGAGCTGCCATACAGAGAGAAAGGGCGCTAAAGCCAGGCGCCCAGGGCTTGTCGCTTTTACGCTAAGCAGGCAGTGTATGCTGCCTGCTGTAAGCATGCCCTTCTTCCTGCTAACTTCGGTATCCGGCTGATTTTTCTCTTCCAATTCCCATTCCTTACGACCCCTGGTAGTTGAAGGAAGAGCTGTCACGCTGTGCAGGATGACTCAGGGTGTGCGTACCGTGTGGCGGAGCACCCTGCGGACAGACCCGAGCTACCTGCGACGCCGAGCCTGGAGCCCGGGTGCAGTGCAGCGCTGGCGCGGCCGGGTTCCCCGCTGGCTGCGTTACGCTGCGGGGCCGTGCTGGCGACTCGGGCTGCCGGAAGCCTGCGAGGGGTTGGGAGATACTGGCTGGGTCTAATGAGTCCCAGATGGTCCGGAGCTGCTGGAGCATCGCTGCTCCCTCTGGAGCAGCATTTGGTTTTCCTCTCACCTGTTCTCTGTCCCCGAGGCGCAAACAGGCATAAATCACAAAGGGAGGGACGATAAGGTTTCCGTGGACAACAGGTAGTTTCTGGTGGTTAGGCTGTCCTGCAGTAGCGGTTAACGTTAACCTCTCCTGAGTTTGATACTTGCTGATGGCGTTACCCACTTCCCCTGCCCGCAGAGAAGAACAGCGGTGTCTTTCTGTCAGGCCCGGTTCCACGCGTACCGCCACAGCCGGGTAGCGCCGCTCATGGCCTTCGTGGCTTTCCTTTCAGGTGGTCGTCCCTAGGAATAGCTCTAGACCCTTCTGTTACTCGTCACTGGGCTGAAATGGTAATGCTCCTTGACAGTTCCATTGCTGCCCACAGGGCGCAGCATAAAGATGTTGAAACTGATTTTTTTAAAATCAATTTTGTGTATTCCTGGTCCCTCTGAGGTGGGTAGCCTTTGCAGAAGTGCAGACGATGCCCTCCTGCGCAGGAAGGGAGGAGGAGGATATCAGTAGGCATTTTCAAGGTGGTTGCAGAGCAACTAGAGCTGAATTACCTTTTTTAATCCTGGCTTCACAAGGAAGCATCGTTTACACCACCTTGGTGTCTTTTCGTTCTTAATAAGTGTGAACCCCTCTGTTGGTTTCAACCGATTAAAGAGCATGGAGAGGGCTGAGAAAATGGTTACCTTCACCCCAGCCTGTGAAAGCTGACATCTGAGAAGTGAGTGCCCTTTTCCACCAAAAAAACCAACAGGGAAGGAGGTCACTGCGTTGTGTGCGCTGCTCCTGGAAGCAAAGTGGTGGTTTCCAGCTGGCCAGCCAGCGTGCGCACAACTTCAAACCGCTCGGGCATATGCTGCCCTGTGCTTAGCGCTGTGCCCAGGTACGTGGGCCGCGGGGGATGGAGCTGCTGCTAGGTGGAGCTGGGCTGAAGGGCACGAGAAAGAGCTGAGTGAACAAACCCGGGAGGGTAAGCGTGAGTACTTGGAAAGGAATTTATGGGCAGACTGAGTTTGTTCAAGTGGAGGATCTTAGGAACACAGGGGAAAACATGGAGGCAACTGACAAAATTAGTGGGAAGTGGCCACGGGGCTTTGTAGGAGCGAACCTATTGGAAACTAAGCTTTGTTACGTGGGCTGTAAACAAAACAACCCCTTGTATCGCTAGCTTCACCCCTGAGTGCTGGACTGTCTGTCCCCTCTGCTGGTGAGCAGGCAAATGGAGACTCCGGTTATGGCACTTAGTTTCATGGTTGTAGTTCTACAAATAGATTCCTGAATATTTTCATAGTTGAAATTACTGTCCTGGTAGGAAAGTGAAGAAAAATTGTCCATTACTCAGTGTCTTTTTCTGAAGAGGTGTCTCCTACTCCCTGAGAGTATGCAAAGTGACTGCTTCCTTACGCTGCTTGTGATTGCAGCATAGCTGGTATGTACTCTTTGGTATTAAAAAAAATAAAATGCTAAAGTGTCTCTTTCATTATTTTATTGAAATTTGCATGTATCACTTCCTATTGAGGTACCACTAGTGGGGAATACAGGGAGAACAAATAGCACTGCTTGTGAGTACTCTTGGTCTTCTGGAAGATGACTGCTCTTGCTCTTGAATGCTTAGACCCTTTGTGCCAGGGTCTGGGACCCATGCCTCATCCTGTAGTGTCTACAGATGTTTAAAAACACCTGCTGTACATGTGCAATGGAATCAATTTAATCCAGGAGTTTCCTTGATAATTGTCATGGCCTGAATCACAACTTGATCGTTAGACCGCTTGACCTTTCATTCCTGGACATTGCTGTTGCACGGAGAGCATTTATTAAAACCAAAGGGGATGGTGGCGGGGGGGAAGGTCTCATATTTATGTGTATCTATCTGTCTACATTTCACTATTATTATTGGGCATACCTACTTTTCCATTTTTAAGTAGCAGTGGGTGTTATTAGAGGTAGCTGGGAACTTCCTTTCTCCTTGCTGCTAACTGCCTGTAAAAGTCTGTACACGGCTATGATTGCCGTGATAAATCTGCACAAATAAAGAAATAGCCAGGAGGAAGGAGGTGGAGCTGATGCCATTTGATCTCCCTGCTCTTTGCTATCCTGTAAGAATGGCTTTCTGGGGCACAGGTTGCAAAATGCCTATTTAATCACCACTGCTGGAGTTTGGCATGGTCATGGTGCATATGCTTTCCTATGTCATGCATAAAATGTGTTTTATATATATTTTTTAAATTTAAATAAGTCTAAGTATTTTGCTTACTGAGACTAGTTCAGGGCTTGAATTTTCAAGGTTTGCAGTCGTATGTAGAATCTAGTCACGTATCCGTCTCTAGGGTTTCTCTGCACGAGAGAACGGACATAGGTTTTGAAACACAGTGTGCAACCCTTAACAAGAAACAGTTATGTTGTTGTGATTTGTAATTGCCTTTTTTTCTATTAATGTGGGAGTTTTGCTGCCATGACATCTACACAATGGAAGATAAAATAAAGAATTAAATACTTTAGGAGCCTCATGGTAGGCTGGGGTAACATTTAGCAATGCATTACGACAAGAAGTCATCATCACCATTGTGTTAGATACCTTGTACGTACGTCCTTCATAAAGCCCTAATATTTAGGGTTTGAAGCCATTGCTTCAATCTTACTATAAAACTGATCAGCTACAGTGGGGGAAAATACATTAACCATTTTGATAAGCCATGCTTTCTTGGTATCTCGTCTTTGGCAATTTGCTAACAAGGAATAGTTAAAAATCCAGTTGCCTACTAAGACCTTTGGGAGGGAATAATGTTGGGCTGTGTGCCGTGTAACGGGAGTGCCCTCACATCAGTAAAACACGAGTTCACAACACGTAATGGAAACTTATCAGTACTGAATTAAAAGTTATTTTTGAGAAGTATTCCATATGCTGAGAGTTTCTCACGAAAAGATGAAGTTAAGTTTGCCATCCCCGTGCATGGAGCTGTTCTTCCCCAGTTGTTTTTATGGCCTGGAGTTCAATCTGAAACTGTATGAATGCAGTATGGCTTTGTTGTAGTCACAGAATTGCACTTCTGTGTGGTGTTGGTATTCTGCCATTTTTAGTGTGGCGTTTGCGTGTTCTCCTCTGTTTTCCTTCCACTAAGCTAGTATTTAGGGTAAAACAATGTATTTTTTTAATGCATTTAAGCTATTCTGTTCAAAAATTTTTTTCCATTCCTTATCTTAGTATTACATGCTTAGCAGCTTTTACTCGTTAACCTTGTAATAATTTGAAGGATGCAGAAAGATCTTCTATAAAATTATTGTATAAAGTAAATAAAGCAATGTGCTTTAAAGTAGTTGTGTATAGCTTGTTGGTGGTTAGTGGAATTTAAAAACACCGCATATTTCTGTACTAGCATCTGGGTTAAAGATGAAGAGCTGCACACTGTGGGTGAGAAGCCTGTCACGTTATTTACTCCAGCTCTGGGAGATGATGTTAAAAACCTGCCACCGTTCATCACGTCGCTGCCACCTCTGGATCCAGACCAGGGATAGTGTTGCAGGATGGATTTTGTGTTAGCTCTGAATTTGGTTTGAAATGAGTGGGAGAAAAAACAATGTGGATTTAGACAATTAACAGTTGGTTCTCTGAATCAGTGCTGAAGCCAAGCAGGGTCTTGTAAGTTACGGTGCGTATCAGCTGGGCAATCTCTTCTTGGCTCAGCAGTAAAGAAAACTTCCTTTTTCCTTTCTGTTCCTAATGAGACTGAGTTTGTCATCCTGTGCCTGTGAATGTCACCTCATCTGTCTTCCAGAGTTAGTCCGGTTGCTGTTCAGTTTCCTCGTAATTTCACACAAAGATCAAACGCGGGAGTATTCCTGTTATGGGCTGCAAGGATTTGCTGCTTTGTGCCCTGCTTCTCTTCCTCTTTGTTTTTGTGCTAATTGAAGTTTGAACCTGTAGATCAACAAATAAATACGCTGATGGATTTTGAGGAAGGTTTTTGTAAATATCAAGATTGCAAACAGAATTTAGGTGTCCCAATCTAGGCGGCAGATTAATTAATCAGCTTGATTATTAATTTGCTACATAGTTTCAAAGTAATCAGTAGATCAGCAGTGAATGAGATATGGAAAGGAAAAGGCTTGATCCTCTACTTAAATCTTCCAGGAGGCGTTCAGTAAGATTTATCGGGTATTTTGTCCATCTAGAAGGCATTTGCTCTTGCCTTGTATGTGCCACACACGCAGATGGTTTGTCATTCCATATTCGCGTTACGTCATTTTTTTTTTTTATTCCAGAAGTTCACTATGAAGCTTTGGAGGTGTCTTGAAGGGCTGGTGCACAGTCACGTTAGGCCTTTTAGACACAAGTAGCCACTTCATAAAAAGCCATTCATTCTGGGCAGATGCTGAGGTCTCAAAACCTGCTTGAGAACATCATGGCTTTTATGGCAATGGAAGTGATGGGAGGGGAAAGGGGTGCTTCTGAAACATGTCCAGAAATAAGCTCAGCTCTTTCTGCTCTTAGCCTTGGCGAGCTGCAGAGATGTTTACTTCCCCAGTGGTCTTGAAGCTGTTCTGGGATCAGGCTTGACCTTCCTTTTCAGTAGGACTCAGTAAGCTGCTTCTGCTTTCTCTGCAAGGAAGCTAGTGGTGATCATCTCACCAAGCTGACCTGCAGCTGGCAGCAAGGTGGCTATCGCAGACTGGCGTAGTGCTGTAACATGACTTCCCTGCCCACTTTTGTGCTCTGGATGCCGACGTTCAGCGCTGCTGCAGGAATGGTTTCCATCCCAGCGTTGTGAGGCAGGGACTGAGGCCTGCTCTGCGTGGGTGTGTGTGATCCTTCTTGGAGATATGTTGATTCGTGGCTAAACTAGTGCCATGTTCCTTCATCGTGTTGACCTATTCAGAAGTTGCTGCCATTAGTTGGCGTGTGTTATTCTCATATCCCACTAACTCTCACTTTATAAGATAGGATGAGAGTGGAGGAACCAGAAGAATCTCAGAGATTTTGCTGTGTTCTGATTTCTAGACTTTTTTTTTTTTGGAATGTTTTCATTGATTGAGGTTTTTCTTGTTAACTTTGCTCTTTAAACGGCTGTTACTGCTTGTCAGAATTGCGTGGAATGGAGGAACTTAACCTGGTGGTTAGGGAGTTGTCTCTGTGTGCAGAGAGAGATTGGGTTTGTGCTAATTGACGGGCTCTGTGAGGAGCTTGGTGGGCACAGATGGAGGGTAAACATTAAGGCCTCTAGCTTGGCTCTACCATGGCAACCTTTTAGAAGTTTTGGAGACTGTGGTTCCACAGACATCTCTCTTGGTGGCACTGCTGGCTTAATTTTTTAACCCTGCACGGTTTCCTGTCAGCTCACCATCTGGCCAAGCGGTGGTACCGAGGCCGGGGAGGTGCTATGGGCCGGTGGCAAGGGGCTGAGGGCAGGAGCTGGCGCCATTTCCTGGAGAAGCGGCTCTGGGCCCGCGGCCTAACGAAGGGGCTGAAAGCTGGCCTAAATGCCTCTGGGAGAGTTGCGGTTGCTCTAGCCAGTCCTTGTGCCCCAACCCGCTCCGCTGTTGTGTGGGGAGTTGGTTCTGCAGGTGCATTGGTGTTTGTTTGGTCAGGAAGAATAAATTATTCTTTCACTCGGTGAAGGAAAGCTATCGTCAGAACGCCGTGTAACGTGATCGTCCGGTGTCTGTTGGTGCTATACTTGCTTGCAAAGGCAAGTTTTGGAAAAACAGACGTGAAATCAAACCCTTTGAGGGAAACTTAAGCATCTATATGTTAAAACGCACATGCCTCTGAAGTGAAGCGCTGCGTGCGCTGTTTCTACATGAGTGTGATGTTTGTTCCCGTCAGCGCTGTGACCGCCCCAGACGTCGCAGTGCCTGCATCGCGCCTCGGTGTGATGGCTCGGGCGGGCGCTGCCGACCTGCAGTTAGGTTGGGCTCACCAGGTTTTACTTTCTTGCTGAGGGAACAGGGCTCTTCAATAAATCATCATCTAGAATCTGGTGTGCGGTTGCTCTGTGAAGCAGACCGCATGCGGAGCTGTCGCCAGGCGGCCCAAGCCACGTCTCGGTAGTCCCGCGTGGCTGGTGAGGGAAGGATAGAAAGCTGGACTTTGGAGGAACACTGGCAAAGGCAGCTCGTTTTGAAACAGTCCTCCAGCATGTTTCCTTACTTCTGGCTCTTCTTGGCTTCCCTTCCTTCCTGAAATAAGGCATGTAAACTTACCGCCTTTCAAAATAAACAAAATAACCCCTAAACTGTTACCAGCCAGACAAATTTGTTGGCACAGCCGTAGAGAATGGATGACTTAAATGAGTTGCTATCAATAATCTTGTGGAGTTCTCTTTGCCTGGAGTTTGCCATTAATCTGTAGCTTTTCTTGCATCCTGTTTCTTTGTGAAGCAGAACTCGATGACTTTAATTCTGTAGCCCTGGTCACTCTTGGCAGCTTGATGGTCGTAGGCAGGAAGGAGTGCATGCAAGTGAAGGCACGGAGAGAGCAATTTCTGGGGGAAGAGCTCTGAGTTCTGGGCTGCAGACCCACGGTGATGTGCAAAGAAACAGAAGCTGGCAGTGGTCTGTTTGCCAGCATTTCCCTCAAAAATACAGAAGCTGATGTAAACGGAGATTGAAGGTGAACCACGTAGCACGGTTGTATTGACTGGTGCGGTGACGCTCATCATACCTCTGATCTGTGGCATATAGCCGTATGTCCTCGGTGCTTTTGTTCTGCCGATTTACAGCTCGGGGCCGTCACCCAGCAGAGCTCACTGAGCTTTGTGGCCTTTGCTGGATTCTTCCTAAATGAATTTGTAGGAATCCTTTTTGAATCTGGGTGAATTGTTCGATGTCCTGCGGCAAAGACGGGTCTGGCTTTAGCTGTGCTCTGTACGTGGTATCGCTTGCAGCTCTATCAGACACGACCTGGCTCCTGTGTTGGGGGGTGTGCGTGAACAGTCATCCCTTGTTTGCCATCTGCATGCTGCCGATGAGTTCATTAGGTGTGCTGTGCTTTTTCGTCCCCCTCCCGGCACGTGTAAATGGGGAGCTTTCCTTTGCTATTTCTTAACCCGAGAGGCTCGGAGATGGCCGCTATGGTACTGAATGGTCTGTGCTGGGTTCGTTTATACTTCTGGATGCCAGGTGTTGGCCAAACCGCGATGGTGGTCTGTTTAATAACTGTTAAGCAGTTTGTAAAGCTTAAAAAAAATGGGGGGAAAAGGATAATGAAATACTTTTGGCTTGCTAACTATTAATCTGGGTGGTCTGTCCTAAATATACCTGATCCTTCTGTATACTGTCATATTTTAACATTTGTATATAGGTCAGGATGTGACATGTGAGTATTTTTAGACAATGTCAGGACTATTTCTTAATTTGATAGGTAACTTTTCCGTGTAATGGGGTACTTAGCTTCTGCATAATCTTTTTAAAGATATAATCGATTTTGGCTCGTTGCAAGAAGCTTCAGTATCCTTGTATAAATAGAAAATGGTTCAAGTACTTTGCTGCTTTGTACTGTATTTTTCCTTTAGAAAATTTTTGTCTATATTAATCTGTTCCTTTTGTTGCCTGTAGATTTTTACAAAATTTCAACTTAGTGACAGTCAGGCCCAAAACTCGATAAAATATAGCATGGAAAATCTGGCTCCACGTTGAATTATTCATTGAGTAACTTACTTTCTAATTCCATCAGATGGCTTCTTTTTCAACTGAATGTAGTACTTTCATAAAGGGTGGTAAAGGTTTTTGTGTTTTAACGTGGAGAGACTTGGCTTTCAGGTGGCAGTTGGAAAAATCGCTTACTGATGCTGCTTAATTTTTGTGAGCTCTTTAATAATCTCTTGTCCGGGTTAAACGAGGGGGTTGCGTGTGCCTTTTCCCTTGTGTTTTTCCTTTGTCAAATGCTTTTGACATTGGATTTTCTGTTATCTACGTTTTTTTATGTTTTACCCTTCAGATGCATTTGAGTGCGGCTCACATTTGGATAACATGGCAGTGTCGATCACGGCTCACCAACTGGTTTCAAATGTGGTATACAGAATATAAGTTAAGCCTTAAGTTTGCCCATATGTTACTTTTCCGATGAAATAGTGAGCAATAAAAAGCCAAGTAACAGCAGTTTGTATGGGAACGTGATGGAGCTCCGCAGTCGGTACCTTTCACTTGGATGCCATCGGTTTCTCCAGAGAGTCCTTAGGTTTGTTGGCTGGGGGAAAAGGACAGCATCTCACGGCTGTTTGCTAAGATGCGTTTCATGCCACGGCAGTCTACCCATTTCCAGGCACTTTGAACTCACGAGTTCAGGAGTGTTCACTGATGTATGTGCAAAAGCTCAGTACTTCAGTGGAAATAAGCAATTGCTCCTCTCTCTCTGTTTTCCATTCCCTTACAGAAGAGAAGGCTGCGTTTGGCCTGGAGCCTACTCTTAAAGAAGCGTGCCTTCAGTGAGCAGAGGGCAACGTAACGGGATGCAGCACGGCCCTGAAGGGTTTTAAGACTGAGCTGGCCAGCATTTGGAGGGAGAGAGGACAGGGAAAAAAACATGGCACATTTTTTTTGCATTTTGATTTTTTGCTGAAAGCCTTTTGATCAGTTCTTGAGCTGCCTTTGAGTGCCTCCCAGAGAAAGACTGGGCAGGCACATACAGTAAGTGGCGTTTAGGGGTTGTTTACATATGTGCTCATACGAGAAGGAAGGAAGAAGAAAGGACCGTGGTAGTTCAGGTGTAGAAATCCATACGTAGTTTGATGTATATTGACAAAGGGAAGGCTCCTTCTTTGACCTGTAGTCTGCACGAGAGTCAGCATCTCACCCTGTGAGGCTCACGGCTTTCTAAGCAATGGGTCTGTTTTCTAGCACAAGGAAATACTGAGAAATTTGCCAAGAAAAGTCTTAATTGTGAAGTTCAATACCTGCATTCGGTCTTGCTCAGAGGTAATGGTTCCTTAAAAACTCTGAAGAACAAAGTCTCAAAAAGCATTGATTGTTTCAAGTCAGGAATCGATTGCTAAAAGCCAGAGCAGCAGTGAAGCCGGTATTTGCTGTTTCATTAATCATAGCGAGGGCCATGTGCACTCCTTGCTGCTAAGGCTGTCAGTTTGGCATTTCTCAAGGCGGTTGTAGAACCGAGCTATTTTTGCAGCTCTTTTTAATTGCCATGTTTCATTTTTCTTCCCAGGCCTTGCTTGTATCTGCTTGCTGCTTGGCAGGTTTTCCCTGAGAGGGGGGTTCACTGGTAGCACAGCAGGCGTGCCCCTCTCTTCCACGGGGCTGTGTCTGCGGGGCAGATCCCACACCTCCCTTTGCTGGGCTGGCTACCTGCTGGCTGGCAATCGAGTGCTGCAGAGGACAGCACGGCAGCTTAAATCTGGAGCTTGCAAAGTCAGGTCTCATAAGTCGGCTGGTGCTGCTCCAATAAATACTCTTGGGGGGCAGCTGTGGCTGCTTCTGGGGTCCGTGTGCACTGCCCGCAGGACGTGGAGAGGTGGCTGGGAGCACGCCCATGCTACGCAGTCAGGCTGCCTCTGAATTTGTGCTGCTGGTCGGGTCTCCCTTTTAGCTGATTTTTAACTAGGGCCGCAATTGAGTTGTGTTGGTTATGAGAGCTCAAACAGGCAGGTAGCCTTGATGAGGATTAGTTTATCAGATGTCTGGTAAAGTGCAAACTGGCTGCAGCTTAATCCGCCCTCAGGCTATTCAGAATCTCTCTGGAGTGTGAGCTTAGTGTCTGAACTGATGGACCAACAGAATTAACCTTTTCCTTACTGTGGAGTGTTTTTTTTTTTTTTTCCTTCAGAGCTCGGAAGACAATAGTGTCTAACTGAAACATGCAACTGTGCTAATGCAAGCCACTTTTAATTAACACCAAGTGCTTTTTTCCCTGCATTGCTGTTAGCGTTGCCCACCTCCCACGCCGATCTTTGGTGGCCCCAGCTGGGCCCCGGGCAGCACGAGGTGCGGCCCTGCAGGGCTACCCGGGGACAGCAGCCAGCTCACCCTCAGCCCAGCACACCCATCTGCAGGGAGCGCGTTTTGCAGACCTCTTGTAAGAAATGCAGTTGTGGACAGAAAATTCCAGATCCTAGGAAACGCGGAGGTATTTGGTCAATAGATTAAAAAATAACAGGGAAGTCTTGAGTGGAAGATGTGCTTGAAAGAAGGCTACGTCTAACGGCTGTAGTAAAAAAATTTTGTGTGGTAATGGGGTGTCAGCTCTTGGAATTGGTATTTGTGACATTAGAATTGGAGGCATTTCAAACAAAAATGAATATATCCACCTTGCTACAGAACTTGGAACTGCTGCTGCAATACTCATGCCATAGATGCGCAGGACTTCACCTCCGCTGTGTTCTGTCGGTGTTGGTGGTGGGGAGAAGAGAATAGGGCTGTGGCTTCTGTGGGGTGCAGCTTCTGGTGGTAAAGGCTCTCGCGGCGAGCGGTGATGGTGGACTAGGGGCGGTGTTTGCTGATGAGTCGTGCTTGAAAATATTTTATTTCTCTACTGGTTATTTCTATATAAACCTTTCAAGTTTTTCATAACATTCTATTAACGTTATTTAACGTGGAAAATACTTGGTCAAGTACTCTGAAGAGTGATTTTTTTCCATCAGTTTGAAAGGAAACAAAGTCCTGCTTTAATCAGGGTCATGCCAAATGGCTTAACAGTTTGAAGGGTAGCTGTCCTGTGTGTCTGGGTTAAGCTCGCAGTGGTTTTTAACTTGAATTATGTGTGCATTATGGGAAGTGCATACCTGGGGAAAAAAGATACAGCAAAAATTGTTCTACGGGTTATCCGAAAAACAAATTAGAAAGGAATGTTGAAACTTTTTCATAAAGCAGTTAATGTAATTGCACTTGCAACTAGAAGGCATTGTGAAGGTGCTTTGAAATGAGTGCTGTGACATGTCGTTCCCATACACCTTGCTGTGTTCTGGGATTTTACTGACCTTCTAAATAGCAAACCACTAAGGTAGGTAGCATAAAACTGTTGCCAATGGCAAGTGTGTGGGGAAAAAGATGCCCTGTGTCATGTAAGCATACGTGGGAGAAGCTTAGGCTGCATTCCTGCTGGTTGTGTGAGTCAAAATTATTGACCCTGCTTTGGATCTTCTATCATCCTGTGCAAAACACTTCATCTGATGTTGTCCTAGGCCTGTCTAGAATTTTCTTGGTACCTCCCTGCCCCCCAAAGAGCAACATTTTATTTCTCATTTAATTTCTCCGTAGATCCGGTCTCTTTATTGCATCTTTCTATGGTCAGGGCATTTCAGGTTTCTCACAAACATCTGATCCTATCCTTACAGCTGGGAGGCTTCCAGTGTACCTCCCTTCTCTCAGGCAATGTTATTTGCAACTAAGTACTTCCATTTTTAATATGAAGCTGAAAACTACTGAAACTGTTGGCCATTCATCTTAAAAAAGACCTCAAGGCTACTTGTGTTGGCAGTAGTGTTGCATGGGTCTGTTGGTTGGTTGGTTCTGCAGGCAATAAATAGAGCAAAGATTGAGTGGAGTGGTGTGATTTTGGTTTGAGATCTGAGAGATTGGGGATGGTTAACTTCAAAACCAGATCTGTGTGTTTGTGATTTTGTCAGAAGGTAAGACAGATGTTCTTGGGTAAACAGACTGCGAATCCCATGATAAGCCTCTGCCAAGTCTTGGTGCTGGAACTGCTGAGATGACCATTTCTGTGTGTTTCCGTGTCCATGCAGCTCTGTTTGCTTTGTAGGACTCTCTTTGACCAAGACCTCCCTATGGTAGGTGCTGAGCAAACACAGGACTAAAATCGTCTGTGCCTCAGAGTTTACAAAACCCATAAGGAGAGGGAGCTGAAACGAGAATATAATGATGTGTTGTTTGTGTACAGGAGCCTAACCTTGGGAAATCTCGTGACAGAGGAGAGGGGGAATAGATTTCTGAAGGAGAACAACAAAGTAGCTCTACTGCTGTTTCTTGGTTACCTGTCAGACATGAAGGGTAGCCGGGGATAAAACTCAAAGGGGGCACATTAAACTTCTTTTTGAAGCAGAAGATGACAGAGGTTTTGATTAAGGGTGAATCAGAAGCATGCGTTGGCATTTTGTAGCTGCGTCTCGAAGGCCTTGAAACCCAACCCCAGTCAGTTACGTTGACGGAGAAAGGAGTCAGAATGATGTAGAAAGGACCGATGCTGTCACTGCGACGGAATACAACGATTACTTGTGTAGCAGCCTCGTGAAAGGATGTGCGTGGAGCAGCAAAGTCCATGGGGAGAAAAAACAAAGACGTAGTAAGTGAGGTGAGAACCTAGGTAAGACTTATATATAGGTCTGTGTGTAAGGACCTTGGAGGAGTTGATAGAAACAGTGCTGGGATGAACGCGGAAAGCTCTGTCTTAGCCACGCTGTGCTTGAGGGTGCAAACTGTGCAACTTAGTGTCAGTGAGTGAGTAAGTGCTGCCTGTTCCCCTAACCATAGGGTTCTGCTAAGCAGTCTGATTTAGCTCCTGTTTTAAGGACAGTCTGGATATATATGTATTTTTTTTTCTCCCAGCACAGAGAATGTATTTTTCATCACCACCACACACCTTATGTTTCTGTGGTATGAACCCGGGAAGCCATTTCTGAAGTGGATTACCCTGGTGCTTTTTGACTCTGTCTGCAGCCCGTCTGTGGGCTGGGAAGCTGAGTGGTAAGTGGGAGCAGGCAGGGTGCCTTCACGGCATCTGTAGTCGGAGTGAATGCTAATCTCAGGAAGTTTGAATGCTAACAAGGCTCCGGAGCGCCAAAGGCTTTGGAATTACTTCATTTGAATACTTTTCTGATGTTTTAGCAGGCCAACAGTCACTGGCATTTTGATGACAAGGGTTGGTGGCAACTTGAGTTGCCAGTAGGCTTTTTTGTATGCCGGTGGTGATATGCCTTGTGTTCTGCTGTAGATTTGGCCATGACCTTTTGGTTTTCCCCTTGTTGTAGAGGTCTGAATAATTGGGAGTGGCAGAAGAGTTGAGTAATAGTCAAATTAACCTGGATTGCCTAAGCATGTAATAGTTGAGATCCTTTTGCTGCGAGGAGCTGACTAATTTGTCAAGATGTCAAATTGGTCACAAGCCAAGCTAATCACTTCTGTGGGTTGCATCAAGAAAGACAGAAGAAATGCTCCATATGTTCTGATTTGTATTCATTCAGTTTTGCCTAACAAAATTTTAGGTGTTAAGTAGGGTTTGTGACACCTTCTTGTTTTAACATCTCCAACCTGCGAAAGTGATAAAACATGGTGAAATCTGGACCACACTACCATTAAATACCCTCAGGATTCAGTTCCTAATTGTTCCATGGGAGGACAACCTTACGGAGCTGCCAGGGGAGGCAGGAACAGCAGCGCGCTGGCAATACTCGGAGGCTTTGTGCCTCTTGAATGGAGAGGGAAGAATTATCCTCGTCTGATTGATTTGGAACTACTGTGAATATTTTATATTGACCAAGTTATTGGAACGCTTAACTGTGTGAACATATTGGTTTAGTTTAACAGGGAAGAGGAGGTGGAGGTGTCTGGGGAAAATAGGCAGGAACAGAAAGAATTTTATGTCTTGGCAGAGAATTAGAGTGCTGTTAAGCCAGTGACTCTGTCATGCCTTGTTTTTTTTCCCTTTGCTTTTTTTGTTGTTGTTTTGTTTTTAATTAAGCCTGCAGGACTGGTGTTGTTCAGAAGAACCAAAGCTGGGTATGTAAAAAGAGTTCTTTTTTCCATTTTCTACTCCCACTCACAAGAGTGGGCCGTAACAATTCAAGCATCCAGACTGAGATGTAGGAGCCCTGAAAATGGGTGTGCCTGAAAAATGAAGATAGCCTTAGGTGTCATCGTGAGATGTTAAGACGTTCTCTGGACTTGTTTCTGTCTTCTCTGTGCTTAAGGAGAAATAGGAAATCAGTTTCTTTACAGGTTCCTAAAAAGCTTACCTGAAGCATCAAACTTGGTGAGCAATCTAAACCGTTAGATGAAGGATGCTAATGCAGGGTATCAAGGGGGGGTTTGTCAAAGGGCAGGGTCGGGGGCATGGCGTGGATGTGTAGGTTTGTTGCAGTGTCCATGTCTTCAGAGGCAGGCGTGCTCTCCCGTGAGCGGGAGAGAAAGCGAATTCTGCAACTGAACCCAAATTCTATTTTTTTTCAGTTCACTGCTGAGAGAATCCATCAGGTTTTTCTACCTTGCCCTGCTGTGATGGGACGCAGCGCGCCTGTTAAGGAAACGCCTTTATGAACTGAATTGATCCCAGGTTTTGCATGCTCTGTTTATGGTGTAGGCTGTCAGTTAAAAGGGCAAATGAGAAGTGAGATCATCGAGATTTGGCACAAGCGTGAGGAAAAAAAAAACAGGACTCCTTGACAGACAGACGTTATTTTCCAGCTTTATTAGAGTGCAGGCAAACCAAATTTCAAAGGTAGAGAAACTATTAATAGACAATTTGATGTAGTGGGGGGAAAAAACTGGACGAGCTTTTCAGCATTCAAGTCCTTCTTTGTATTTGAAAAGGAAGTAATAGAGCTGAGGGAGTGGGAAGAGAGAGTGAAAGAAGTGCTGAAGTAAGTTTATCTTCCAGGGAAAGAAAAATAATGTAGTTTGACATTTGGAACATGAAGAGGTGAATGGAGGGGAGTAAAATAACCGGCTTAATGGCACTTTATATCTACAGAGTTCAAGGTTTCTGGTATTCAATGCAGTTAGTCCCCAGGCTCATTTTTGGAATGCATTTTTTACGTTTCCTCTGTGGATGGGGGCAGAGAGAGCAGAGATGATTATTTTCTGAGCGATGTCCTGCTCAGGCAGCTGGGTATTTCTGCCCTTTAGAAAGTCACTGTAAGGAGCTCCGCTGTTACAGAGGCTGCTTAGCTTCTGCGTGGCATGCGGTGTGGTGGACGAGGGACGTTACGTTCTGCACGGTGCAGGTGCAAGATATCCCGGGCAGGATGTCCGTGTTGCAGCATGTGTTTGCTGTGGTGGCATTAGATGTGTTGGCAGGTCATTGTCTGCCGCTAATGCTAGGCGCTGGGACAGGAGCCAGCTTAGTATTGTGTGCAAAAGAGAGCTTTTTAAAACAAAACAAAAAAAAAGTAAACTGATGTATGATTTCTTGTGGTAAGCAGTAATCTGTTTATTTGCCATCAGTCCTGCGCACGACTTAACCAGTTGTTAGGCACCGACTGAGAATTGTGATGAACTAAGTCATGGCACCTTGTAGGTTCAAATGCTCAGCTGCTGCTTATTTTTTTTGCATTATTTTTAGGTGTTTGCAGACCGGTGTCTCCAACTTAATTCTAACATTTTCTTAGCTGCTTGTTTTGCTAACGTGGCATTCGACTAATAAATCCGTTGCCAGGTATGAACCCAAACTTTTCCATTAGGTAATGAACTGCTGTGCTGCAGATGCTGCGGATCCAATGTAACTGGTACTTGCTGCTGTATTCTGTTCTGGTATATCAATGAAACTAATTGTAAACAGGAAAATCAAAAATTCTTATGTTAAAAATATCTTTTCGCTTGTCAATGCAGCATATAGCAGGGTGAAGTCCTGAATCATAATTATTGTCCAGCACTGTTGGCAATAAGAGTAATCCATTTAGATGATCTAGTAATGAAAATCTCTTGAATAATTGAGCTGTGAAGTTTTATTCTCTTCCTGGGTTTTCAGAGTATGTTTAACACAAGCATATTTTCCACAAAAGGCATTCAGGCTTGGTGTGAAGGTTCTGAGCAGTGAATCCATCTTCCTTTGTTAGGGATTGATCGTTGTAGTTAAAATAGCATTGGATTTCCTATTGAGAGGCACAAGAGGGTGAATTTCAGGTCCTGCAATTCCTCTCTCTGCTCTGCTTTATGCTATCAAGGCTCTGCCTAACCTTATTGTGAGCCCAGTTTTAGTACGTGAGCTAAAACTTGGTGATTTACAGATGGAAAACTCCATGAGATCTTGGAAGCCTCCACTGCTGTCCAGAGGTTGGCTTTCAGTGCAAGGGAAATGTAGCTGAACTTTATAATGAATAATCTTTTGTTAAAGTATTTCAAAGAAACAAATCATCAGTGGTCAGTGCTAGTGCTTGGCTTGCTTTTCAGAATGAGAACTAGTGGCACAGATTTGCAGCCCATCAGAAAGAAACTCGGTTCCTCAGTGCATCTGGAACTGTCTTCCCCAAACTGGAGCTCATGCTCTAAACATCTTTATGAAAATCAAATGTATGTGTTTGCCGTGAGACTTCCCGTTGCCTGGAGTCTTTGTAATTAATTACTTGAGGATATTAATTTATTAGCTTCCTGCTAATGAAAAGCTGTCTAACGTAGCATTAGCTTTTTGTCACGCGAAGATACTTTTTTGAAAAAGTCTCTGATCCTGGCAGCTCAGACAACATTACTGCTTTTATTCTCATCAGATGATTTGTTTGGATCGTGTAAATATACCTTGCCTTCACAAACAGCAGAAGAGATGAATCATATATCAGTTCTCTATGAGACTTGCTTAAATAGGTATGTATAACTTGAGGACTACCGACTAGGCAGACATTTTAATGGTGATAAGAAATGAAGCCTACTCCTGGTTTTGTCCAGAGGATATAGATAAGTTTAAAAATAAACAATTGAAACGGACCAGGGTCATGACTACACAGCCTCATGGTCAGAGTAGCCTATTACTACCTGGTGTTTTCCTGTGAGGTATTTCCTGCTAATATTTGCAAGCTTCAGCCAAGTGTCTTTCTTGGTTAGTGATCTGGTCCTATGGACTAAATGGCTTTTCCAGCTTATGTTCAGTAACTTCTTATTCTTCTGAATCCATCTCCACTTCTAGCAAGCTTTTTAATTTTTTTTAAATGTGGACTGCATCAGAGATGGATGCAGTCCTTTAGCTTCAGTCCACAAACATATGTTGGATTAGAAAAAAAAATCTGCTTCTGTAGTTCTCCCAAGTTTCATCCATTTGGCATGGTGCTGCTCAAGGGGACAGTGCCCTGTATGTATAGCTCCCGAGCAGTGGAGTTGGTGAGCATAAGCTGTCCGTTGATTTGCAACGTGAAGTTCTTCTGTTTTGTCTTTTTTCCATACAAGTAATCCCATATTCTAAATAAAGCCTTCCTGGTGTTCGGATCTGTGACTGTGCTCTTCCACCAGGTATGCTGGAATTGTGAACGTCCCTGACCACAGAGGCCAAACCCTCTAATTTGATCCTACCAGAGGGAATTTGCAGGCTCTGACAGGGCAAATCCAGCGTTCCAGCAAACGCTGGTTGGCATGCAGCACCTCGTATCTTTTACTGGAAACAGCTCTCAGGTCCTGATTTGCTCTGGGCTCGCTCGAGATGTCCGGCCACCCGCCGTTCCCCAGGCACGCCTGCAACGTGCTGCCTCGCGGCTTCTGCCGACCGCCAGAGCTGCGGGGCTCAGAGGAGGGCTAGGTACGCACTGTCCCTCACCAAGGCAAGGCGCTGCAGATTGCCGGCGTCTTCTGGTGTCTCCTGGCTGTGGAAGTGAGGCTCCTGGCTCCAAGCTCGGTGGGAACTGGGAAGGCGGGAGGAAAAATGCTACCAGCATGCTTAACTTCAAGTGTAAGGGAAAAAGTAATACCGTCCCAAACGCTTTGAGAGGTTGCCAGCTTCTGTTCTAGAAAAAGAAATGGAACAGTGAGCTGTGCTGGTTTCTCATGCCTGAGAAGAGTTGTTTTTTTTTTAAAAAAAAAATTTCCCCCAATTTATTAACATTTATTATTTTTCCAGGGATTTTACTTTTACTCCCAGAGGTAGTGAATTGCTACATTCAAATCCCAAAATAAAATAAAACACCAGAAAGAGGCAAGTTAACACTTAACGCACATGCAGCACTTTTTCTGATGTGGTTATGACTCCCGATTTACCGTGTTTCTTGTTTCGCTTCTGTTTTAGTAGGAGGACCACCCTCCTGCCAGCTGCAGTTTTTGCTGTAGCACTACCCTGATGGCTTTCTTTCTACCCTGACCATTCCTGATGCGGCTCTCGTTGCTGTTATAGTTTTCTGAATGTGTTTTTTCTTTATGTATCTCCAACATACGTGTTGGATGGATAACTTTGAGACCATGTTCATCTTTAAAGTTGCTAAGTGTAACTTGTCTCTAAAGATTGTTTAATGGCTCTTTATTTTCTGTCTCTGTACAAAACCCATTTGCGGGGACCGCCTTCTCCACTCCACGAGACGCTGACAGACTAGGCCTAGCTGTGCTGAAATTCGCCATTCTTACAAAAGACATTCCAGGCTACAAGACAGCCACCTCGCTTGAGAAAGGAGAGCACAGAAGGTGAGGCCCAGCGCTGGGGCAGGACTCCGGAGCTCATTTCTGCTCTTTGGGGCCTGTGAGTGTGGTGGCAGCAGGGGAACAGGACCGCACAACCCCAGCTCTGTGAACACCGCTGCAGCGTGGATGTGGTGAGCACAGCGAGGTTAACTTCAGCACTCACACAGCGGTAGCTCTCCTTCCTGTAGATGGCACCCCCACTTTGGTTTGGCACTGGCATTGTTGTCCCGATTTACTCTTACTTGATGTGCTCTTTACGTGATTTACTCGGATCTCTGAAGGCCTGCCACTGCCCAAGTTACGTCCTGATGATAGCGCCGGTGTGATCTGGCCCTGCTCTCCAGGCTGCCTCCCCTGTTTTCCTTTAGCCCTTTGTCCTCCCGTCATTCTGGAAACCTAGTAGGTATTCTGGATCTCACCAAGGAGAGCACACCTGAAAGGCAGATCAATACACTTTGAAGTGTCTGTCCAGGGAATGGGAAGAAAGTGGGGATCAGCTAAATGGATTGCCTTAGATGTGAACAGAGCCCTCCATCTAGACCACATGTGTGCTGGACATTATTTAAAACGAAAAAAAGGTAACCATTTGGCAGTAAGCAAAATGCTCTGCCATGTCTTGCTTATTACGACAGTATTTACTTACTGATTGCCAGTTTTCTAAAGTGAGGTGGAAAGAAATTGGAACTGTGTCTTTGAGAGGCAGGCTGGCTTTTAGAAAGGCTCTTCTCAGAAGAAACCTACTCATCATTTCTTCCTAGTGAAGGAATTGTGTTAGGTAAGCGTGGCTATCATTTTTTTCCCCAGATGTTATTGCAGCCTGAGATCTGCACTTGTGCTTTATTAAATAGCGTCTGTACATTGTTTGGTATAAAACATCCTGTTTCACAAAGACCTGCTTTTAAAATGAATTTTTAACTAGAAGATTTTTTTTAATTATTTTTCAAATGGCTTTCTCACAAATAAGTGCTGCGTGGCTGGAGAAATGTGCTGTGTGGTCTCCGTGTGAAGGTATGAATTTCTCATTTAAAATGAGATTTCAAGGTAGGGACTGGGATCTGTGGAGCTCTGTCAGTATGCTGTAGTACAATGCTCGCATACGCAGTTGTGATTTAGTACGCTGTACCGGATTTCAAGCTGTCTGCATTGCAGCCTTTTTGTTATTAATAGTTAATGATACTCTTCTCTGGCTGTAAGCAGATCCTCGCTTTCAGCCCCCCGCCGCCCCCCGCCCTCCCAGTCCTTAGGACCTCGTGTTTCAGCCTCCTGACTCGGAGGGGGGAGAGATGCGATGGCTCAGCTGGGAAAGCTGCTCAGCAAGAGTGGGAGCAGATTTTGCAGGAGAACAATGCTCACTGCTCGCTCTCAGGTCTGTTAGCGCTGCCTTGGCTGGCCTGTAGGCATGCTTATCATCCCCAGGCCGATCTGCTCGCATGGCAGTGCAGCGCGCTGGCTTTAGCCTGCTGCTGACCCTGGATTATGTTCTTGCTCATGACATGTCTGCAGCGAGTGCAAGGTTCCAATTATATTTGCCTTCAGGCGGTTCTCAAGAGGCGGTGGGGGAAGGAGACGGAAGGGAAGAAGAGAAATCGTTTGTGTAACTTAGAGAAGTCTGTGGAAAGACTGTAGCAGGGTGGAAATCTGAATTTCTAATGTGGGATAGCTCAAACCTGTAAGCCACAAATACGATTAATACAAAATATAAAACTGGTAATTGATTTATTTTTTTTTGATTTATTTTTAAAATTGATTTATTTATTTTTCCTTCACAAAAGGAACGCCGCTGTCTTGATTTGCTTTTGTTTTAAAGGTAGTTCAAGGAGCGAGGACATGCCTGAAAAAGACAGCTGCGCTCCCTCGTCCTTCAGGAGCAAACGAGACAATAGAACCCCAGACAGGGACAGTGGAAAACATTTTATATTGCCACGTTTTTCTCTTTTTTTGCTGGTTGAATAATGCCACCAAAACTGCTTGTCCGATACATTCTTTTTTCTTTGCCTCTGTGCTCGCCTCTTATCTCTTCAGTTTCGATTTACTTGGGCTTTGCCAGTGCTTTTTACGAGTAAGCAATCTCTTTCAAGGCCCGAGGGCAGAGAAGGCGGGAGCTCTTCACAGAGCAGAGAATGGCTGATATTGTCATGCCAAGTGCATGACAACGTAAACTATAATTGAGCCATCAATAAAACTGTGGAAGTGACTATTTGTGGCTTGCCCTGCAAACAGAAATTAAAGAAAAAAGGCTTTATGTTCTCAGTTGCAGTAGCAGTCCTACAAGTTTATTTTGTAGTGCCAGATGGAAGATCTTCCTACGAAGAACTGTAAAATGAACATGTGAAGAGAAGGACTTTCAAAACTGCCTTTGGAACCAGTTGGCCATAAATGTTTTTCTCTAGTTCTCTGACTTCACATTCTTATTAGCGCTCAGACTTCTGGTGTAGTTCCTTATTTGCATTTTGAAAATTAATTCAAGCAGAAAGATTTTCGATTCTTTGAACACTTTTCCAAAATACTTTCATTCCTATACGTAGAAGCAATGAAAAAAACATTTTTTTTCACGTGTTCAACTACTGTCTTTGCTGTTACTAAATGAATAGTGCAGTTAGTCTGTAAGTCAGGAGTCACAGTTGGCGGAGGCACCCTTTGCACAGGAGGCTTGGCAGGTGTTCACCAGCAATTCTGTAAGTAATAACAGTATAATAATAAGGTGTAGCTGGTTCCCTCAGTGAGATTTTGTAGACTGTTCCTCTTACAGAAGAGGAGTCAGTTCCAGGACACGCAGAGTTCAGAGGTGGACTTCTCATTTCTGAGAAGAACACGTGCGGAAGGCCAACAAGTCTTATGTAGTAAGGTATTTTGGGGGGTGGGAGGGGGGTAAAAATGGAAGAAATTGGATTCGGAAAGTCAGAAAACCCGTTTAACCCAAACAGTGCTCTCTAACAAGGCCATTCCAGCTGGGTGGATCAGAGAGGCATTGAGAAGCTTAGAGAGGGCGTATGGAAAGGGTTCTGTGCCTGGTGACTTGATGGCTTCAGTGGTGCCGATCACAATTATTTTTTTGTAGTCAGCGATTGCTTGTTTTGAGGAGACAAATGATCTTCTCCGTCATGAATTTTGTCCCGAGGACAACGGAAGAAAAGACCTATGAATTGCAAGCTGCATCTTGTATTGACAAAGACGGTGAAAACCTGATCCTCTTTGAGCGTTGGCATGTGCTTTGATGTTGCAGGCACCGGTGTTACAGTCCCACATATTTGGAATCGCCAGTGAGAGAGTGTTTGCTACCTGCTGGTATTGCATTAATTTGTGACATGCCCTAATCTAAAACAACTTTGTTCAGCAGCATGACATGTAGCTTCTTTTTACTTGGAGCAGCTTTAATCAGCACCACAGCTCTCAGTATTTAGAGGTGTGGCAAAAAGTCTTGTCTGATACTGGTTTTCTGGCTTTCACTCGACATAGAGCAGCGCTTTAGTTAGCTTTCAGGCACAGAGTGCGGGTTTGGACTCTGGTATTTGCTGACTGAGGGTTTGTGACTTGAGGGAACACGTGGCAGAGGAAAGACTGGGAACATTAATATTCACACAGATCGAGCGTAAGGGGGCTGAGATGAGAAAGAAGCTTTGTGTGTTTGCACTGAAGTCCTCAGGAAAAGGAAAATGGAGGAAGAAGCTGCGAACTTTCAAGGGTTCAAGTAAGAACTGAGCAACGGAGTTGAGTCAGGTCACTTAGAAATCATGAGCGTGAAATATTCCTCGTCCTGGCTCTTTGGGAGAGGAGGATCTTTGCCTGCCTTTCTTACAGATCTTAGAGCAGATCTCTGGCTGTAGCTGCCAAAGTAGTATCTTTTATGGTTCCCTCAAAGTAGACTGATAAATCAAGACTTCATTTGTTCTAAGCAGTGATTCCAATAAGATGAGTGATATCAGCGAAGTAAAACAGATGGAGTGGATCCATTTCCATAAAAGCTTTTCTTAATCCTGTCTCCAGAGAAGTCTCAGTATATTGGTGACCCCTGTGCTGGGTAACTTTAAATAGAGGGCTTTGAAGAGCTATTGAAAGGAACCAAGAGCCTTGAAATTCTTTTAGAAATGATGCAGGCCTCCCTGTGCCAATTGACACCAACCCATGTTGTTAGCACCTTTGTTATTAGCAGCCGCGTTATTAGCACCTTTCAGTCAGATGTGCAAAACAGAGTACTTTTACCATGAAAGAAGAGGATATTTTAAAGCCTGCCACTGATAAACGTTATTTTCTGTTTCCACACACCACCCCGCCCCGTTGTAACCAAGTGAAAATGGGATACCTTCCACTAGATTTGAGTATCTCTACAGTATTCTGCAACTCTCTCTGGCGGTCGTGGCAATTAGAATTGAAAACACTGCATAAAAGAAGTTTGATCTTACGGGCAGATGGATAACAGTAAGCGTTTTTTTCTTTTTTTTTTTCCCCCATATTTTCCAGGCAGAACGGTTTATTATTAAGCTGTGCTATCAAAATTCGCTGGGGAATTGATCACTGATGACTCTGACAAACCAACAGGGAGCTTGATAGTAAACTTCACCAGCCTGTTGTGGGTAATGGTTAATTTTCAGAGCACCATTTCAGTGTTTTGATGTAGCAGATACCGGGTATTATTACAGAGGTGAATTTCCCGACTAGCAATGTTTTGGTATTCCCAAGGAGATGTTAGGTGATAATGCAATAATCCAGCTTTGAATAAACTTGGTGCAAAAATGGGTAAAACTTTTACATGGTTTGGAATTTCACATGTATTCGTTGTGGCTTTGTGGTTAAGTAGTTCCCAAAACGTTGTGGTTTATCTGTTGGTAGCAAAGTCTGCAGGTATAGTTATCCATTGACACGAAGCTGCCTGAGCCATCTGGTCAGGAAAGAGTCATTCGTGATTTGTTTTCCCTGGGGAGCGGCAGGGCAGAGCTAGAAGGTCAGATCTGGCTGCCCCGGCCTGTGTAATTTGCTGCAGTGGTCTTGGGATGCCAGAGTGTGAAAGGTGTCCATCAAGGCTCGTGTCACGTGTGAATCAGTTTGTTGTGAAGCTTGCAAGCCACCCACAACAAGCAATACGTGGATGTCATGCCATGTGTTAAAATATATGCATATATAATGGTACTTGGAAGGGTTGTGTGGGTCAATCAGCTACTTAATTAAAAACAAACAAAAAACACCCTTGCAAGACATTGTGTTTTCAGTGTTGGACAAACAGTGAGAAAATTTGTCTTGGAAATGTATGGGTTCTTTCCCTGCTAGTTGTTTGGTCAATGACTATTAAATTTCACATGAGCTTCTTGAAACAGTTACAAACAGGAAGACCTTTCCTTCTGATTCGGTGTGGAAAATGCAGAGGTGGTGAAGAACAGTCGGGTCGGCTGGTGTTCGGTGAGCAGGGAAGTGAGTAACTTGTCTGAAGCAGTCCAGGCATGGGAACGATGGGCTGTAAATCAGAGACATTACATAGCCCTGCAGAGATCAACAAATTAGCAGACCTTCTTTGCAGTAAAACCTCTGTCTCATTAAATAGTCTCTCAGGCAGTCTGCTCTGACCAGAGTTCCCCTGCGAATGAGTAATGCCTCAAGTAGGTCTGTTGCTGCTACGGAAAGCAGTGGCCTGGCAGGAAGGGCTTGGTGTTGGCTGTGGGTGCTGTCTCAGCTGATGGATCACTTCTGCAGGACTGGTACAGGTCCAGGTAATCTCACCAGCTCTGGAATGGCCTCCTGGCTGTTGTTTATCAGATCTTGTACAGCAGGATTTAGTTACCTGGCTCCTCTAGTCAGGGGAATTCAGAGTTTACTTCACTTTTGATGCTAATGGCACCAAATCGGTGAGAGCACACATGAACTGATGCTGGTTGCTCGTGGCCAGCCAGGGGAGGTGTCCAGTGGCTGGTAGGTGTGTGGAGTTAACCTACTGTTCGCAGTACAGCAATAGTTTCATGCAGCACCTGAGGAAGTACGGGGTTACTCTGGAAGTACTGGTGCTTCTTCCCTTCCCATGCCCCTCTGTGTTCTCTTGGGTTGGATTTAGCAATAGCATGGGCCTGCCATGGGTGTTCGTGCTGCAGGCTGATCCAGGGAAACTTCACCGACCAGTGCCCTCACCTTCACGTAGGACCAGCTTACTGATTGCTCTCTTCCATAAGCAGTCAGCCTGATGCAAGGAAAGCAAACTGCAGTTACCTCTGGATTCAGTGTAAGGTTAAATTGCACCCTGATTTGCGTGGCTATTGCAGTGTTCTTTTTTCCTGACAAGGTAACAATCAAAATTCACATTTATTTTGCAAATTGTCTGAGAATCTTTTCCATCAGTCCGGCATTCCTGTCTCTTGCTCCTATCAGAAGCAAACCCATATAGTCTGGTTGTTTGAAATGCTGTTTGTGTAGAATGAGATCTACTTGCTTAATGCCTGGATTATTTTGTTTCTCCTGACTGTAGGAAGAGCAGTTTTTGGCGCACAGCACTAAATTGGATCACAGACTGAGGCATAACAACAAATGATATTAACAAGTGCTCAGCTGTATATTGGAAGTTGTTCAGCAGCATCTCAGACTTCTTCATAGCTCGTTGCAGCACGGTCCCGGCAGCAAGGGGTTGGAGAGAGGCTACGTGGTCTCCGTGTGTGCAGCCACCCAGCAATGTGCTGATGGAAGCACTGAGAACAGATGCAGCGAGAGTTCACTCTCTGATCTTTCAGCCGAGTTTCTAGCTTCCCTCTCCTACACCACCAAGCTGCTAAGTGAGAGTCACATGCATGGATACTTGAGCAAAAAGCTGTTACTTAATATAACTATTGTACTTAGAAATGTTCTGTACTTGTCGGTCCGGCAGCTTGCCCTCTGCTCGTGCAGCTCGGTTTTGTTTGCGGCCAGGCCGGCGCGGCAGCGTGGGTTGCCGTGACCCCGATGTGCTCGAGAGCAGGAGTGCGAGGGCAGGAGAGAGCGAGTGTGACCCCTGACGGAGGCTGCCGAGGAGAATTTCCTGACCCTGCGTCGAGTGCGTGCATTAATCATAGCCGTAAGATAAACCCAGTGGTAATTACTACCTTGTAGCTTTGAAGGCATTGTGCTGTGGTATAAATGGTTTTGGCAGAAATGAAGCAGATGCAAGCTCTTGTTTCAGTATTTCAGTAGGTTTACTGAAACTGCAGAATCTTTGTTGTTACGCTTTCATGCCTGGTGGGTTTTGTTTGGTTTTTAAATGCAATCCTGGCATGTGAATTAAGTACAAGTGCACAGGAAGAAGCCCCTTGCAGTTGCTATTCTTTACTCCAGTTAAAGAACTATGTTGCTTGCTTTAGGTTACGTTATTTAAAAGGTTCAAGCTCACATTGACAAGGAAATATGGCCTGATCCCTGGAGGTTGTTTAGTAGATGTGGTAGGCCATTTGGTTTACAAGTTAGGGTAGCAGACACTCACAAATTTATATTGGCAGGGAACTAAAAAAACAAACTGACCTTAAACTGTGGTTTTGTATTGCTAGCCGCTTCCACTTTTTCCCCACCTTCTTAATGTTCACAAGCATTTTCCAAAGGCGATGGTTTTGCTGCATGAGCCCTTTTTCTGGTGAGGTCTGCATTACCCAGTTCTTTCCAGTTGCATTTGGATACCAAGTTTATTAAAGAAAGCCATCTTTCTGGTATCGGAAGTTTCATATTTCACTGGTCTCAAATGATTCCTGGCTTTCACACGCAAAACCTGTGCACATTCACTGATTGCTTACTGTCTTCTAGCATGGTCGTTCCAGAACATGCTTAATTCTTTCCACCTAAATGGAGAATTCATAGATGTTTTCTTACTCACACAGGCATATGTTTTCTTCCTGTTGACTGCAGTTGCACGCCTGTGTTGATTTCTGCCTGCAGGAAAATCGAGCTATCAAGGGACTGCTTTGTAGACCTTTGCTTTGAGCTCTCAAATTAAGGTAGTTTGCGGACTAAAGCAGTGATGTATCTACCTTCAAAATGTTGAGCTTTTACCGAAGAATAAATTGCATTTCTTGGTCATAAACCTACTGCTATTACGGATATTTTTGTGCTCTGGAAGAAAGTTGATCGGTAGTTTCTGTCCGACCCATTTGATTGTTGGAAGAAATCTGATGCCTGGCTCTTGCTGTTTTGGCAGTCGCACAAAGGGGGTAAATCATCCTGCAAGTCCTGACTTGCCAGATGTACGGCATTATCTCTCTGCACAGATAAATCAGCGAGCTACTGCAGTCTTTTGGGTCTGGTACGCCTGGGCAGGTACGGTATTCCTAGGTAAGGAACCCACGGTCATTTCAGAAGGAACTTTGCTAGGCTCTTACAAGAATTGTTGCATTTTCTTATCGGGCAAGTTTCTGGCTTTCTCAGACCATGCTGTTGTCTAATTCAGGCTGGTTTAGGCTGCTCTGTGTTAAGGGGTAAAAAAGGCTCGGGGCATGCCTGCCTTGTGTGTGAGGTGGCTGGTAGCAACCAAATGCCTGGTGGTTTTAACAACAGGGAATGCTTTAGATGCTACAAGATACCCTCTTTCTAAACGGCTATGAAGTCTCTTTAGCTGCAGAAATTTTACTGTTTATTGTTAGTTTGTTTTACTCTTTTTTTTTTTTTTTTTTCTCATGGGGAAAGTGTTGGACTCAATACTTTCATTGTGCCTCGTATTTTATCTTCGCAGTATGTCAGAACAACTGCCTGTGAGCTCAGAAATAGCCAGATCCCTGCGTAGGGTCAGTGCTGGTGCAGCACACAGAAGCTGTTGATTCCAGCTGACCCCCCAAGCTGCTGTAAATTGAACCTGCTGTCTTAGCACCGATGCATGGAGCACATTTTTCTGTGGGATCGCCATTGCTGTTGTTGGCCAGGCCTTGCACGTGTCTGGAAGGTCATACTTGAATTTTTGACCGGGGAAGATGCTCCAAATAGTGCTTTTATGTATGTCTTTATATAGGAAATAGTTTTGATGTTTAACAGTGGTTTGAGTATGCCTCAAAGGAGGGTAACTGAAATGAGTTTGTGCCTCTTCTGCCAAGTATGATCACCCTTTTATTTTATTTTATTTTTTTTTTTTTCCTGCTTTATTTTCCTGTGTTGTTGCTGCTTGGACATCCCCCTTAAAATGATTAGTTAGATGAATCATATCTACATTCTTCACAAGAAGAAAAGGTGTCATCCCCACCTCTCAGTTGGTAGAAACATAATTTTAAAGGTCTGCTCTCTGAAAGTATTTGGGTGTCTGGCCAAGAATTTGTCAAGAAGGCAGAGAAACGCTGTCCTTTCCTGTTCTGTAGATGTTAACGTAGGTGGGAGTCAGTCACTAGGTGGTAGATGCATTGTCCTGGAAAAGGGTTATGGAGTGAAAGAAGGGATTTAGACCTATTGTTCTAAGTTTGTCCCCTTTTCTCCATTTTTACAGGCATTTCAGTCTGTGATAATGTGGCTTCAAACAAAGATTGTAGCATAACAGATACTGGTTGGCTAAGAGTGCCTAGCCTGTCGCTGCTTGAAGTCTGGTCAAAATGGATAGTAACAACAACCATTCCGCCTCTTCATGATTAGCCTAGAAACGAGAAGTTTCTAGACTTCATTGGAAAGAAAAAATACATAGGGATTAAAAAAAAACCCCTCACTTTTCACATTTGTTTTTATCTTTTTCGGCTATCGTTATTGTGTGACAATGAGTAAATTATGGGAAGCGAACCATACCATTTACGTTCAGTTTCTCTGGCCCTTCTCTTCCATCTGCTCTTCCTGGCAGTTTTGGAGGGCTGTACTGGTGGTCTTGTCTCCTGTCTCCTTTGATGGCAAAGATCTCCAGGAAATGATGAGAGTATATTTTGTAACGTAAGAAACCACATTTCTGCTTCTGGAAAAAGTTAATTCTAAAAAACAAGTCATAAAGCAATGAACAATAAGAAAGGTTGGTCCTATATAAGCCTCTGTTAATCAGTATAAACAATGAAGCAAGATCTAATCTCTAAAGCAGTTTATGTACGTGATGTGAAGAACGTTATCGAGGGCTTTTTTTTTTTAAATACTTACTTCCAGGTAACACGATTCAAAGTTGGACTACCACAAGTTCTCTCTATACAGGCATGAAAACGTCACAGAAAATCAGGTTTTACTGTTGAAAAGTCATAGGAGAGCTCAGGGTATGTAATAAGAATGGTTATCTGAATTGTGGGCTTAGGGAGATGTGTTCATTCTTTGTGAAAATGGCCTTTCAGGTTCCAGCACCGTAAAATGAAAATGGAGACTAAACAGCCTAAATGAGCACCGAGACAACTCTATAGAGCGTTGGGCTTTGTGAAGCCTTTGGTGCTTTCTGTTTCAGGTAGAATGAAAATTTCAACTATCACTGGGTTTCTGGGGGAATTGATGACTTCACAACATGTTTGTGCTGCTTCTTGGGCTTGAGCTATGCACAAAGGCAAGCCAGGCAAATCTGCCAAGGTGGGCAGCGTTCACGATGTGCAGTATACCTTGTCGTCTGGGTTTGTGCATTTGTTACTGGTAGCTGCTGAGTGCCAGCAATTTGGGAAGGTAGGTTTTGAAATGCCCCAGTAGAGCTCTCAGTTGAAATACTGATTTTGGGGGACTGTTTCCTTTAGACAGATGAACTATGTTGACGACTGCACTTTGTTTCTGCAATGCTGCTCTGAGAGATCATTGAATACCACCCGGGTATTGTGCATTTGTTGTAAGATTAGAATTTTCTTTGTACTGTGTGGATCATAGAAAGTGATAATTTGCTGGTCTGCATAAGCAGAAGATGTTGCATCAAAGCCATTTTCTCTCCAGTGAAGTAAGAGGCACCACGTGCATGGTGGCCGTCGGGGCTGTACCTGTGGGTGTTCCCGGTGCCAAAGCACGTTCTGCTGTCTGGCTCTGCCCTGCTGATGGACGCGCAGTACTGTCTTTCTCCCAGTTCAGGGGTCATGCAGGGACTTTGGTGTTGTTTTCTTCTTTCCAGTTCTGCTTTTTGTAGTCTTCTGGAGAAATATATTGGACTAATTGTTATGTAACGCTTGATTAACTTTACAGACTGCCTTTTTTGCTGACAGTTTAACTAGAAATCTAACTACTTGTATGCTCGAGGGTTACTGTGTAATTATGCTTTCTAAGTTGATTTGTTTCTTTGATACTTCCATTAAACTTTCTTATATCTGATTGTTCACATTCTTGCAAGCGGGGGGGAGAGTATCACAAGCGCTACATGCAAGAATATACAACCAGAATATTTAATGAAGAAACCCCTTGAATTAGCTTGCTGTCTCACATGCTTTTCAAAATGTTGAAAAAACAATGAAAGTAAAGTGCAAAAAACCTGCAGGCATCTCTGAGATAAAAGCATCTTGGCAGCTCTAGTTAGGAGCATCGTTTATGTCATTTCATATTGTCTTGTATTCTTTGTTATTCCAGTGCGAAACGTAATTAAAGATAAAGGTTGCAAAATGAAGCACTAAAATGTCAGGAAATGGTAATGCTATCAACCCAGCTGAATAATCCCACCTGCCACACTTGGTAGCTTTAATGCGTTGCGGTGAGACAGGAAGAACTACTAAGTTAAGGTGGAGAACGTGATCAGTAATTTAGGATGGGGGAGGATGTAATCAGCACCCAAACAACTGCGAGAGTGAACCCATACGCTTCAGAATAGTACTTCCAGCAAAGACTGGGATATAGCTTTTTTTTTTTTTTTAACAGAAAAATTGAAGGAAAATGAAATTAGCTGTCTCTGTTTAAAGCCTGTGTTTACCTGACTTTGCAGATAATTACAGTGCACATAATTAATAACATCTCTTAAGCTTTTAAAGGTTGTTTTTGCAAGTCATCCCCTCTTCCTCTCCTTCCTCCTCGCCTCCCCCCCCAGCCTGCCCTAGTAAAATGCTTCCTTTGATTTGAAATTAATGATTAGGCTCAGTCTTTCTGTGGCTCTCTCTGGCAGTTTCTTTGGCTTGACCCATCTTTGACACTCCATGTAGGCAGTGTTCTTACCCAGCTCGTACAAAAGAAAATCCCTGAAGAGTGAGTCCATGTTAAATAAAGCAGACTTTTAACAATTCAGAGGGTCCGATTGACTGGCATGTGATGGCTGCTTTATGCGTTCTGCAGCCACAAAGCAACTGGATAATGCAGAGCCAGTTGAGACAGATTTACAGCTGTTTTGCCTCACTGACTCGGGGCAATGGGACCTGCAGTTTATTTTTGTTCCCGATGTTTTCCGAAGTCCAGATTTTGTTCTTTCTTTTCACGTTTCAGCTAGGTATGCTTTCTCCTTCCATTTATCCGTCCTGCTGGCCAATGCAGATGCAGTGGCGTCTAAGATGTTCAGGACAGAGATGAATTTTTAGGGCAAGGGTCCGAAAAGCGTGCTTCCCTCCTTTGTGCCTGCCACTTCTCATTGCTCAGTGGGACTGAAGCCACAACTGCCTGAGCAAAGATGGCCACCACTTGCCTTCTGTTTTCACCGCTGGGAATGAAGCCAATTGCCCTCGGGGGAGAAAGCGCCTTCCTCTCTGCGGGGACACAGATGATGACTTTGAGAAAGGATGAAAGCGAGGTGACAGTTACTCTTTGCTGAGAGGCAGCCTATGGCATCAGTCCTGCAGAGAATGTAAGTAAATGGCAGCTGTTGTGGAAAAAGGGCAATTGTTTTGAGAGTTTCTCTGGAGAACAGTATTCTTCCTCTGAAGTGCCATGGGAGTAGATTGCTGCTCAATCTAAATTTCTTTTTCTGGCCTCTCCATGGCATTGCATAAACTGGAATATATTAATCTTAGATGTACATGTGGATGTTGTGTGCGTGGAGAAGATTTGGGGAACAATTATGGTAGCTACATTTTCAAAGAACATTTTATGTGCTTTGAACTGGTGAACTCGTAAGAATTCTTTAAAAAAAATCAGTGCTCGAGTGTAATACTGTAATTCTTCAGGGGTTAACTTCAGTACGGCACGGCTAGAAGCTTTCAGTCTTCAGCCTAAGGAAGGACCTTCTTCCCAGCTCTTTGAGGCTGGGATAACGTCTACCTAATGGTAGCAATTTGTGCTGGCCTTGGATCAGTTCTTCGCTGTACGGCTTTTTGGAGGCAGCATTTAGTCAGCTTTCTTTCTCTGTTTCCTCTGCTTAATTACTGAATTGCTGACCCCTTCGGTACAGCTCATTCAGCGGCATAAGGGGGCATTGCAACAGGTACCTTAGCAAGGAGTTCAGTGGTGAATTCAGTAACTGCCTTCTTGGTGCATGCCCTGCAAGCAGACGGAGCAACCCGAGTCAGAGCAAACCGGAGCGAGCTGACGAGTCCCTGGGTGTGCGCTGCAGCCAGAGCAGATGCACTTGAGCTGGGTTTAAGCTGTTGCAGCCACGGTAACGTGGAGTTCAAAGTAATGCCTTGGCAGTTGGCCTGTGCTCATAAAACTGGTCTTTGCAGATCCTCAAGCTCGCTTTTAACATCTCTTCCTCATTCGTTGGCTGGGCTCCAAGCTGTATGCTAAATCAGCAGAGGTAGTCGAGGTGCGCCAGGCAGCAGAGCCGCTGGCTGCCCTAACGTACTGCTTTGTGGGGGTAGTCTGATTTCATCACAAAGCCCCCGAAAGCTGGCACGAAGGGCATAAAACCTCCGTCTGTCTCTGGGCTGTACGGAGGTGTGGCTCTGTGAGCACTGAAGAGCTGGAGGGATTAACCCGTTTGGTGTGTTTTCCAAAATAAGTTGTGCTGACCTTTCCCCAGCCAGTGCCATTCCTGCACCGGGAGGTGGGAGGTGGTTACCCGTGCCTTTGTCCTCCCTTCTGCCCAGGTGGTTGCGGTGGGGATGGCGGGGCGGTGCTCTCCTGCACTTGTACGTGAGGAGGTGGGAGTAAGGGGATTTAGACTCTTACAGTCTGTATTCCCATCTGGCCAGGCTGCTGCTTAGGCATGAGATTTGTTAAAAAGAAAACTACAATCAAATATGTGCGTGTGGTCGTTAGTGTTTGAATAGAGAGGTACCCCAGTTCTGCGAGCCGTCATGGTTATAGCATGTTATTGGTCCGTGATCCTTACACGGAATCGCTGCTGAAGCGTGTGCTGCTACACATCTTCCCCTGTGGGTGATGTGCTGCTGCTGAACAGACCTCAAAGAAAGCCCCTTGTGGGGGCAAGTTGTACAGGCCTCTGGGAGAAACATCGGCAGTGATGGAAACTGTTAGTGGCCATTGCACTCTTCCCCGAAGCATCTCATGCAGATGTTTGTTGGTTTTCTTGGCTTCTCCTGGAATGGAGGAGAAGGTCGAAGGAGCGATGGCCGGGAAACCAGCCGGATGCTGACGGGCCTTGCTGGTGGCTGCCTCCTTCTCTGTGTGACAGTCCTTGCTCCTGAGCACCCCGCAAACTGGGACCAGCCCAAACACTGGCAGCTAGAGCAGGTAAGAAAAAATCACAAAAAAAGCTCTTCAAAGGACCTGAAGGCATTTTTCAAACACGAACTGAAACTAGTGCTGAGAAATAACTGTCTCTTAAAGTATCTCATCGTCCTCTTCAGCTTTAATAAAATAAAATACAATTGAAGAGGCGTTTTTTGAGATATTTTTAAATTCATTTTTAATCACTTCATTTTTACATCTCAGATAACATCAAATTTCACTGTGCTGCTAGAGCTTTGGGGTAGGTATTAGTAGAAGCAGCCTGTGCTTTTGTTGACTCGCCATGGCCGTGATGAAACGCTGCTTTGCAGTAGGCCTGGGCTGGCTGGGGAGCGCGATGGCCTCGTCTTCCTCACAGCCTTCAGCATCCATGGGCCAGTACTGGTTTCTGGCACGGCGCTCCTGCTCTGACCCACGCCTTGGAGCTGCCTTCCTCCTGGGTGCCCCGTCCTGGCTGTGGCAGGCGGTGCCAGGCTCAGGAGCAAAGCTGGGAGGCAGCGGAGGTAGGGCTGCAGCACTGGATGACCGGGGATGGGCACAAGGCTCTCGCTGTGTGGAGATGGCCTCGCTGGTTGTTTTTTTAATAAATACATATATTTTAAGTTGCGTATTTCCTTCGTTTAGGGTTGCAGCACCACCACGTTATTACTGTAATAGCTGCTGAGTTACAAGGAATGCAAGAGAGTGTTTATTGGAGTGAGCAGGGACTTGTGCCTCCCTTCTTTTATCCGTGTTTGCTCTGAAGTTAAAGTGGATTAAAAAAAAAAGTAAAATTGTAGTTTGAAGATCACTTAGCAACACACACAGGAGTTGAAAATAAATAAATAAGAAATCCCCAAATTGCATCAGAGTGTTTTGTTATCGGTCCTTCTATCTAGCGTGTGGAAGGCTTTTCTTGTAAATCGATGCCAGATTATCCATATATAAAGTTGTTTTATCTGTAAAAATAGAACAAGCTCAGCTTTTCAGCAGCATTGGAATTGATCATTTATTTCTTATGCGTCTGCTCTTGCTAAAACACCGGTCTGATGGCACGTGATCAGCTGTTGAAATACAGAGCAGGCTGTTTTTAGCAGGAGCCAACAATCCCCTAATCTGGTAGGATGTTGGGATTGTATTTCTGAGGTTGCTTAGTAAGGATTTTAGGACAGAGTTTTATGAGCTCAGCCTGATTTTTAACTCCAAGATCTGTTTTTAGAATTGAGCAGGGGTGGGTTCTGTTTGAAGTCGCTGAGCTGAAACAAAGGCACCAATTTTGTGAATATTCAGTTTTCTGAAACTGCTCGTTTATATGATGATGAGTATTTAAATTAAAAACAAAACCAAACAAACCCTTTGCATTTAAATCAGATGATGTTCACTTTTCCTTTCCTAACGTTCCTGTGTACGTGTTAGGAGCTGTACACTATTGAACAATGCAGAAAGAGACGGGTTAGCAGTAAGGGACTTGTTTCTGCGACAAACAGCAGAACTGCCCTAGTCCTAGGAGTCCCTGCCAGGTAGACGAGTACTATGTGGTGACAGAAGCGACGACTTTGCTCGCAGTGTTTGGAGGATTTCAGGCTGAGTTTCTTTGCTTATGTAAAACAGTGGTCTTTGTTTGGCACTTCCAATGGCGCTGGGAGTGTTGTGTAGCTTCATTGATTGGTTCCATGCAGTGGAAATCTGACCTTTAGCAGATGTTTGAGAAATTGCCAGCATTCAGAGTGATCAGCAGACTAGACAGTTTTTTCCTTGTTATGTCGATGAGAACTTCCATTAGATTAGTAACGTGCGTGACAATGTTAAGCTTTTAAATGATCAGCAAACTTTCTGAAGTAAGGCAGATTTTCCTGAGCCACAACGGGTAACTTATTTTCGTGTACATGTGGTTTTGATAACTGATTAGCTGATACAAATATTTTGATAATTTAAATGTCTCTTTTTTTTTTTTGTAGCACGAACATCTAGATTTTAAGCGAGTTGTGATATGCCTGTATTTTTCTTCAAAGGTCAGTTTTAGCATGCTGTTAGAGCATCACTTTGGGATAAATGCTTTCAAAGAAAAAAGAACAAGCTTAAACGGGCTGGGGAGGGGGAGGCAGCAGTGAAACATATCCCATCTGGAGCATTTGGCTTGGAACAGGATGTTGCATGACTCCATGTGAAGTCTGCTCTCACGAACAGTATTCTAAGTAACGTAGGAGATTCAGCTGCTTAGTGGTGGGAGTTGAGCATGAAACGAGGTCTGTTTTCTCAAACTCCAACAGTTAGAGCTACAGGAAAGAGGTGGGACTTAATAAGAGATTTATGTGATGAGTAACTCAACAACACCAGCAGTTGCCAGATTAAGCCCTTTCCTGCAGGTGCTGGCTTTCCTCAGAGCTTTACAATTGTTTTCCAGTGTGTTGCATGTGGGAAGAAAAGTTATTTCAAGGATTAGAGGTTCAATAGGGAAAAAAAAAGACCAATTTGCCTATTTTTTGGGTTTAGGTTTTAAAACCAAGCAATTGCAAAAGGATTGATCTTGGCTTGGCTTTAGATAACTTGCATACTTGTGCGCTTATTTGGGGGTGGGGAGATTTCTTTTTTTCCTAACATCTTGGATACAGAAAGCATGATAAGAAAGCGGCCGGTACTGAAAGCGAGTGGTAGCCATAACCAAACAAGCAGTTCTGCCTTTGTGGACTCTTTCGGACAAAGTGTATCCCGTTAATATACATTTGTTTGTTTTAATCAAAGGTAGAAAGGAAGGGATGTGATGGTAAGAAAAGCCACACGTTTGAAAGCTTGGGAATCTCTGCCCTTTGCTCTCAGTGCTCAAGAACACTTCATTTTTGCAGTGTTACGGGCCTCGCCGGGTATGTTTCTTTGATTCCCATGAATGTGTGCCAAAGCTCTTTGGCAGCTTGTTTGATACCTAATAATCTCATGCACCAAACCATAGTGAGAGTTTTTGGCTGCATGCACTGCTCTGGTCACTTCTTAAGGGCAAAACGAGGAAACACCTCCTTGCCTGTGTTCAGTGCATTTAATGTGACTTCCGAACCTTGTTTATTCAACCTTTGTCTCCTGATCTGATCGTGAGGTAGCGATGGTATCGCCTGTGAGGGATTCCCTGAGTGGGTTACGTGCTGCTTTCTGCTGTCGGGCTGCTTTGCCAGTGACCTCTGCCTTCCCATCCGAAGGGGCATTTAGGAGCGGCTTTTAGCTGAGGCGTTCCCTCCTCCCCTCCTTTTTGCAGCCCGGTGACTGGGGATAAGGCATCTTGGCCTTACTGCTGTTGTGGGAAGTGAAGTGCACAGAAGGAAAACATAGCTTTTTTTTTATGCATTACTTTTCATACATACACTGAATAGAAATACTGGAGTACGTATCTGTCTGTGATCATAGGATCATAGAACATCCCGAGTTGGAAGGGACCCACAAGGATCATCAAGTCCAACTCCTGGCACCGCACAGGTCTGCCCAAAAGTTTAGGCCAGGTGACTAAGTGCACAGTCCACTCGCTTCTTAAATTCAGACAGGCTCGGTGCAGTGACTGCTTCCCTGGGGAGCCTGTTCCAGTGCGCAGCCACCCTCTCGGTGAAGATCCTCTGATACCAAGAACTGTTGTCTAGTCAAAGCGTGTTACAGCTCAAGGCCTGTGGGCCTGGGCTGTGCTTTTAATAGTCATAACAGGTTATGAGACGAGAGGTTGCAGTGAAACGTGTATCCAAAGCCACAGGAAAGCCAATAATGATAATAAATAATGAACATAACCTTCAAAAATGTTTATCACATTCTTGTAATTACAGCATTAATATGTTTGTTGAAAGTATAGGAAAACTAAGTCCTATATTTTTGCCTTGGATGCTTTGGTGAAATTTCACAAATTCCTTTCTCGTTCACTATAGGTCTTCTGGAGCACATGGCCCATTGTACGTACAGTTTGAAGGATCTGAGACTCATTGCTAGAAATAACATTCAGGTTTTAAGTAGTTGGTACAGCAAAGCAGAAGGTATTTGGTAAAGCAAAATAGAAACCTTGGGTGTGTTTCTCTGATCTATTTTGAAAACAGATTCAGATCTTTATTGTTATCAATAAAGACTTCTGTTATCTTACACCACTAACAGTTCTGCAGCTGGTGACTCCTGCAGTCAAAAATACCCTCATGTAATGTGTTCATTTTCCTGGAGGGAACCTTATTTAATCATTCAGAAAACTTGAGGAGCTGAGGTGCATTAATATTATTTGTCACACAGAAGAACTTGCTAGTGATGATTCTTAAAGATTCAGAATTACAAGGAAGCATCCCAGGAAAAAAAGTCTTGCAAATGCATGCTGAGTGCTAAAAATCTGGGGGGGGGAGGTTGTTCAGTATTTTCTATCTGTAGCAAAGGTTGAATCAAAGGATACATAAAACTATATCTTGATTTTAAACCACCGAGATGTTACTGGGGAAACAGAGGAGAAAGGGGAAAGATGAAAAGTCCCAGTACTTATATGCATACTTCAGGCCTCACGATTTAATTGCTCAATTCTAATGGATTGAAGAAACTCCCGTAAGTATCAGAGTCAGTGCAGTAGGTAATTTATCATGTATCATTTCTAGCATGTAGAAGCTGCCTTGGACATAAAGAAAAGCTATTTTCTTCCAGAAACTTGCACAGATGGTGAGCAAATCATGTACAGTTCTGAATTAATGCTTCTTTATTCTCTAGCATGCATTTTGAATTGCAGGGAGGATTTCTATTGTTGTTTCAAAACACAGGCACGGCTCTTACAGTCTATAAAACCGTTGTGCATAAACAAGCTTGCTTTTGATTTAACATTGCAATCTTAAAAACACCAGTTGCTTGAAAATATTTTCCCTGCTGTTGTTACAGGGAAATGCCCATTTGAGGTTTTCATTAGTGAATTAGCCAGAGGTAGCTAATGCAATAATTAAGGTCATTCATTGGATTCCTTAAACAGCTTCTGATGTATACTCATTGTGAGTGTTCTGTTCTTACATCCATACTTCGGAGATGAAGTGTTAACAGTTTGGTGGTGTTATCTGTTGGATCTATTGTACTGTTGATGTTGTCAATGGACCTATTGTTCTGCCTTAAAAATCTGCAAAAAAGTTTTACTAGGAGAGCAGAAAAACCCTCACATATTTTCTTCCCTTTTTTGAGCTGTAATACATTGGAGATTTGGACAATTTTTAATTCTAAAATAAAAGGTATGTTGCCAGACTTTTATTTTTTAATGCAATTAATGTAAAAATTCTAAACCCTCCAAAGAATTTTGGTACTGTGACTGGTTAATACTTAGCTACAGATTAGGTAGGCTATAAATGTTAAACCACCTTGTTCACATGAAAAGTTTGCTTGCAGGATGAAAAAAAAAATAGATGAGAGTGCAAAAGTGCATCTTCTGCAAAACACTAGCAGACAATCCTGTGGAGAGAGAGAAGGTCTTCGTGTCTGTGTCAGGAATGTTTTCTGTAACCTTAAGTACTTTCCACCCCTTTCTAGCTACAGCTGATACGCATCAAGAGCTCCATTTAGTAGTCCTTCCTGTGCTCTGACCTTAGCAGCAGCAGCACCCAAGTGGCCAGCTGTTGCGAGGAGCCAGTCCTTGTATCCCTGTGATCCAAAGGGACACGTACTGGGAGACCTCAGTAGCACCTGGAAGCCCGCTGACATTAGTTCTCCGTTAATTTGGTGTCACAGAAACATGCCATGTCAGTTCACAAAGAACTTGTGGTCAAAGCAGGTAAAACTGGGGTGAAATGATTGTTTTACAGTATGGGTACTGAAGCAGAGGTGGTGACCTGCTCAGTGGCATGAAATCAGTGCCCAAAAATCCCAATTGTAGTATGAATCTCTCAAGCTCGTTGTTTAAAGCAAGTCTGTTAAAAGTCTTTTGTAATACGTTGATAAAGATAAGTATTTGCCTAACTTGGGAGCAAGCAGGCTGTGTGCATTACTTAGTGGGTCTTCATTCTGATACAAAACATCTCAATAGGACAGTGAGAGAGAAAAGGTGATTGCAGCAGTACTGCCAGTCATTTAGGCATTTCTGTGTAGCTTACATGATATTTATAGAGCTGGAATTTTTTGGTCAGATAGCTCATCAAATACCAGATAAATAGCAAATACCAGATACCTGTAACTGAGCAGTAGCCGTTGCGGCAAGGAGGCTCAAGAGGTAGATGAAGATGCTGTAGGAAAAAGGAGAAGCTGTGCTTGTGCTCCTCATTCTGATCCCAAAATGGGGCTTAATTTTGGCAGGATGTTTCCTGATGTCATCTGCTCACGTGTGCCCCTGGTCCATCTCCGCCGCCCGTTTAGTAATGCTGGAGATACCTCAGTTCAGAGCTAGAATAAACCTTGATCCGAGTCCGTGGCTCTTTATGCACTGACCTAATAGGAACTTTAATGACCTAGCTCTTCTCTGTGTGAAGTTTAGCCTTGGGATTCAATTTCAACCAGAAAAATAAAGGAAGAACATACTCACCTGAAAAATCTTGCTCCTTTGAAATCTCAGCCTTTTAGTAGAGTTTTTTTCTTCTCTAATGCTGCAGTTAATCCGTAGGAAAGAAGTCGACTTCTCTAAGTTTTGGTTATGATCCTTTGTTAGCAAGTGTCTTGGAGCTTCTAGACACATCAGAAGATTATATGAGCGTTTGCTTTCAAATGAGGGATGGCTCGCTGCTACGAAGGGGTAGACAAAGATCAATAATCTAAAAGAAATAGAGATGTGGTTTTGGAAGATGTTACAGAGGAGATGGAAACCCGAAGGCTGGAAGGGTAGCAAGCAGTCTGACCACAACGACGAGGGAGGGTCCGCCTGTGAGATAGCGCTGAGTGCAGGCATGGGGCTGGAGGGAAAGACTTTAAGCAGGCTGTGATTCAAGTTTCTAGAATAAAAAAGTAAAATATTACTGGGTCCTAGCTAGGAAGTATTTAGAAACTACTTGTTGTCTTTATTAGATGGCTTAGACCTGATTTAGAGAGGACTAGGAGAAACAGATTGCAGACTCGTGTTATAAATAGCACTTTACATAGAAGAAAGGAGACAGCAAGTTATTGTCAAGACGGGTAGAAATTTCTTCTCTGATGTAAAATTAGGCTTTAAAGTAATCAATATAGTACGCTAGCTTCCCTACTGAAATATTGCTAGTTCTTCTATGAAGGAATAAATTTATGGGAAATATCTTCTAGCATCTTAATGGATAGTCAGTGAGGGAGATAAATGTTTAACCATATTCCTTGTACATTTAAGGATTCTTGATACTTCTGGAGAACTTTATTAAAAAACAGAAATCTACTTGAGAATCATTTGGTTGGCTTATTACTTAAGGTTATTGTTCTTGGTTATAGGAGCAAGTACTGCATTGTCCTCAGGCCGGAGAAGAACCACAAGTTTGTAGTTGGAAATCATTTATCTAGAGTATAACGTGCTGTCTGTGCGAGATGACTTTTTGTTTCCTGACTACTCCAGTAATATTTCTGCGTACTCCTCGTAACCCCAGCAAGCTGCCAGCAGCAAATCCCTTGTGCTGTCTGATCCTGTTCCTGCTGGGATCTGGAGCAGGCCTTGACAACACGTGGTACGAGCAGGACCTGCTCACCGTCTGTCTCTGGCGTTGCCCTTCACTGCGATAAAGCTTTGCTGGTGTCTCTCTGGTTTTCCTGGCTGTGCCTGACAAAAGGGAAATTGCTTGTGAGCCCACTGCTGGTTTCTTTGGCCTGCTCTTCTAAGAGCAGTGTGGACGCACAGAAAGCTGAGGCACTTTTTCTTTTTTCTTTTTATTTTCTCGCCTGGATTTGGCACAGGTACCAAAATTAAACCCAAACCCTTGTCTTTTACAGTCTCTTTTTTGTTTGACCCGAAACAAAGATCTGTTTTGGAAACCGGTGTGTGTTCAGGTGGTTTTGGGAGGACATCACTTTCCATGCTACGGTGCAAAACCAATGGAACCTGTGCCTGCATAGATGCTGGTAAATACTCCTAGGTCTGGGTCTAATCCAGGAGTTAGTCTTTTATACCTTGGGAAGATGACTGCTTTGGCTCCTCACCTGTTAAAGTTAGCTAATCAGACTTTTGTTCTTGGTAGAAATGGGGAAAACCTTGGCCTTTTAGCACTTTTATTGATTCCCCATAGCAATGGTTCAGTTCTGGCCTATTCCGCTGGAGCAAGACACCTGGAAAGCTCAGGAAATCATTGTGGCGCTCCGGTTAGGTGACAGGCATCTCCTGAAGGCCTAGCTGCGCGTGGTCAGGCTGTCCCGAGGAACTGAAGCTACCCTGCTCCCCGTGTCTGGCTTTCCAGCCATCCCTTGCTAGCCAGCCATTTGATGAACTTTCCTGCCTCAGCAGAGGTATGCTACCATCCACAGCTTGGATTTTGTGGTTCAGGAACATAATATGCGTAATAGATTTTACCTTATCTAAATTCACAATTGTCTGATTCAGGTTGTTTTTAAACTGGGCACGCAGGCTTTCTATAGTGTTTATGTTTCTTAATAGTTGTCTTCAGAAGTTCAGTTATTTAGATAATAGAAAGGTTTCCTTGCGTTATGTGGTGACAAAGAATTTGTAAGACTTTTTTTTTGAGCCTGAAGGACCGGGAAGTTTTTGAATAATGGATATATTTTAACTAGGTGCTGCTATGATTTAATAGTTAATGCTTTCTTAAAAATTTAATGTCACTTTTATTTCTCATTTCAGATGAGTAATTCAGTGTATGTTTTGGCATCTAAAACGTTTTGAAAGTGGTACTACTTGGCTTAGGCCTGCTTGTAAGCCCAGTGCAGTCAGGATTTAATTTTTGGTTTGCACGTCACTTTGCTTTGCCATATGAAATTGGAGAAAAGGTTTGCAAAATAAATGTGTCAAATATTTTAAGTACATAAGTGATTCAGACAAGTTTTTAAATAAAATTTTGCACTCCTGTGGACTGTCTTTATGAGAGAGGTCTTTCTGAGAAACTCAGTGAAGACTCTAAATAGGATTTAATAAATATTTTTCCTTTCAATTCAGTGTAGTTCTTATTTTCTCTTTTCAGCTTTCTGTTTGGAATACATACTTTAAATTTATGCATGAAAGACACATCCATGTCTGAAATGTTTTTCGTTATCTTTCAAAGATGGTACTGAGGCATCCAAGTAGGAGGCTTTTTTTGTACTCTCATCTTCCCTGCGATCCTACTTTCCATGGTGTGCTGGTTGCTTAGCAATCCGGGCTGCAGACTGCAGCAGGTTGTTGCAATACTACTGGTCTTTTTCTTCAGTTTTGCAACCGTTTTTATCTGCATTTCTGCAAAAGCTACTTTATTGTCAGTGCTCAGGCATGCGTTCCAGGGAGTGCAAAACCAGGATTTCCAAATTAACCATAAATTGTATGTGCCGATCGTTCCTATGCTTATTATTCCCCAGTAGTATATCTTGAGACTACTAGTTGCTTGAAATAAATGGTTTTATTTAAATGCCTCTCTGTATTTGCAGGGCTTGATTTAAGGAAGGTACCTTGAAAATTCCTGTTTATTGAAGCATGTATTCTTAGCCACATCTGTTCCTGTTTCCTGCTGCGCGTGGTATATATCTGACATGTCTTCCAGCAAGTCTGCATGTCCAGTTTTTTAATAGATTTTAGCTTTAAGCAGATGCTCCCAGGCCGGGTGTTTGTGCCCTCTACCCTCCTTCCTTCTTGCAGGTGGCTAAAGGCAGGGGGCAGCCTTTCATTGTGGGGTGCTGGGCCCTGTTCCTGCTGCACGGACCCCGAACCGCCGCCTTGCTAAAAAGGAGATTTTCAGGGAGCTCTGAAACAACAAAGCTTTAACGCTATAACATGCGTTAAATGATGCAGTAGCATAAAAGAACCAAGCCTGTAAATATTTTGTCCCATCTTCAAATAAGCTTTCCATGGTCTGTGCTGTAAAATGTGTCTTACTCTACAGCTTTTTCCCGGTAATTGGGTCAAAGCAGAGGTCTTACGTTTTTGAGACCAACTATGATGTTCCTTAAATGGTGGAAGAACTCCAGAAGTCTGATTAATAGATGTATGCCAACTTTATCGAGATTTTTTTTCACATCTTCCAAAGGCACTGTGGCACTGTGGGTGTCTGCTCACCCCTGCTAAAAATACTCAGTACATTTCGTATTGCTTTGTTCCTTGAAAGTAAATACTTTCTGGTATACCAATGCAAGCGAAATATTCGTGCTTAAAAAATTTGTTCCAGATTTGTGGTAAAAAATGAAAATGCTGCCTCTTCTTAGGAATAAATAAAGGCAATAAAACTCATCCTTTAATCCTGAAGAATGTGGTAGCTTAAGACCGATCCAGTGCTACTATTCCAGCATTTGCTTAGGGTGTTGTTAGGCTGTGTGGACTGGTGCCAACCTGTTTTCTAATCCACTCTTTTTTCCTATATGGTTTTGCTTGTAGGGTTTGTGAAATACCAACACTTAGCATTTCAATCTATAAAGCAAAGGGGTATGATGATACTTCTAAGAGTTTTTTTAGTGTAGAGTGACTATGAAAATTGATATGGTAGTGAGAAAGATTGGGGGAATTTTGGTAGCATGTAACTACATCGCAAGCTCTTCGTTCAACCAAAAGCCTTCTGCTGTCTTTGGTTGCAATTTCATCACTTTTCCATGCGGAAATGGGTAGCACTTGTAGAACAGAGTAATAATTTTACTGTGTTAAGCTGTTTTGCTTTATAGTAAATTGTGCTTTGATTGCATTTGATTAGTTAAAGATATATTTAGAAAGACTTGGCTGCTGGGTAATGCTATTTTCATCAAAGAAACAATCTGTAAAAACCTGAGAAGGCAAGGATATTGGGAACAGGATGGGAAGATTAAGTTTTATAAAAACACTCTTACTGGCTCTGTTCCCTGTGTACTTATGAGTAGCTTTAGTTTATACCAGTTAGATATTTGGCAATCGCATCCATTCCAATACGTAGACGGGGAAATTTCTCAGAGCCTAGCGTACTTGGTTTTAATTTTCAACTGCATGAAACGCTAAGGAAGACCAGGGGAGCTGAGCAAAACGTCAGAGCTCTGTGGAGTTGGTACCGCGGGAACCATCGCTGCTGATTGCAAGCCCAAATAGCTGCTGTGGGGGGAAAAAAAAGATTTTATCGCCACTGAAAACATGGCTATTTTGTACTTAACACGTTTTCAGGTAAGCCTCTAGTAAATTATGTGCAAAGTTTACATTTTTCTTTTTGCATCACGGGGTTGGAAAACAGGCTGTCTGGCAACTAGTTTTTGATGCTGGATTGCATGCTAGGATTTAGTTACACAACTTAAAAGTTATACCTAAAAGACTTTTGATTATCACATCATTTTTAGCACCTGAATTCTGAGTTCTCAACCCTTACATTTATGTAATATAGATGTACGTAGTGTAGCGGTCTCTCTTAATTAAAAAAAAGTTGAGAATAAAACTTAATGGTGCACGCCCTGGGACTCACCTTGAAGCCAGTAGTCAAATCTGTGTCAATGAGAGGCTCTTCGGTGCATTACAAAAGGATAAGTGTTGTATTTGCCTTACTAAATGCATCTTTAAAAAAAGGTGGATGGTGCTAGACATAAATATTTTGGGCGCAGTCCTTTGGTGAGAGGCAGGGAAGTGTGCGCCGCCTTTCACCAGACAGACCTCAGCGCGGCACTGGAAGCGCGGTGACCTGGGCGGCTGTCCTCGCTTAGGGAGGAAAACCCAACCTGTGCTCTGTTAAACACAAACCCGCTGAAATGAATCATTTTCACACATCAGGTTAGGACCTTAGGAAATGAACGTTACGCGGCACCCTTGCTTGTTAATAGAGAACACTTTGTCTTAAATGATGCAGCTTTCTTGATGCAGCTTGTTGTAGCCGTGCTGCCCGGAGCTATTGCTAGGGCTGAGAAACTTGAAGTCAGCCTTTGGGTCAATCAGCAGCGTCCTCTGCAAAACGAAGCCGCCCGTGGGCAGCGGCACAGGCCGCTATTGCACGCGGGAGGTGCGCGCAGCAGCCGCTGACTCAGGTGGCGTCAAGAAAGCGGACGGCGCGCGGTCTGCTGCCCGGCGATACGCCTGGGCTTGGCTGGAAGGCAGCGGTGGTTTCATGACGCTTTGAAAGGTTTCAGGGTTTGTTTGGTCAGGCGTATTTATTTGGAGCAGAAGCGACTGGAAAAGTCTGGATCACGGCGCTGTATGTTGAAAATTTCACCCTGATTGTTGTGTTCTGGCTTGGGAACAGCAATATTTTGTTGCAATTGTTTGGCTGACTCCGATGGAAATTAATTTGTTGTCTTGCTTTACTTGGAAAAACATGCTAAAGGCTTATGCTGCTTCCTGTTGGAAAATAGCGAGTTACAAAATTAGCACATTAATGCCAATTATAAATGTAATATTGTCCCAGTGGGGATTTCTCCTCTTTGTGCAAGTCAGTGCATACGTGGTGAGAAAGCTTCAGCCGCTCTGGCAAAACCAACTTCTGTATAGCTGACAAGGCAAGGAAGCAAAATTTGGCCGAAAAATGTCAAAATCAACATCTATTCTTAAGGAGGCAGCTGTTGGAGACTTTTTTGCTGTACAGAGTTTAATCAGTGAAGCAAGAAAGATCAAATATTTCCAGCCTTCACGCTCCTTAGTGGGTCTTGGTTTGGCTCCACGTTTTGCTTTGTTGGCACAGGTTGCTGGATTGCTTTTTTTCTCCTCTCCCCTTTGTATTCCCTTTACTCCCTTTCATAAATTCATGTGGCTCTTCTCTGTGTGGTAGATCAGTGTCCAGAGAAAGGGGAAGAGCGGTCTCTTCAGGGACTTCACTCTTGCCTCAGAAAAATTGGTATTGCATTTTCCTGTTTTAAGCACGTTATTTGCTAGTGGAAAAATATATATATATATATAAAGAATGGGTGAAGGGTTGGACTCCGTGTTTCGTCTGTGCTGTTTCTGCCTTTCAGAAATGAACTTTGAAAAGCCAGAAGATACAGTTAATAGTCTTGGCATCAAAACCTGACTGTGGTGAAAGCTGGCAGAAGCAATTCCCAAGTAAGGTTGTGTGTGTGCCTTGCTAGAGCAGGAATATGGTGCCCTGGGCAATGGCAGGCTGGCTCCGCACCACGCTCCCTTCTCCACTTCTCTTGGAACTGCTCCTTTGAAGATCTAATTATACGGTGCCAGGAGACTCGGCAGATAGCTCAGCAATAACTCCCACTGTCGTTGCACCAGATTTTGGTTTATTTGGGGTGCAAAACTTGCACACAAACACTAGATTGTATCCCGGTTATCCACAAGCTTTGGCTGGTGTCCAGAAGACGCAGTATGTTTTAGCGTGGAGGTTTCTAAACTGCTAACTCCAGTTTAGGCTTATCTGTGTTTTCCAAAAACATTTACTGACTCGATTCCCCTTGCCTCCTATTTTTAAACGTGCTGCTGTGTGAAGTCTGGTGCTCGACCTCCTGTTACAGGCTATCCAAGCAAAGTCTTCCCAGGTGCTGAAATGCAGTGGTTTGAGCGGCCTGCAATAGCTGGGTGGAATCTGTGGGAAGAGGGGCTAAGAGGAAGGTGATTATAGGGAACAATTTGGGCTGCACTCTCACTGAAGGATGTCTTTAAACCTTGTCGTTTGCTCAGTTGCAAGAGTTTCCCTTTAGAAGGGTTTGAAGCAGCTGCAAACTCAAGATAGTGTTTCTGAGATGATTTGAGATACGATGTTTTTCTGCTGATGCTTTAAAGCAGGAGTATGTTTATTGTTAAAGCTGTTTTGGTTGTGAAATTACCATTCTGTAACTTCACTATACATGTTGTAAGTTCTGTTAGTTAAGTTTTGAAAATGGTGCTTTTTAATGAAAGTTGTCAATTTACAAATCTCACTTTTGAGGTCTTGTTATTGCTTTCTACTTGGTTGCTGGAATAACAGCTGATGGCTTAATAATGAACAAGCTGAAGCAGGAGGGCCACTTTCTGTATGACCTGTCCCAGTAGTTCTGATATGAAGGTCACTGCGAGGGCTAGTAGTCATTTCCCACTACTCTTCTCCCTGTATCGAAGAGTTGCAGTGAGTGAAATGGGCACAGGGCAGGGCGCTGATGGGTAAGGTGATGCGAAGTCTTGGGGTGACTGTGGCTGAGCAGGGTGGCTGAGATGTTGGAGCAGTGGCAGCAGGCAAACAGCAGAAACTCCAGACAAGGATCTGGGGAACCCGGAGGCGAAACTGCGCTTGGGAAATACGGAAGGAAGAAGGCTTGGTGCAGGCTGCTGCGCCGCGCACGCTGCCATGACTCAGGGTTCAGGCCAGGAGGCAAAGGAGAGAAGATGAAATGAGAGGTGAAAAGACCAGTTTCCAAGAGCCTTCAGGATGACAGGGGTGTCCTGCTGTCAGCGTTTGGCAGAGGGCTGGAGGAGCAGGGGGGGGACGGCTGCCTTTCCACCGCCCAGGTCACGTAGGCTGTGGGAAATAGATGGACAGCCTGAGTGAGGGGAGCTTGGCGGGGGGAGAAGAAACCAGCTCTGTTTTCCCCCATAGCTGGGCAGATTTTAAGTGGAGATGTGACGGGGGGCTGCTACGAAGAAAATAACTGCAGTAAGTTGTCATTGTAATCCAACCACTGCCTTCGGGGAGAAAGGAAGGAAGCGTGTAGGACTAGAATGGAAGTGATGCGGGTTAAAAAAGAATGGCTGCGAGCGGGGAGGGCTGGGGCGATGAGCTCTGATAGAGGAGCGTGAGGAGGCTTGGCATAGCCTGAAGTTGTGTACGCAGAAGGGAGAAGGACAAGATGAGAAGGAGCACTATATAGCACACATTTTGGAAGTGCGAGACGGAAAGTCTAGACAAGGAAGTATGTTGCAGGCCTAAAATTAACCAAAGTTAAAAAGGCAAGAGTTTTTTGGTGAGAGTGATGTAAGTTCTCAGAAGGAGATAGAGGAAGAAACTCCGATTTCAGAAGTTGCCCTGGATGTGACTAAGAGACAAAACTCAGGAGCGTAGCAGAGCATCTTCCCTTTCTGACGGTGATGGCTATAATGCCGGATGTTTCTTCTTGCTAGCATTGTAAAATGCACTGATGGCTCTTAATCGTTTACTTTCCCAAGTTATGCATGTGTTCTTTCTAATTCTGTAATTCTGAAATGCAAGGCGTTTATCAAAGTTTGCATTTGAGCGCAGGTAACCTTTGGACAGCTTTTTGCCTGCAAGTACCCTCCTCCTTTTACTAGAGAAGACAAAAGGCTTGGCGTGTTCAGCTTAGTAAATGCAGCCAAGGGACGGGACGGTGGTTCTCCAAGTACGTGTCGGGGAGAACTGGGCAACGTATAGGGCAGGGGTGACAGAAAATCAAATGGATGCAAATTGGCTCCATGTTAATTTAGCTGGAAACACAAAGTGTGTTTTTTTTTTCTTTTTAGTTTGTTTCCTTTCCTTTTGTTTTAACCCAAAAGGAGTGGGATCCCAGCAGGACAGAGATGTCAAGATACTGAGCTGCTTCTGCTGGTGGAGCTTGGAGCTGGGTACTGTGTGTTGGAGTTGCGCGTAGCCGCAGGAACTGCAGGGTGATGGTGTCCTTCCTGGGGCTGCTCCAGCTGGCGGGTTTTTTCTTTGGAACTGTGCTTTTTGTTTAGCTGATTAGTTTGCATTAATTACTTTTAAATAGGAGAAATACTTGAACGGGTAACGGGAAGTATTCTGCAAACATACTTACATAAATAGCTGTACGCGTTGGATTATTCTAGTAAGTATGTAGTGTTAGGCTTTTCTCTCATGGTATAAGACACCCAATATTCACGGGACTGTTTTAGCAAACGTACCCTTTCTCTCTTGAGCACACATGCTCTGCTAAGAAAAAATTCTATGCAGGAACTGAATTAATTATGTCATTTCAATACCGTAACAGTAAAAGGGATAATACTAAGCTCTTACATTACATTTTAAAACAGATGCTTTCAAAAGTGCATGTAGATGCACACATGCCGTGTACCTGTAATAACGTACATCTTCCTGTTTTTACATCTCTCCAGGTATATGTGGAATTTGATGACCTTGAATGGGAAAAGCGAGAGTGGGTTAAAGTTTATGAAGATTTTGCAACCTTCTTGGTGGAGTACCAGCTGGTCTGGGCGAAAAGAAAGGACCCAAGCCAGACTCAGGGATCAAAGATCAAACAAATTCAATGGCCTGCATTGGTAAGACACTTGAGCAATCCTGTTTACTAAATGATTTTAATCTCTCTAATGGTATACTCCTTGGGAGACTGTCTAGTTTACTTCAGTCACGATGGTGGTGGAAAGAGGTGGGCATGGAGGGGGAAGAGGTTTAAAAAAAAAGGGGGGGTAAGAAGATATTAGTAAATCATGCTTGGGTTGAAAGGGTGGGTGTGATAAGTCATGCATTTTTGAATCGACTCAGAGCATGGCAAAACTAGTCTGAGTGACATAATAGAACTGTTGTCACTTGGTGTAGTCAAAGCATTTTATAAATATTAACTTAGTAGCTGGCAACATACGATCTGTTCTGTGGAAGATTGAAACTGAGGTGAAAAATAAACCCTTAAATTTTGAACACCTTTTTTGTGGGAGCTGAATTTGGGTCAAAGTTCAGAAAGGTGAGAAAAGTGAACAAAGATCAATAAAGTGACAATGTGTTCCTGGCTTATGAGGTGATACTTGTGACTCTTCCTCTACCTGGATCAGTGCCCAGATATAAAGCTGCTAGGAGGTTCTGTTTGTTTTTGACACGCCTTTAGGTAGACCTGATGATTATCAAGAATCTGATGAGATAATCTATTGAGGAATGACTGTGTATTCCAAAAAAGTTGTAGTGCTGTCAAAGTCTTTAGAAGATCAGTAGATATGAGGCTTCAGGAACCTGTTGGTATTTTTCCCTGTAGAGGGTTGGGAAAGATTACTGAAATTGTCAGGTGAAAAGGAGGCTCCCCCAGGTTTGTCAAAATGGTGAAGAGAATGGGAGAAGTGTTAGGTATATTTGATGTTGAGTTCAGTACCTGCAACTTCAGTCCTAGGTTTTTATAAATTTGTTGTTGTAATGGATTTAGAGATTTTTTTTCTCTGGATCTGAGCTGTGTCTCTGTGCTTCATTTAAGCATTCCCTTCATGTTCTTGTCTCTGAGGACTTTCTAAAATATATGTGTATTTCTCTGGAGCTGTGGCTAGAAAGAACCATCATTCTGAATGTCACGAGCCAAGCTGTTCAAGGCATGTTGGTGGTAGCAGAGATGCATAGATGGTTTAGGGTGGGACTTTTTTCTATTAATATTCCTACTCGACTTGTTTATTATGTTTGTGTTAATGTGTGAAGCGATAATGTTTCGGATGTACACTTTTTCACCTACTTGCTTGTACAGACAAATATTCTGTTTCATGTTATTGAATCCTTGAGCAAGAATTTTTAGTTTTGGAGCTGTGTCACTTGCTCTTTGAAAATCCCCATGTCTCCTCCATTGAGATCAGTATTTTAAAATCTGCTAGCAAGCTAGGATTTATTATCTATGAACTTTGTTATTTTACACCCACCTCTTGGTTTTACATTTCAAACAGAGATTGAAATCACATGGCCCAAAGTGGGGCTCAAACAGCTTGGTAGGTCACAGTTTCCAGATGCTAAAGAAGACAAGGTCTCAGCATTTGTGCCTGGCCTGTTTGCAATTGTTCTAACAATTGCTTTCCGAGTCAAACCCTCTGGTCATCCATCCCCACTCCAGAAAGCCCATGTTTGAGGGAAAGTGCAGATAGAATATTAACGCAAATTAGAGCAGATGCCTTCCACAGAGACCTCCTGGAGCTCTGCTCCCTATCAAGAGCTGCACTGAGCATGCCAGGCCTCTGGGAACAGGGAGGGTGCCCAGATTGCCATCATAATTCTGTTGCTTCCAGACTATCTGAACACTCTGGTGTAGTGAAGTGGGTGACTTCTGTAAAGAGGCATTTTCAGAAGAAAGCTCATTAAAAATGGAGAAGTAATGGAAAAAGTAGTAAAAATGTTGATTGCCAGCAGCACTTCAATGTGAAGTCCTCAGTGTGGATGTGACAATGCATATTTTCTGGAAGTCAAGTCCTGGCATAGTTACTGAACGGGAAGTCTCAACCTTTCTCACGCATGCAACCATACTGGCAAGTCATTCATGTCTTTGACAGTCTTGTCATCTTATTAAATACCAAAATAAAAGTTTCCAGTACAACTTTATTTTGGATGCAATATATATACAGCAAAATAATATATAGGTGTATTTTATGTAGTATTTTCTACATCAGCTTTGCCTTATTAGTGAGTGGAAAGTGCTTGTTTATTTAGATGCTAATCACCTTTTGTTTTGCTCTTCTTTGATCAACATATTCTGTACTTACTGTGCGGTGTTCAAACCTGATCAGAAGATAAGGTCTGTAATTTCCTGTGGGCTTTTCTGGGGGCAATCATCACTTCACAATTACAGATTTCTTGTGGTATTCATTGTGTGATACCATGTAAAAAGCACTTCATAGATGAAATTGCTCGAATGCAGCTTGGTCACCACACGTCCTAGGTGGGATGCCTGAGGTGTAGCTGTTACTGAGAGCACAGCTTCTGCTAGCCTTGTCTAGCTGTGCTCTTAAGATTATATTCCTTTCAACCAGGTGCTAAGAAAGAAAGGAAATGAGAAGCATCACCTCTTTTGCCTTGTTTAGAAACTGTAACATAGGCAGGGACAGATTCCCTGGAGTTCAGTTTCTTTCACTATGAGGTTGTTTCTCTTGGTTTCTTGCCTCATTCACTCCAAAGGTGGCAAATTGTCAGCAAACGAGCCTGGAGTCCCACTGGCAACAACGTGCTTCATCATATCAGGGTCACTGACAACGTTGACTAGATACCTGTTAAAACCTCACACAAATGAAGTGTTGATGGCACTGGCTCAAATAGCTGTACAGGAACGTAGGCAGCATTAGCCACTGCGTGTCTGAGTTCCAGCCATGCTCAGCTTGCTGGGTACCACACAACCATAGAAGAAAAGATTATCCCTTAGAGAGCTTGCAGGCAATATAACAAACAAAAGTCAGTGCAGGTAAAGAGAGAAGCATAAAGACAGTGATGACAAGTGATGTCAGCCTAGAAGTTAGGGAAAAGTGCTGCACGTAACTACTGGAGATGCTCTACAGCTGTCAATGCAGAAGAAAACTTCTCTGCCAATAGGGTAGCATGGGGAAGAAAGTACAGATTTTGAAAACTTAGCAAGTGGGTAGTAGAAGTGTCTTTCCACGTTAAAGGATTAAGAAAAGTAGCCTGTATAAGATGTTGAAATTGAAGGCATCAGCTTAGTTTGGTAAACAAGGGGGCTACAAATAAATGATACAAAAAAAAGTGACAGGCTCAAAGCGATGGGCTAGGAGAATTGCTAATACTTTATAAATGAGGCAAAATTGCTTTTGAATTCTTCAGAAGACAACTTTACAGCAACTGAGATTTTTTTAATATATATATATATATATATATATATATATATATATTTATCTGTGGGTGGAAAAGAAAAGGTGTATTTTAGGGTGATTAATTTCTTATCCCTGGTTTAGAAATAGTCTGGGAATGAAGATGTTACAGATCCACGATGAAGTCACGCCTATGGTACAGCTCATTCTGAAGGCTCAAGTGCCATGGTGTCTCCTTAGCAGCCAACGAGGGAGATGGCAGTCAGTGTGCGGGCAGGGTGACAGCGTGGAGCCGAGACATGAATATGGACCCAACAGGATGCTTCTGTGATCTGTCAGTTTGATTATTCACTCTCCAACTGAACATAAACATATCTAGAAATAAAGTGTAGAGGGAAAAAAGAGGGAATTAAGGACAGAAGCCACGAGAGAATGGTAAAATAATGTGGAAGACAGGTTTAGGGTGATAGACTACCTTTGCATTCAAGGAATAGGAAGGTGTGGGCTGAATTCCTTTTTTTTTTTTTTTTTTTTTTGTGAGAAAAATGTCAAATAATTTTCTTCAGACAGGATCTTCTGTGAAGCTATTTCATTCTCGATTGCAATGGCGGTGTCCTGTCAGTCAGGAGCGCATTTTAGTAAACAAATCATCCCCTTTTATTCCCTATTACTTGACGCCTGATCACCTCCCGTTTCCTCACTGGCTGAGTACTAGTACAGGTTCACAAGGTACTCGACGCTCCTCTGTACCGTATAAGTACAAGTTTTCTTTTTTTCAACCCTTTAATTTCTCCTTTCTTATGTTTTGAGAACTTGTGATTTTTGTTTGACTGTTCTCACACTGCTCATCCTCTTTTCCTCAAGCTTCTGCCTGATTTTGGAGCAGTGAGGCCTTCTCCTGTCCACTTGTCTACGTAGCATTTCTCCTTATTATGACTACACAACTACCTTGGAATAAAGAAAAATAATTACCTACTGCAAAAACACAACTTTGTTTCTCACATTTTCCAATTATTTTATTTAGCAATAGTATTGGAAGCTTAATAACGTGCAGAAATTAAAGTTTATCTTTGAGATCTGCAGATAGAAATGAAAGAAATTTTAGGCATTCATCTTAACGGACATGTTCTATCATCTTGGAAAGAAAATAAGGGAAGAATGGTAATTGAAAAAGTAATTAAGATTAAATGAGTTTAAGATGGATAGATTATGGTAGGTTTTTGAGGAAAAGGAGCCAGCAGAGTGCAAGAGGCTGGAAAGGAAAGGATTGGGACTGGAGGCAAGGGAAAGTGAGTGCACTGAATTGGAGAACATGTGAGAAACTGCTGCACTTGCAGCAAGAAAGGAAGAGACTTCTGTAGAACAGGAGAAGAAAAAGTGTTTTTATTTTGGCCGTTTCCTTTTGGAAAAAACTGGCAGTCTTCTGTGGGGTAGAAGCCAGAAGGAGGGAATCGTTTGACAGAGTCAAATTGGGTGAGAAGTGGGATGGGGAAATGGTTCATTTAGCTGGAGGGACAGAGCTGCATACCTGGGAAGGTCACGTGCAGGCACAGGTGGTCGTCAGGGTCTGTGTGTGTTCTGCTGGGTATGGCCTGTTTTGTGAAGTACATGGTGCCCGTTAGAGCTATAAGTAAAACAGTGCTGTCTCCAGAGTTTACTTGTGAATTCAGAATAAGCTCGTGTATCATAAATCAGAAGAATCCATACTAATTCTCTAATGGTATGAATGTGGAGACTGAGCTTCGCTAGCTTTACAACACTCACCGTGTCAAACCAGGAGGTTTGCACGATGGTCTCAGCTAGTACAAAGTCCTGCGGTAACTCTGTCACTTCCAGATCTGGGGCTGGCATACAGCAAGAACCAGTTCTCTTCCAGTGGTATATTTCTGAAGAATACGTATAAAACTAAAATGTGTTTAATGAGGAGACCCCGAATATGCTCATCGCCTAAGGAAGAATGGCTTTAGGAGCAACTCAGTTCCCCAGCCCGCCAAAAAGAAAAAGTGTATGTGTGCTTGCCTGATTTTTTTCTTGGAACAAGTGAAGTCATTGCTAAACCAGTGGCTTGGGAACAGTCTTTCCTGGGACTCTGCCCAGGGCTCTGTGAGAATACAGAGCTTTAGCCAGGCTTGTAACAAAACCCGGGACAAAGAGTGGTTCTTCATTGGTGCTCAGTAACTCTTTTGCAGGGTGAGAACCCACAGCTGATTTACAGCGAACAGTGGCACCTGTGGGGCCATGGGCCTTGGGGCTGACCATCATGCTGATGAGGAGGTCGTCCTGCAGGAGGAGGAGATGAGACTTGTTCTGGGTGCTAGAAGATGCGTTTGTTCTGGTGAGATGTGAACAAGTCCATGTGCTCACGTGCTATGTCCACAGTACTTAGTGGCAAAATTCAAGTTAGGTTTGTGGACGTGTTGAGGGTAGACTCCTCCTCCTCTAACCTTACGTAGCCTTTTCCACCTCCCTACTTGCCCTCTGTCCTAGCTGTCACTTGCAAAACCCTTCTGTTCGATCACATTCTGCTTTAGCTGGCTTATGGTGGATTATGAAGCAAATACCTACAACCTGCCACTTTGTTGGCATTTGTGTCACTATTCAAGGAAAACAAAACAAAAAACAGTTTGAACAACCACCTTCTGCAGAGCTTCCAGAGAGTCTTGAGACAAATTTGTCCTTATTTTTGGCTCAATGATGGAAAGTAGAAAATTCATTGTTCATTCTGCTTAATACCATGGTGTAGCACAACTTTTCCAATCTCTCAAGAATTTGTTTTATTTAATGGCCTTTTTATTGATGGCCTGATTTTAATGTTTTTAGCAAACTACTTTTACATGTCGGTCCCATCAGACTGATGCCTTTCAAAGTACGGCGTTGATTTAGGGACTGCTAAGTTGCCCCCCTCCATACTCGCTCATTTCACCGTGGCCTCTTCTCTTCCCTCTGCACAATGAAAAATAAACTATACGTGGGTAGATACTGCAATTAAATCAGCAGACGTTCAAAATATTCTAGCAGTAAGAGAGAATGAATTCACAAAAGGGATTACTATGTATGTGGAAGGTAAGGAAGAGAGAAGACTCAGTCTCCAGAGTTATGTGAATTTTTAAAATAAATAAAAATGAAAAAAGCTAAGGATTTCTCGAATTTGAGGGCAGGAAATACTTCCAGGGGAGCCAGTGAAAAACTGCAAGTGAATTTTTTCAGCTTCCTTATTCCCTTGTGTCTGAATTTCATTGCTTGTATCCCTTGCTAATCTGGGATTATGATGAGATACATAACAGGGAGGAGAAAATGCTTGGAAACTGTCAGCTGCTTAGGAGAGATTTAGAACAGTTTAGAGTTTGGGGAAGAGCAAATTTAAGTAACTGACTCAGCAGAGCCTAAGTGACCTGATTTTTGCTGCATTGTGAAAGACAGTAACATGCAGAAACAGCACTTGGAGATGGTTCAAAGATTATTTTGCTGGAGAGCGCGTTGCTGTAATGTTCCCACAGAACATCAGCGTCGCAAGCAGTACCACAGCCCGCCTGTGTACTTTGGCACTTGCTCTTTTAAACTACTGCTTACTGGGAGCCAGTGCTCTCCGCACAGGCTTCTAAGCAGAGGCCATTACCTTCCCAGGACATGCCCCAGATGAACAGCAATAAACTGAAATCTGTCTCCCCAGATGCTCCGTTGTGAAATACGGGTGTTGCCCTACGGCTTCCCGCTCGGGAGAAGAGTGCCGGCGTGGAAAGCTGTGCTGCAGGCAGGGCTTGGACGTGGCCCTGGCAGCAGGCTTGTGCTTTGTGGTGGTGCTGGTGTTTTACTTCATTGCTAGGTTTGAACTTCTAAGTAATGAAGACCGGTTTTGGACAGGATTTAGTTTTCTAAAAGCATGCTTCCATACATAAAATATGCAGGCTGTATTTTGTAATTGAGTTCTATGCAGTGAATTGTTTTTAACGTCAAATTAATTCCAGAAGAGTGCTGGAATTCCAAGTAAAACAGAGAGTGTGTGGTGGTCTTTTTTGTTTGTTTTGTTTGTGTGTTTTTTAAAAATGCTAGCCTTAAGGTGACAGCACCCCAAGTCGTTTTGATCATATGGGCCTGGGAGTTGCCATTTTGGCAGTTCCTCTAGAGAAAGCTTCTTTAGTATGTCACGGCATCCTGGAGATCTCTACAGTTGGGATTGCTTCCTGCTGGTAAAGCCTTTCATTTTGTTCTCCAAGGATTACACAGAACAGCTCGATACTGTTGATCGTCCTTCAACTGTAACATTAAGCAGTGCTCCCAGGTGCCTGCGCTGCTGTCACTTGCACCTGTTCAAAAGACGGCGATGAAATACTGGTGGTAGTTCATGTATATTCCTATAAAAGGTACAAATCAAGTTTTATGAGGTTCCATCTTCAAGCTGGGCAGCGCAGGTCGCAGTAGCAGAGCAGCCACAGTTGCAGGGAGCTCTTTTTTGTATCTGGTGCTAAAACCTCTATTGCAGTGGCTCAACTGCTGTTGAAATCCCAGTTAGCTAGCTCAAAGTTAGCTTCATCAGATATGAAACGCAGAAGCCATGCTGGAGCCTCTGGGATGGGCTGGGAAGTCTTAGTCTTTGATTTTTCATAGCGTTTATGAGAAGAGATTTTCCGTTTGTGCTGAAGGAAACAAGTGGCTTTGTAGTCCTGTAGATCATCTGAACTTCTTGGAACTAGCAGCATCAGCTCCACTTTGGAGATGCCGTAGTGGGAGAATACAGGCACATGGGTACTCCTGCCTGTTTCAGGACAGCAATTTGGAAACCCAGCCTTCCTTTTTTGCAGGAATAACTGAATGCTTGCAGTGCCTTACGTGCATCTCCATCGCTCTGGTCACTCGGTCTGCTTCTTGCTGTTTATATAAATGGTAACTTGTAGATACTATAAAAGTATAAGCTATGTATTATATATCACTTATGTATGTTTTTATATATGTGTATATACAAACGCACACTCTAAGTAATAATAAAGTCTCTGACCCATAGCTGTTGAGAAGGCCGTACAGCGAGGGAAGGATGTCAGCATGGTACTTGTCCTCCATCCAAATGGTGGCTGCCCAGGATGAGCCAAGCTGTGCCAGAAGACTTCCATCGACAAGCAACTGCTCGGTGTTTTTCTTGTGATAGCGGGGAGGAGCAGCTGGGTTTTACACCTGTCAAATCCACTTGGCAGCTAATTTTGAAAGCCACCCACTGTTAAAATCTCCACTGCTGCTTCTGTACATTAATGACTTGTCAGCTGTGCAGTACTGAAGCACTGCTCTCTTCATGCTGACTTGAGTAAGATGACTTATGGAAGGCATAATTAGAGTTTTATGAGTTTCTTTTTCTCCTTTCCCAGAATTCCAGCAGCTTCTGCTGGGTTTTGTTGTGAATCCCACGATGTGCTGTCTCAATATCCACCTTCACTGTATAGCAGCCTGGAAAACCCACCCAAAACGCAAAGCACGTTTTTGGAAAAAATACTGCCATAGATTGTACATCGCTATTTGGGTACATATGGCCTTGTGCAAATAGAGTCTGTTCTATTGTCGCTGAGACGGGGGAGCTTCGGAGTAAAATCAGTGTCTGGATGAAGTCAAAACATTACAGTCAGGGCCGTGTCATTAGGCTAGGTTAAAAGTTCTGCATATTGCAGAGTGCCGAGAATCTGAAGGAAGCTTTGTGACCACCTGAATATTGGTTATTAGCACATAAACCAGGCAACTGTTTCCTCTGAGCTTATCTGTTGTATGGACTCCATATGGCATTTCTGTCACGTTATAATTGTATCACTGTATTTCAGCTTCTCTGCCCACTCTAGAACCAGTATCCATGAAAAAAATTCTCTTGATTTCTGGGAATTTCCATAGCACTTTTTTAAAAAAAAATATATATATATATTTTTTTACAGAAGTAGCAACAGGAATTCTCACTGTGTAGGGTCCTTCATGATTTTGAAGAACCAAGATAAGTGGTGCTGGAGGATCTCATATTGCTCGATTAAATAAGAGAATTGACAGCATGGGTTGTGGAAGACTTCAGTCCTTTGAGACCTCGCAGTGTTGAAAAAGGGCGTTATTTGGGGAAACAAAATTGAATTGAAAGGATAGTTTCATCACCTCATGGGGTTGATATGTTTCTTGGGTTGCTGGTACGTTGTTGGGAGGAAGGGGTCATCTCCTCTGTGATTTTGACGGAGCCTGGAAATCTCACTCTGCTGCCCCAAACTGGAGCTCAGTAATGCGATGGTGGTCATTTTTAAGTGATGCCGCTCCATAAACAGGTTAAAAACAACATCATCAATGAACTAACTTTCAGTTCAATCTGCTACAGAAGTGGTTTTGCAGTGAATTTAGCCTATCTCTTACTGCTGAAAGGGACAGGGACGGTGCTACTGCTGCCACTTTTCTGTACTATTGCTAAAAAACCAAAACCAAACAAAAACACCAAGTGCTTGTGAGATAGGCAGGGATATATGTGAAAATGAGGTGCTGTTGTTTATTATTGTTACGTGTTGTCTGTACTTGAATCATACTGATAATTTTTGCTTTATGATATTTTGATTTTGTGGTGCCATTCTGTGCTCTTAGGGCTGTGCAGTTGAAAAAACCTTTTACAGTAAGAGATGTCAGCTAGCTGCCACGAACAGAAACTTCTCTGCTGGCAGATGTTGCAGGCTTTCAGTTACACTAAAACATTACATCCAGTGCTTGTAGCAAAAGGCGGTCTTAATTTCTTCTTTGTCATAGACTCTGGAACACTGTGAATGGCTTCTCCTGATGAATTTGTCATGAACGATCTGTGTTTTCTTCATCATATACGACAGGTTCTTGTGAACCACAAAAAGACAAATTCTCCCCAGTAACCTCAAATACTGTGTAAGTTGTTCCAGCAATAACTTGATGATGTACATCTGCAATTATGTTTAATTTATATTAGCTTGTGGAAAAGGCTGACTATAGGAAAGCAGTTCAGGAGGGGCCTGCCAGCTACAGGTACTTACCTGCATGAGGATGCTAGCTGGGATAGGATTGCTGATTTACAACTTCAGTGTCTGCGGTTTCAGGTAACTTCTTTTTTTGACAAGGTGACTTGTTCTTATCTTGTGAAAAACAAGCTGTAAGTAGTAAAACCAGAGTGTCCTCTGTGCCTGGTTTCATTGTCATAACAGCAGGCTCCAGAGGTGCTTGTGTGTTCGCTACAGGTGTGTGTTTGTAGGGAAATAAGTGACTTCCTGAGCTTCGTGTTGCTGTGGATAGGGATTTCATCGCTGTTTGGGTAGCCCTTCTCGGGTCTGGTGGGTCTGCACGTGTCCCAGGTGGACAGGAGGAGCAGAAGCCATTGTTGTGGACAGCTCAGACCACTGGCGAGGAGGAGCTGGCAGGGATTAGGCCATCGCCACCGGCTAATTGGAATTATGAGGGTGTATTAATGGGGAGACGAGGGTGGAGTAGGAAGCTGTTGAAGGCAGACTTGTTTCTTGCAAGCAGATTTTTTTTTTTCTTCCCTTCAATAGAAGAAGAAAAATGTTTTTCCTTTGTGCCCTATCCAATCTCCTGTAACGGGTTCAAGGTCCATTTTCTCCCTGAGCAGGTTGGAGGCTAGGGCCGGGAGCGTATTGTTTTACCACTTCCTTTCTCCTGCCCTCAGACTAACACCCTGCCAGCTGTGGGCCACATCAGGAAGTTGAGTCAAGGGCTACACATGGCAAATACACTTTCAATGGCTTCTTAAAAGAAAACACTAAAACTTAAAGTGAAGATATTTGCACTTGTTTTTGGAAGGTGTCCCCTACAAGGATACGGTGTCTGTCCTAAGTAAGTGAAGAACAATGCTGAAACCATTTAATTTCTTTAAGATCCATTAGGTATTGAGAAACGGCCACGCTTTCATATCTGTGGTTTTACAACACTTCTGCCTTTCTACCTTCTTTGACATGGAATATCCATGTAAATGAGGGCAGGACGTAAAATCAGGTGTTCTATATTTTTCTGTCATATCCGCCCTTTCAGTAAAGCATAGGGGTTGCTTTTACAATAGCTATTGGTAATTCTGTAAGTTACTTTATCTTGAAGTTTTAGCATGCATTGCAGGTTTAAAGAGCTATTACGTAAACCAACATCATTAATACCTGTAAGGAAATCAATGTACTGCTAAGAGCTGTCAGTGTAGAGCTATATAAAGCCTTTAGGAACCAAAACAATTCCAGCAAAATATTCATTAGAATGACTTTATAAGCAATCAGAATAGCCCATTAGTCTCAGGTTCAGGTGGTTTTATTCCATTGATGAGGGAATTTGCCTATGTTTCAAAATAATATCCTTTAGCAGTAATTAATATTGTACTAGAGAAACATGGCTGACCTCAACTAGCCCCGAGTAAGTCTGACTTCTTGTTTACAAATAGGTGAATTATTAACGTGAATAAAGGCCTAGTGTTTATTTTTTGTCTACTGACTGTCATAGGGTCTACACCAGTCATGGGCAGAAAAAAGTATGTTATTAATCTTTTTGGTCTTTTATTAGCTGCTTTTGTCCTCCGTTTTGATTTCTTTATGAAAAGGATTTGGTCTATTAGTTAAAGAATTGTCAGAAACTTACATGAAACCTCTCAATATTCAATTTTTGAACAGAATTGTTTAAGAAAAGAAACGAACCATTCTTATGTATAATGAAAGATTTTTCATCATTCTGAAAAACTCTTGAAAAAGGTATTTCAATTTGAAATTTCTCATCAGTTCTGAGCCTAAGTCATTGGGTAAGTACCTTGTTTCTTTTTTAAAAAAAGATGTGCAGTTGTATTTCTTTTCATGGCTTCAGTTTTAGATGGCTTTGAAAAATTCTTACCTATTTCAGTGAAGGGCTTTGCTGGGATTTTAAATGCATGTATTGAATTGGTACAAACTGTATTAGTGCCATCACAATAGGAATACAATACTGTTTTGTAGAGCTGCCTGAATAGATGCCTTTTGGAATCACTGAAACACTTGGCTGAATCCTGAAATGAGCCCAATAGTACTTATTGTAGTTGGTTGATGAATTTCGCTATTTTGAAAGTATAATAATAAAGCTATGTATTTACATGAATACAACCAAAATCCATTAATGTGCTGTATAGAGGATTTTTACATTAATTTTGCATTTATAAGAGTCTTTTCAGAGAGCAACGTTTGCGTGCAGTTTGGTATATTTGGCTGGAGTAGGCTCTATTTTTCTCTAAGCAGCTACCTAGTGGCTGTTACCAGGCTAAATTGTGTTGGTTTTTCTCTTCATCCACATATGGTTTACTTACAGTACCTTTGCTATTCTAAGCTACAATAGTTTTATTACCCATCATGCTTTAAATATTCAAAATGATTCATAAAACACTTGAAAAAATGCTTTTAAATGTACAGCAGGCTTTCTTTTCATGTCATTATCAGAAGTACTACTGAAATGCCAAGATATATCTTTGTAGCTTACAGAAAGGACAGTTTGAAGATGCATCAAAATGCATTTATTCCCTTTTAGAAACCTTTTATAATAATGGATTGTGGACATGAAGAGGTCTCAGTACCTCTGTAAACAGAGGCTACAAATTTGGTAGCATCAGATCCTTACTAAATTTTGAGGCATGATACAAATAGCTTTAGCCCTGAAGACTTGGGCAGCACCTTCAGCTTTCAGAGTGTATCCTTCAGATGTAGATTTCTTAGGACAGACCTAATCAATACTCTTTTACTTTTGGGACAAGAAACATTTTTTTTTTTTTAATTTCAAAGCTGGTAAAGAATTCTCTTTTTATCTCTTACTGGTAAGTGAAGCAACAGGTATTTGAGTGTGGTCATCTTTTAAGATTCATTGTGCAAGTAATTCCTACGTGGAAATTGAGTAATATTTGTGGCCATTTACTGAAGATTGTGGAGGAATTGCATTGTCAGGGACTGTGCATTTATTTATCAAGCACTTAAAACCTTGTAGATGTTTTTCTACTTTCTGGTAAGATAATAGCTCCTGTCCTGTGGCAAAAGCCTTATGGAGTTGAGATTGCATCAGCATTTGTTTGTAGCAAACAATAACTTGTCAGGCATCACCTAGAAAGACTTGTATGAACCTCAGCTAAGTGCTGTTGAGTTTGCTGGGGAAGCTGGCAGCAGAGAGCAGTAATATCTGGCTAGGCAGGGCTGGCGTGGTCCTAGCAGAATAATGTGTTTGACTTGATTTGCAGGTGAAGGGATTGCAGACGATTATGTCTGAGCAGTATGTGCAGCTTGTAGAGAACCTGCTGCGAATTTTTCTTCATTTCCTTTCATCTTCTTCCAAAAGGTAGAGAGGCAGATCTGTTGTCTTTCTGAACGTGCAGCGATGCAGGCTTCTTTCAGACATGCGTAGTCTCAGACGAGCTTTACATAGAGAAGAAAATATTTACATATTTTCAAATGCTTTCTTACTAACAGTTTTGATTTTCTTTCTGTTTTATATATGTTCTCTATATTGGCAGTAGATCTGTGTATATGAGCACTGTGGTATTCGTGTTACTTGAAGATGAAGCTTACAGTTGTGCTTGATGGCATTCTTAATTAATCATATGTTTTTTCTACAATGAGCTATTTTCCTTTGTTACTATCAAAATACCCAGTGAACTGTGATTAATCATAATTTGGCACAGGGCTCTGAAATGACTGCCACTGCCGTAGAATGTCGATTTCAACATCTTTGGCTGCTGCAATTGCACAATATTTTAACGATAGACGTACTTGGAGTTCCTTCAATACAAATGACATTATTGGCACACAGAACGTTGTATACTAGATTATTTATTAGAATAACCACTGTACCTTTTATTGGGCTTTTAAAACTCTCCTCCGAATATCTAAAACAAGCTTGTTTTTGAAGAGGCAAAGTGACCGAAGTCGTCTCTTTAAACTTGACAAATGCACACGTGAAGTATAGATGAAAGCAGAAGGGACAACTGTTCCAAGTGTCCAGACAGGGAAGGTTAGCTCTGTTGGCTGTCATTTCACTGATGCTATATCCGTCTGCCTTTTTGTAATGCAGTGTAGGACATCCTTAGCTACCAAGAGAATTAGTAGAACTTGAAGTGATTACAAGTTCTGCCATCTATTTTTTGTATAACCTCTGTTATACAGAGGTTTCTGTTTGTGTTGTTTTAAGCCAATTGTGGATAGCAGAGGAGGCAGTGATTTTTTTCCTCCCTATGCAAGTTTTTGTAGGATTCAAGACATTTCCCTTGATGCATTCATGGCATTTTAACATATGCTTTAGCTAACGTATTCACAATGTGGCACTGACTTCTTGTTTTGCTTGCTTTTAGTTTTTGTTGTTTAAAGAAAGTACAGGTCTGTTAATCAGCTAGGGGTGTGTTTGGCACAGTGAGGCTGTGAAAGGTAGTCAATACTTCCTATTGGGAAATGATTTTCTTGAACATATATTGATGGTTTTTCACTGGTTCTAACTAGGGTTGTGGCATATACTTCGCGAATTTGAAGTGCCAATGATAGCTTGCTTTCCTAGTACAGTTTCAGTATAGTTCTTTAATGTAATGTAATCCAGATTTTTGCTAGTTGCCTTTGGAGATTCTCTGAAATGAACTGAAAGATCTGTTTATTTTCCTGGGTGGGAGATGAAGATGGGAGATAACAGGAAAGTCATAGCAAGATTTATAAAACACAATAAATTCTGAATACTGTTATGTTGGCCAGCAATAACATTTTGACTATAAAAAGTAAATGAAGAAAACCCAGTAACTGTTTGTATCAAGTTTCTTATGGAAAGTAACTTACTAGGCCAAAGCAGATACTTGCTGCTCACTTGAAATCTGATTTTCAACCATGGTACAAAACTGGGAAGAGCCGAAGGTAACCAAGTATGTAGGTAGAGACAGCAGTTGTAATTTATCAGAAACAGAGGCTTATTTCAGCAGTTTTTATGCTAGGTATGAGAGTACGGGCACAAACCACACACAAATGAACTGCAATAAGAAAGGCTAATCAGTCTTCCATTTCTTGTTAGAGCAGGGAGGTCTTCAAACAGCCTTCCCAGCAGAGTAGCCGATAAGAAATAGTAGTAAAAACAAGAACCGTGTGCAATGCGATTTTCACTCCTGTGTGTTTTTATCACTCACATTTCTTGACCAGTGGCTTTATCATCGTGCTCTTCCAAGTCATTTATTCTGCACTGATTTTATCTTCTGCAGTGCGTTGGGTCTCTGTGTCACTGACTGTAGTTTGGATCTCCCGTCACTGAATCTTTCCCCACTCCCTCCTTCCTCGTTGGCTTTGAGCAGTTCACCAGCTCGAGTTTCTGCCTCTCCTGCCTTGCAGACAAAACCTGCGCTCTCTGTTGCTTGCATCTTACTGCTCGTTGACCTGTCTTGCAGGTTGATCACCGTCTGAGGGACAAGCTTGGTGGAAGAAGTTGTGGAGAGGGGGAAATAAAATCGTTCCAGACGGCACCTAAGCTATCAAGGTCCTTAGCAAAAAATTCATCTCTATGCTCTAGGTGGAGAAAGGCCAGACTTCTCCCCACATGAACGTGGACGCAGTAGTGCTCTGCCCTGAGATTAATGGGGAAGTTTGAGATCTGAGTCATTTCGCCAGACTCATGCAAGCAATGATTTGCAGCCTGTCAGGAGTGTCAGGCTCAGCTTGCAACGCGAAGGCTGGAAAAGTAATTTTATTACTGAGCAGTCATTTTCTTGAGTAGTGTTGTGGCAAGACACGAGGTGGATTGTCACTTCTTAGGATCCCTGGGTATGGGAGTAAGGAAGACTTTCTTGTCTTCATCTTGGCTGATTTCCAGTTTTGATAAGATTTTAGCAATCATAAAAAAATTTGACTATGTTAATCTGTATCTTTTCTTTTGTCTACTGGGCTGGCTGCTCAGCTGGGAAAGGAGGATTCAGTCACTTCTCCTTTTGCCCCCAGGATGTGCTGCTTGTTTTGACCTAAGAGGCTCTGCCTCGCTGTTTGAAAGAAGATACCATCAGTAACGAGATAGGCGTGAAAGTGGTAGAGTTGTCTGCCCGAACTGCTCGTATTGGATTCCAAGTTATGACTGGTGCCTGCTTTAATTCTCTGCAGCTGTTTGATAAAACTGCAGGCAATACCACTGCTGCTAGAGCTGCCAGAGGGGCTTGTGTTGGGATAGAGGTTGCTGGCAGGAAAGAGGGATTTGGGAATTCAGCAAAGGAATAAAAAGAAAAAAAAAACGTGGGCGTGAGGGGTATTGGGGAAGGAATGCAAACACGGCAGCGTAGCTGTGCTGTTTACCATTTTTTCTGGTTGCTTTGTTGTTTTCTCCTATTGTTTCAGCATCAGCTTTTGTTTGTCTAGATTGAATTTATCGCATCAGACTCAGTCTCTAGGAATTGCTGGTAAACTTTCTTTTGCTACCTGTAGCCAGAATGAGGTATATGCTAACACAGATTTTTCAGGCAAGTGACTGCCAAAATATAAGGTCATCATCTTCCAAATTCAGAGGACTGATGCAGAAGCTCGCAGGTGTCGAAAGAGGGAGTCTTTGTGCTCACATCAGCAAGGAGAGACTGCAGGTGGTTCAGGTGATTGTGCTCTTTCACTGCAGCATGTCGATCCTACCTGCTGGGTCAGGTACTGCTGGTGGCAGCTATTGCCTCCTTCTTACCTGTGAAAGGAGGGTTATTGCTGCCACAGAAGATGGCTGATCAGAAGAGAACGGAGTCCGGAGGGTTTTTCCTTCCTCTTCACTGTGGCAATGTTTTCATGCTGTCACTTTTGCTGTTCTCATAGGAAAGGATGGGGGAGAGTCCCTCGCATTGATCCCAGGCAGGGTGCTGAATCGAGGAGTGGCTGTCAAGAGGAGTGTACGTGTTTGTTTGCAGAGTCCCCGGTTAGCGGTGACAGACCTGTACAGCCTTCGGCAGAGCTTTTGGAGGGCAAACTGAGAGCAGGTCACTCCCCCTGCCACTACCTCTGCCTAATGAGGACTGAGGAGCTGGGTGGTGGGCACACACAGAGCAGGGTTGTTCCACAAGTACTTGACAACGTGGTCTTGGTTGGAGGGATTACTGATCCCTTCTTTGTGTATCTTTCACCTCCAGCAAATGTGATGCTGAGGGGATACGCTGTTCTGCTCCATTTTCTTCTTTATCCTCAGCTCTCTTCCTCATTTTGGCAGGTCTTGTGCAAGGATTTGTTTCACAAGACTGATGGCTGCAGGGAGGTCATCTCAGCCGGATAGATCTTTCTAACGTAAGGCAGAGAAGGCTTTTCATTCCTGGTATTTCCTACCCCTGCAGGGCCTGAAGGTTCCTCTTTAGCTTCAGGTCTTCCTTCTCAGAGTGCTCCCCTTGTGGGAGCTCTGGTTCCACAGTCTACTAAGAATTCAGGAGCCATAATAATAGTCTAGACAAAGCCAAAAAAAAAGGCAGACATGCCATGTAGACGCAACATGCCAGCGTGCCATTTGTTCCTTCTCTCTCGTTCCCTTTACGAATCCCCAGAGCCATTTGGTATTTACTCTGTGCCCCAGGTCCTCCATCCCCTCTTTCAGCTGGCTTTTCGTGGCTCCTTGTACCTGCCCCTTGTGCAGGGTGCGCGCCCCTCGGCTCTGGGGCCCTCCTGTGGGTCAGCCCGAGGGCGGTGGAAGCAAAGCTTTGCATTTCTGGGGAGGGCAGAAATGCTAGCACTGAATAGCCCCTCTGAGTAGTCTTCGTTATCTTCTGAGCACTGAATTTTTCAGTCATTCGGTTCAATTCCTTTCCACGGTTTCCTTTTCCCAGTTGAATAACATGCTCATGGGCAAGCCAGCCGGTGCACAGGGCGCAGGGTGCAGCTGCTCAGAAAGCCTTCTCTGAAACGAACGCATTTACACGAGGCAGCGTGCGTGCTCAGCCATCTGACGGGTGCGATCTCCAGGGCTAAGGCACGGGCTGTTCCCGGCTCTGCGTGTGTGCCTCTGCTGTCGTTCAGCCGCCTGCCTGGTAAGAAAGCTGCCGCGGGGCCTCCGGCGGAGGGAAGTGGGTTGTGGCTGCGCGAGCAGCTCACCTTGCTGCACCTTGCTGCACCTTGCTGAGGCCAGGCGTGACGGTGCTGAGTGCTGGGGTACCCTGGCGCGGGAGCTGACTCCTCGCAACATCCCAGCCGGGCTTGTTGTTGCAATCCCTGAAGGGCTGTGCTCTGACGTGTAACAGGAACGAATTACAGCTGTGGGAGGAGGATTCACCGCAGTTTCCGTGCGTTCGGGTATGAGCACAGAGCCCGTCACAGTCCTGTGACGCTGAACGTGATGTTGAAGCCTCCTGGTCATCTTCAGTTCAGCAGAGGGAGGAGCACCATTTGGGTGGCAGGGAGTAAGTTACTCCAGGAGTACAAAAGGCTGAGAAATACATTAGAAAAGCTAACAGGGTATTGTTTTTGAAGATATTTTTCCTATATATTGACAGTTTCTTTACATGTGTTTGATTTCAAAAGCATGGTAAATGGATATTTTGGTATGCAGGCTGTCTTAATTTTACTGGGCTCTTACTCATTGTAAAAGCAGGAGGAGGCAGGAGAAGGCTCAGTAAGCTGAATACCAAAGTAGCAGATGACTTACCACTTTTTGCATTTATGGGGGAAATTTATAAGGGAAGGGCTAAACAGCTACTGATAGGTATACAGATATATATGTAAATGTATGTATATTTCTCTTTTTATCAAGCCATGAAGACCTGTATGTATTAGTCATGCGGTTCACATCATCCTTTAATTATTTTCTGGGGGGAAAATGAGTTATATATTTATATTCACAGGTTATAGTGCAGATCTCTATATATTTCATTGTAGCCACATAAAATATATACACATTTTAATTATTTGGTTGCCATATTAATTATTTACCGACCTCAGATGATTTTTCCTGACCCAGTTACTTAGTGCTGTACTTGGAGGTGGGCGGTACTGGGGAGAAGACAGTTTATGTCAGTAAAAATTGAAAACAAAACTTGTTGCTCATGAAGCTCTGAAATTCTAGGCAGCAGCTTTGATTCTTCTCGTTTAGCTCTTTGCTGTCTACCATAGGAAGGGACTAACTCATCAGATATATAAAAGTATCAGAAGGACAAAAAGACTTGATTTTAACTTGCACATTTGCTCTTTAAGAAAGAAAACGTTAGGTAGGACTTGCTGCTCTCTCTGGACAAGAGTTCTCTTGGAAAAAAAAAAATGCAAGTGGTATGTATGTAAGCGTGTAGCAGCTATCTTGGGGGTTGTAATGAGCACTGGAAATTAATACATTTTTCATGACTTGTTTCCAGCGCTGTTGGTTAATGGAGTCGGTATTGGCTCCATTGTGGAACCACATCCTGTCTCGCTGAAAAGGATGGGGTTGTTTGCCAAGCCTGTCTCTCTCTGGCTTGCTTGTCAAGACTGGAACTGCTTCATGCCACGCTCTCTGACAGCATTGCTCAAAAGCTCTTCTGTCACTTGTCCTTTCTCCCCTTCTAACAAGGGTATTGGCTCGTTGGTTGAGGGGTCCAAGTCCAAGTTAGATTCTGTGAAACGTGAAGGTCTGCTTTGGAGGGACGCAGCCTTACCTTTCGGTGTCAGTACATCACCACCATCTGCGAGGAAGGAGCAGCTGACGCTCAACGCTGACATCTATTTGCCTTCCTTCGGTGTCAGGAGTCGCTGGTGTTTCTTCGGGTGCTTGTGTGGTCGAAACAGCCGTGTGCTTTTACAAACCGAAGGTGGTGAGTTTGTAACGTGCTTCCTGAGGTTGAAAGGCAAGTCGCTATATGCGGAATTATACTGGAGGTGATTTGCATGCAGTATGCAAAGAGGAGCAGACTTGGAATTTACTGTCTGCTGATGTTGATCTGTTCTTTTGATTTTGGCACCGTGCTGCGGATGAATCATAGCTAATGGCACAGAGCAGGCACTGCGCTCTGCGAGGGAACGGGGCCGTGCGTCTTGCATCTGTTGGAGTCAGCAGCCAGCGCCTTTGCTGCAGCGCCTGTCTTGTCGGAACAGCCGGGAGGTTACGTGAGGGGACGGGGACCCTGAGTCACCCGCTGCTGCTCCGGGCTGCCAGCCCGCGGGGCCGCACGCGGCTGCAGCACCAACCCCGGGGCTTCGGGGCATAAGAAAATCATGTAACAGGCAAGTGAAGTGCTGTGAGTGCTTCAAAAGAAAAAGATTAATGGCTGTAAGGGGGGGAATATCTCTGTTATGTCGTGTTTCTAGGTAGTGAGGGACTCGTTTGCAGGTGGAAAGTTTTCTTTCACGTGTCCATGGTCTGGCCATTCCATTTCTCTGAGACTTGGCTGTTCTTTGTGTGAAATCTGGCTGGTAAAACTCCCGTACCGTGTGCAGTCTTGTCAGTTGAGCTGAGCAGATCATTCTTTAAATGTAAATCCAGTATTTTGTAGGAAGCATAAGTATAAAATTAATTACGCATTAATTCTGGTTGCAGCACCTCTCTCATAGATAATCGTGTGAATAACAACGTGAGTATGAAGTCAGCCCAGTTTCGTGGAACCAGTATGGGAAAACCTTTGAGAAGTACTGTGATTTCCCTTGCTGAAGTGGTAAGAGCTGTGAAAGTAGAATAAGGCTGACCGGGATTGACCAGGTTATATATGTAAAAATACATACTTCCTATCAGAACTAAAAATAAAACCTGTAGGTCCTGAGTATCAAAACTTGTCTACCAAATAATTATGAAACTCATTTACATAGTCTTTCATCTCCTTCTAGGGACTGGTCTGAACAGTCTCCTGCTTAAAAACTGTGCCAGCTTCTATGGTTGCCTTGCAGCACAGGTTTTTAGGCTCCTTAGCAAAAAAGGCAGCTGACCAGGTAGGTTGGTTTTGAGCAAGGTCTTCTGGCTTCGTGTTCCGTGGCAGCCTGCCAGGGTCTCTGGCTCCTCAGTTGCTTGGAGGAGCATAGCTGCTTGGCTTCTGAGCAGCAAAACGTTTGGTATTCGGTCTTGGAAGAGCGAGGAGATCCTAATCTCTGACTCTCGATTTGTTTTAGGAGAGAGTTTTTTGGAGTATGAGAATATATGTAGTTCTGGTTAGGGGCTCCCATGTCTGCCACACTCTGCATTTACTTCACTTAGTAGGTAAGTGAAATATTAAAGCTCAAATTAGACTAGTGATCTCTGATCACCATTTCCCCATGGTTGAGTTTCAGTATTATTGGTTTCTATTTTCAGTTTGCGATCAGACACAAAACAGCTCTCACTTTCAAAGCCATTGTTCAAGTTGCAAAGACAGCCACTGAAAAATTAACACAAATAGTATTATTGCTGAACTCAGGGGAAAAAAAAAAGAAGCAGCTGAGCGGATAGTATTTTGATCCGTTATGTTAATCAGGAGTTCAGTTGTTCCGTTCCATCACTGATGCTGTAAAAGGAGAAACGATCAGGTATCTTTTTAATACAGTCATCTTTTTAACGTTTACTTTGGGTCAACAGCTATGTAAGCCTTATCCATGGCATTCTTCAAATGTAATTTCTGCTCTACTTTCTAATGCATGGAAGAGTTTTCTGGTCAAAAAGTATTGATAAGGAGACAGCTATAGTTTTGTTTTCCCTCCTTATAAAAATCTGTAACAATAGCGCTTTGTGTTCAGATGAAATTGAAGTCAGATCAAGTGATTGCTTTAAGGTAGCATAGCATAGAATCGAGTACGTTTTTCAGTTCTGTGAAAGAAAAACATCTTTGTTTATATAAAACTCATTGGTGGAGAATAAGCTACAGTACGTACATTGCCTTTTGTTTCCAAAAGGCTCTGTCAATAGATGCTTGACAGGATGTTGCTGCCATAAGGAATGCGCTCTTACAGTCTAGAACTTTAGAAATGCTGTCTTTAAGCTTTCAAGAAGCATAAAGGATTTTTTCTCTTCCTCAGCTGAAGTGTAAAGGGGTCTTTTGTATGATGTTGAAAATAATATCAACATGTCTCTTCTGTTCCGTGTGCATTTTTACAAACTGCTTTGTTGGCAAACTTCTTTTTGAACAGCCCACCCTAGCAAGTATTTTCATACAAAGCTCTCCCAAGAAAATTAATCAGCGTTGTTTGGTGTTTGTGCAGGACATGAGGGCAAGATTATCAACACAAAAACATGTTTGTAAAATAATGAAACTGGAAAATGTATTGCTTTTTCCTCTGAAAAGAGATCTGGAGCTGTGATGGTCTGAAGATAGTGTATGCTTGCAGGCTTCCTTGTCATAACTCATCGCTTGGTTTGCTGCCATTTCATAGCAGTACCTTTTGATACCGTCTCTCCCTATCAGCTTTGTCTTGCTCATGTTTTCTCCTAATATCTCATGTGTAAGATTATGAAGATTATACGGTAAATTTAACTATTAACCTTTTCTATGGGAAAAGCTTTTATTGGAGATTTCTTAACATGCATAAAGTAAATGCATTAAAAATACTCATGTAAGCAGTCTTTTTAAGTGTTGATGTTAACAAGAGAAGTAAAACTGTTACTATAGGTTTCTGTCTCAAGTAATGTAGATCTTTACAAAGGTGAACTTGTTTCTGGAGCGTAGAGTAATAGCATCATCTTAAAATGTTCTTGTGGCTTCTTACCTGTCTCCCAAATGAGCCATTGATTTCATGCAAGTGTTGGCTGTGTCAAGTACTTTTTCATTCTAAAGTCTGCTGATTGCATTTAAAAAATATATATATTTTGGTAGTGGAATACCACTAGCCCTCTAAAATCATGAAGTCTATGTGTACGTTTGATTGTTGTACCAAGTATTTTACCATCGTTCTAGAAAACAGAGAGTGGTTGTGTGTCCTTAATTGACCTTTATTATGGCCTGCTGTTTTGGTCTTGGTTTTAGCTCTGGTAATCAGTTGAATAGTAGCAAGGAACAAAATAAGAATAAGGAACGAAGCCAAAATAATAATTATGCCACTGCAGAAACTAACAGTGCATGTCTGCCCAGCGTAGTGAATGCAGGCTGCTTGCCTCAAGGATTGCATAGAAGAACTGTAAAAGCAAAGAGGATGAAAAGCAAATAATGAGGAGGTAATAACTTCTCATCAGGAACCTTAAATGGGTTTGCAGTCTTGAGCTTGGAAGAGAGCTGATGGCAGGGGGGTGGCGGACTGTTGTCCTGCAATGAATTGCCTTGAAGTACCGGTGGATGCCCAGCCAGGCAGTGGAGCAGCAGGTTCACAAGGAGCAGAAGGAAGTGCTTCATCCAGAAAGGGAGCAGTCAAGTTGCTGTCACGTTGCCCTTGCCGCAGACTGCTGTGCTACGGTGGTTTAAAAAAAAAAAGGTAGGTGGATACAGAAAGCGGCTGTGCTGACTCACGGAGGAGACGATGAAATAGGATGCGGGCTCTGGCTCAGGAAGTCGGTCCGTAAACCGCCGTGCGCCAGTAGCTGCTAGGTCATCGTGCATCCCTCTTGTGCCTCTAACAGGGCGGTCGCGTGTCTGGGGAGGGCTGGAGCCAGGCAGGGACCTGCTCTGACCCACGGCTCGTCCTGCCCTGAAGGTAGAGGGGAATGAAAGCAGTTATCAGCTCCTTCTGCTGCTACATGCCACTTCAACAAGATTTATCAGGTTGCTCCTTTAGGAAAGGTTTCCTTTCTATTTCCTTTTAGGTTTCTGGTATTTTTTTGCTCTTAACGTTCTTTGATGTGGTTTATGGGAGCTGTACATGTGGTCAGAGAGGGAATTGAGCTGTTCCACTTTGACATGCTTTTTTCAACTGTTTCTGCCCTCCTAGAAGTTTCTCTTTGTGCCCCTGTATTAAAGTGAAGAACTCTCTGTAGTGATTTCATCCTCCTCCATGAAGACAGGATAGACAACGTCAACAAAACCAAGAAATTAAGCTGCAAAGTCAAATTTCTGTGCCTTGCCAATATTCCTTCCTTCCCCTTACTACAAGCAGAAGGTTATTAGCAGTGCCTCATCAGCCAGCTGGGTTGTTAATGCCCATTACTCCCCGGGCCCCCTCGTGACCATCACAGCTTGAATTCCCTAGCATTAGCTGCCATTCCTGGCCCTGGGTATTTGTCAGCCTGAAGAATTTCCTACCTAAGACCTCAAAGCGTGACACACATCCGAGCCTGGCTTTCTGGCAAATAAGTCTCACTCGAATCTTCTGCAGCTGGTTAGAAGTAGTATGCTGAGAAATAAATGCGTACAGCAAGACAAAATATTCCGTTGTTTTTGGCTTGTGGTCACTGTGATTTTGGTGGGAAATCCACATAATCACCAAGTTTGGATATGGTTTTGTTTTGAACATTGGGAATGCAAAATAGCTTTTCTTTTCCAGACCAAATTAGTTTGGGGGGCAGGGGAGGGGAGTGGAAAAAAAAAACGAGCCATTACAGAGGCTGAGCTTCAAAGTCATCTCTCCGGTCCCTGCTGGGGGCTACTGGTACACGTAGGTGGGGTACAGAGATAACAGCCGGCGTTTCATCCCTGAGGCCGGGGCGCACAGAGCTTCATCAGCTGGAACCTCGGGCACTTGGTGTGAGGGTGGCTGGTCTGAACGCACCGTTATCCACCAATACTGGCTGCACCTCGACAGAAGGATGGAGCTACTGGAAAACAGCTTCCTGCCATCGTCCCTGTTAACAGACCTGTGCAAGCAGCTGCTTTGAAACCATCAGGAAGGCCAAAGAATTAGAGGGGATGCCTGGGGAAGGTAGCTAAGGTGATGGCTGCATTAGCAGCAGCAAAGCCTTGCCAAAAGACAGCTTGAAAACTCAGGCACTGATCAAAGGGATACTGGGAAGCAACTTTTACTTTTGGGGAAAGGGGAAAATAAATTTCATCGTAATACAGTCATGTGACACTGCCACAAAGTTTGCCGGGCAAAGCCTTCTGTAAACTCTTTGAGGACTGGAGGTCCCATAGGCATGCGCTGCCGGTCCCCTCTGGCCTTCACCTACCTGCCTGGACAGTCTCAAAAAGCAGGGATACGGATCAAGCTTCTGAAGTTGTAGGTCAGTATGTTGAAGCCCTGTCTGTAAGCTCTGAAGAGAGACGTGACGTACGGTCCTCAGTTACGCTTCTGTTCTACAAGAACACCCCCGCAGCTTTGAGCATCTGTGTGGAAGGAGCACAGCAGAAGTCCAGCCCAGCACCTGAATGCCGCTCTCAGTTAAATCCAGATGTCCTCTCAACCACGACATGCTTTCACTGGTCAGGTTTTTACGTATATTGTGGGTGAATAAACAAATTTTGACCATCTCAGGTGGGCATAGTGTATAAATCCAGAGCCTTTTTGGTAGGGCATCCTCAGGTGAGCCCCGAGCTGTGTCCGCGTCCAGAAGCCGGGCAGCGGAGCCGACGGGATGAGCTGGGGGCTGTGGCAGCTTGTGCATCGAGGTCCCAGCGGTGGAGGAAGGATCCCGGGCGGTTAGCATTTCTCATGTTCAGTGAGTAACCCTGCCAGCTGGCGTGGTTTGTGTTTTCTGATAGTGGCGTGGATGTTTTGATAGCAGCTCCGCGTGTTGAGACCTGTGATTAGAAGCTGCTTTTTACAGCCCCGCCCCAGGTTACCTTTGTCAGTCGGAGCCTTTCTCGTGTTTGAGGTTTCTCAGCCAGGGCAATTATCTTTGTGGGGCTGGAGAAGGTTTCTCTGAACTGCGGGGGGTTGGTGCAGGTAGTGCTTTGGCCTGCTGTCCCTGGCCTGCTGTCCCACACCTGCACTTTTGAGGAAGGCAGGGTCTTTTTTTTTCCTTATTTCTGAAAAAAAAAAAAAAAACCAGCTTGTGTTTGGAAATGAAATCCCGCAGTGTGATGTGAAGGTAATGGATACAGGGGCATCTGCTTGGTTCTTCAGAGAAGCAGAAGCAGTATACCGAGAAGTTATAAGAGGAACCATATCCTGCAATAAAAAAGTCAGTGCCAAAACACATGACTTCTCAGGGAGCCTTGCCAGCACCGGCCCAACAGAAGGCTGCTTGTGGGAGCAAGAAGTGTGCAGTTACCAGCCTAGCCCGGGACTTCCTGGCCTTTGCGCTAAGGTTAAGATTTCCTCACATCAAAAGCGTGTCACTGAAAAGGATGTGAATTTTTGCTGCTTGCAGACGGGAGGGCTGCTGATGCGTTTAACACGGAGGCACCGGGATGCCGTGCCTGCTGCTGTAGGAGAGAAGCACTTAGCTGTGCAGTTTCGGGGCTAGGAGCAGCTTGTGACCCTGCGGTGACGATAAGGGCAGAGCCTGGTGCAGCGCAGCCCGTGCCCGAGGGAGCAATCGATGTGTCACAGCAGCACGGCAGGTGGGGAGGGCGTCACGTCCTCGCCGTGTGCTCACTGGGTGCTTTCTCTGGGCTGCTGGTGTCTCGTCTTCTGGGCTTGGGCTTGTTAGGAGCACGGCTCTCTGCAGGCAGGCGTCCCCTCTGCGTGCGAGCCGCAGGCAGGCGCGTGGGGCCTGGCCTGGGGCTTTGTCCCTGAGGTCCCTCCTGTGCCAAGCTGGCAGCTTCGTGCGGGCATGGCTGCAGCTCCGTCAGCCTGGCGCTGAACAGGTGAATGCAGCGAGTGCATCTATCGTCTGCTTCCTCTGCCTTTACGTTAAGAGATGAGTTTCATGGACAGGCTTGTGCCGACGAGCCCACAAGTATGTTAAATCACTTGCAGTTAAATAATCTGGGACAGAAGTTAGTTTCTTTCTAATTCATATCACAGATATATTTACAAGGGCTTTAAGCTTATAGAGTATCTGCAAAAAAATGTTAATTTGGTGACTCTTCACCAGACCTGTTTTAGTTGAGTTCTTAGTGTAGGAACAGATCTTTTCTCAGGTATGCTTTTTGGAGAAGCATCTGATCTTATTTAATGCTTTTTTGTAATCTGTTAGGGGAAAAAAATTCATTTACATACGTGAATTTTTAGCTAGCTGAATTGACACTATAACACAATAAGCCTTTTCTGTTCGTGCAACAGGCCCAGGGATATTCTGCCCAGTATAAAACTACTGCTTTCAGAAGTTCACTAAGTTTTGATCGGTTCCATTTCAACCCCCTTTCTTTGTAAATATGAACATACGGGTATTTAATTAACAGACATTAATATTTCAGAAATCGATGGTCATCTAGGCTCCGCTAGCAGTGTGGGAAAGACTGCAGTAACTTCAGATGTCCCGGTGTGGTAACTGTTGTCAAAGCAGACTCCCCATGGGAAATCAGTTCGTACCAGTTGGTCTCTTCTCTGGATTAAATGCCATCCTTCACTGAAGTCTGTACATAATTCAGATTTGATGGTTGACACCATCTAAAATCAGTACTTTCTGCTATGGAGAAAAATATTCATTGTTCTAATTTTGTTTTTTTTTTTGGCTTATTTTCTCCTTCAGTCAGCTGTAATAATATGGTAGAGGTAGACAGACCTTTAGTTTCCGACAGAGAAGTCTCTTTAAGCTTGTAAACCAGTCTGGCTTAGACCATCAGCCATTGTTAGATGGTCGATGTAGCCACAGAAACAGACTTTTTGGAAAATAAACGTGTTAAACCACAGAGAAGACTCACGGCAGCCTTCACCCAGAGGCTGCTTGGTCCAGCAGTCCCTTTCCTGGAGGAGGAGAGAGAGGTTCAGGTTCCCAGTGTGGGGTCAGGAGGAACGAAACATCTCTGAAGCAGACGTAAGAGGATCTCAAAACCGGGCTTCCCTTTTCGGATGTCTGTACTCACTGCTCCCCTGCCCCGTGGTGCCATGGGCAGAACAGCTAGCAGGCCGTTTGGTCATCGTCAGCCTCAGGGGCTGGCACGTAACAGGAGTTAGTTCAGTGTGATAGCAGCTATGCTTTGCTCATAGATTAAACCTGAAGGAATCCCAGCTCTGTAAACGTCCAAGAATACAGAGTTGATCACCTTCCTCTATTAAACTACTCTTCCTGAAGCTGAAGGAGTGACCTGTATTGTAGGAGGTGTTACACAGTACTCAGTCTCAAGGGAGCAGCTTATCCTTTCTAGTAGCTGCTAAAATGAGCGAAGGAGATGTTGCCAGTGACAGGAAAGATCAGCGTGCTGTCTCTATAATCTCATTTATTTGCCTGCTTTTTTCCTCTCTCTAAATTCTTTCAACAAATTTCACTAAAAGGAAGAAATGGGTGGCATTTTGCTCTGTTAATTCAACCATCGTCCCCCGCAGGCATCCCAGGGGGCAAGAAAGGAGGCTCCCAAGTCAACGCTTAAATGGCTGTTTTGCAAATAATGCAGGATCTTGTTGGAGTGCTCCTAATAACCTGTGTTGAATTCATTGATCAGCCAGCTGAAATTCAAATTGTTGTCCTTGTTTGTAATTCCTAAAATGATACGCAATTAAAATGTATTAAAATACATTTCTCTGAGCTGCATCTCTTAGGAAGCATTTATTGACATCAACCTTTCGTATGGAGTGCCCTCCTCTCGAATGGGAGTTGTTTCAAAAGTACTGAGGGAAGAAGAACAGTACAAAGCCAAGTGAATTCCCTGCACTACCAGAGCTGCACCGGATGGGCCTGTAAATGGCCACCGTGCCCTGCGGGAGGGCGCAGGGAGGAAGGGGTCGGGTGGGCCACCCGCCTCCAGGCTATGGAGCGGTGCGGGGAAGAGCGCAGCCATGCCTCTGCCCCCGGCGTCCTGCTGTGCTCCTGCTCGATGCCAGGTTGCAGCCTTCCTTCTGGGGCTCGAGGCCTCCTCAGCAAAGTTTCCAAGAACGCTTTCTTTTTTTGCTCTTTCCTGTCCTCATCGAACCACTTTGGCTCTTAAAGCATAGATCTTAGCCTCATGTTAGAGTTCTCTGTTTGGAAAAGCTAGCTCGTGCTGCAGAATGCCAACACCAATAAAGTAAGTGTTGGGTATTATTAAAGCAATTGCAATCTACAGTTGGGTGAGGTGTGCCCGTGCATCACAGAAAGCCTTTTTGTCCCTCAGAAAGAGACAGAGCTGTAGGTGTTTACATGTCCGAAGTGGAGCTGCAAGGTGTTACCGGGCTGGAGGACAAAAAGAACGGGTTTCATTTTTTCTCTAAATAACGATGGCTGAAAGAACGGAGGCTGAAATTAGAGTTGGCAGGGAGGCTTAGAAAGAAGCCAGGAGAGTATTTCAGTAACTTGCCAATGTGCTGTTAAATGTTTAAACACCTAGGTAACGGCTCAGTTCCTCTTCATGGTCAAGTGTTAAGTTTGCATACCTATTGAATACTATAGGGAATGACTTTTTTTTTTTTTTTTTGCCTAATTAATAGTCATATACCAGTCTTGTGGCGAGTTCAGTATCTTTTATATTATTGCTTCTTGCCTTCCTTCTGCATATGTATGAGTCGAAGTTTCTAATGTGAAGTCCATCCCAGTTGGCATAGTGCAATCTGTTTGGATACTGCAGCTTTGCTCAGCAAGTTGCATTTTTTCTATTTATCCGGCCTAGAGTATGTGATACCTGGTTAAAAGTGAAATGAAAATGTATTGGGTATATTTGGAATAGAACATCTGGAGTTGCTGGATGTTGTAGATGCTAAATAAATGAGTTAGGGTCACCTTGACTATTTTTAATAACTGCAGACTAGGAGCATTTCTATGACAAAGAGAACGAGACCAAATGAAAGGCAAAAATGAAGTAGGAATAATTTTCATTCCAAGGGTTTGCTTTAAAATACTGTGTTTCTCTCACAGACGATCAGTTTTGTAAAGTCTCTGTCAGCGACCAAAAGCAAAGGAGTAACTGAGGGTTAGGAAAAACATAAATATGCAATGGAAGAAGAATCCTCAACGTTTCTGTAAAATAATAGGTGGAATAAGGCTTGTGGAAGAGTTAATGTATTTTACTGCATCGACAGATGTAGAAGGAATTAAACCACTAAGCTTTAATAATGCAAATTCTTCTTCTGTTCTGAAATAGATGTGTCAATCTTCATCTATAGATCTTAATAACTACGACACTACTACTATAACAGATATCTGGTGTCATTAGCGTGTTTTAATTCATTTCTGTTTGACAGGTCATAAATAAAAAGTTCATAATGGAATGAATAGCTTTGTCCTTTTAATTTCTTTAAAGATCTAGAACTTAACTAGTTAAACGTCACTTTCAAATTTCACATGCCTCCCATCTTCTACAAGATGAGTTTTAATTTTGGTGTTATAATTACATTTGACAATTCTAGTCATTACATAGAAATTTCTTGCACTTCACTGTCTTTTGCCACCTGTACTCGTGTTCAGGAGCTCCTCCACCAACTCTGGTCAAATTCTCTTGCCCTTCAACTGCAGCATATTACTGTCCTCAAAAGAAAGGTGGTGCTCTAAATATAGAAACCCAATTTAGATTCCTGCTATGACAAGTAGTCACCCACTTCTTCTTCATTATGTTGATGAGAGATTTATTTCCGAAGTCCATTGGTATGTTTCTTAAGTCGTCTCTTAGCTTGAAGTCAAAGAAGAACCTGCAGATGGGGGTGAAGGTGCAGCTTGTGTAAGTACATTTGAGTTTGAGGTGTCTTCCACAGGCAGAATAATTCTATTCCACCTCACTAAACCAGACAAATGTGTAAGCTTTCATTAAAGCCACTGTTGTAGCTACTTAATACAAAGTGTGCTCTGTTGAAATAAATTCATATATGTGGATATATTTTTCTTAACCCCCTTTTCTTTTTGGGATTAGCAGATCTTGGTATATTTATAGGGAAACTTACTGGGTCAGAAACTCAATAATGCCTGGGAGAGAGAATTGAAACACTCCCGTGCAGGTAAACTGGAGTGTTGGTTTTTGTTAATATAGGGTTAAAAAAAAAAAAAAAAAGCCCTAAAAGTAGTTGTACTTCTTTCTCAATTTTCTTATCTTTTATACTCATTGGAAAATAGCTGCTTTTTTTTTTTTGTATCAGAACAGGTTTTTTTGGGGGGGGAGGGGGAACCTTATGATTTTTGCTTTTTGTAGGCTAAATGGCTGTGTGATTCGCAGCTGGGATTTTGGACCAGAAATAGGTCATTCATTTTGTAGATTCTCCTAAAGTAATTTACTGTGCAGTGTTACAGAGCTATGAAATAGCGAGAAAAAAGTGTCCTGGAGGTTTAGTGCGTGCCCCGTTGTCTAGCTCCATTTGTGGGTCTTGCTCTGAAAGAAGTCTCTTTTACAGAAAAATAAAAACCTGCCAGAGAGAGTTACGCTTTTGTTCCCTCAGTACCTAGCTCATGGGAAGCTTTCTCTTCTTGCTGTGGGGGAGGGAATAAAGTTCTTAAAATCATTTTTCAGGAAAGATAATATAAAAGGAAGCTTTGTTTTTAGTTTTCCACCCGTTGCTTGCTTTATATATTGAATAAGTGGAACTTGAAGATAACTTCAGTGGATGGGACAGAACTTGTCCTAACTTCGCTGCTGCTGCCTGATTTATTCACTGTTCTGGATCAGCTTTGCGTGGTTTGTTAGGGCAAACCAGAAGAGTTTAATTTCAGAAGTGAATTGAAATACTGGTACAAAATGTTGAACGACTAGGAGAACAGTAATAAAATGTACAGTAGCTACACTAAGTCGAAAGGCAGGAAAAAGGCCGGCCCTCACCTCCAGCGCGCTGTATCTTGCAAATGGTGAAAGTGTCGGTGTGCCACGCAGGCCAGAGAAGGGTGGAAGGTGTGAGGCAACAGTGTGGGGAGGGTGCAGAGGGGGCACGTCTGCTTTTGTGGTTTCTCTGTTGCTCTTATGCAGCACAGGCAGTACTTTTTGGAAGACAAGTGCCGCTCCTTTGCTCTGCTTGGCGAGGGGTGTTCCCTGACAGGGCTGTGCTGGGTGAGGGAGAGGAGGTAAGGAGAGAGCAGCTTGGTCCCTGCGCTCATTGCTTGCTGTGTTTTACAGAGCTAAGCTTTTCTGGTTGGTTTTGTGGCCCAGGTACAAAAAAAGCATGAAAGTCATCTCTGCAGAAAACAGAGGGATGCCACATGGGATTTCTAGGTGCATTTCCAAGTTCCAGGAGGCGCCGTGGTGGCAGCGCGCGGAGCTTTCTGTTCTCATTAATGCAGTACCAGCTCTTGTCCCCATTTACTCCTCGTCCTTCTCTGGTTTTTTTCCTGTCCCCTGTGCCTTCTCCTCAGCTTACTCCTTTCGTGCTGGATGCGGGCAGTGTGGGACACTCAGTGCTCTGTGCTCCGAGACAAGCCTCGCTGCTCAGGAGCAGCGTCTGCGAGGAGAGGAGGCAGCCCCTCACTAACATGTCTCAGTTAAACATCTGTGAGCTCAAATGTGTGTGTTTTTCTTTTTCCAGAGGCCTCTCACTGCCAAATTTGGATAGACTTCCCCAGGCATAGCCAAAACATCTTTGACACATGCAGTTTGTTATCGAGTGTGGAGGTTTTAGCAAAGGTCAACAGAGCCAGCGCAGGACCCCTTTCAGGTGGAGAGAAGAAAAGCCACCTCTGTTTCCTGAGGACCTGTGCACGAGTGCATCTTCTCACGGGGGTTTGACTGGGGTGTAATTTTCCGACAGCATTTGAAATTGAATATGAAATTGATTCCTGCTGCTAATCCCAGCTAAAGTAATTGAAGGGTTCGAACCGCTTCAGACAAAAGGTTTCTAAAGTCAAGTAGCTGATAAAGTAGTTGCTGTGTAACTGGTGAATACATCAAGGGAGTTCAGTGTGCGTCCTTCTCGAAGGCAAGGACGTGGAAGGGATGACGGTTATAATCAAGGGAGCAGCGGAGGAAACCTGAAGAATGGCAGGTTTAATAAAGATGACTAAATATAGTGCGCATGAAATCACTAATAGAGCTGAAAAGTGGAAGGAAAAAAATAAGAAAGTAGGAGGAGGCTCAAGATGCAACCGGAGATGATGCTGGCACTTAAACCAGATCCAGGAATTAAGAGAATGCTCATGTGGCTGGGGAGTAGCAGGCGGCTTGGTGGGACTTTTGATGTTGCTGAATGAGGAGATAAGGAAGAATGAGAAAGCTGAGAAAGATCCTGAAGGGATTTGAGTGGGAGTGGGAAGGAAAGACTTCATCATTAGCATTCATGATAGGATAAATGACAGCAAATTTTCTGCCATGGTGGATTACAGATGTGCAAACCATGCTGGAAGACATAAAGGAGATCTGGTGATTTTAAGGTACTCATGGAGAAGAGAAAGAGCTCCAAAGTTAAGGAAAATGACAGGCAATGCAGCTAGGGAAAGATTTTGACTGGGTAATAGGATGTGGTTACTAAGAAACAGCTGAAATGTTTGGTATACATATAGAGACCCTGGACAACAAAATGGAGGCGTTTGAGCTTCTGGTGGAGTTTGGGATAAAATGCTGAGTATCAGAAGTGTGGTGAAATGCTATTAGGGATTAGACTACGTGTATCAAGGTGCTTTGTGCTGTTCAGAAATAGCTGATCAAAAGCAAAAGTTGTGCAGCAGTAATTATGTGGTAGATGAGAAAAAATGTCTTGGTGTAAAAAGGACAGACCAAAATCAGTTTGGCTCAAAATCGCTTTGGAGAAAGATGACAGAGGGAGTAAAGAATCTGTTATTAGCCCCGGGGTGAGACTTGAATAGGGATAGCGATCTCTGTAGTGTTGTTAGATAAATACTGCTTGTTAGGAGGTGGTTTACTTTCCCAGGTACAGATTAGAGAAGAGATGATAGGGCCGAGGTATTCCTGGATGTGATTGCTGGCGAGTTTCTTAAACTCGTCCCTGAACCAACAGGCAATCGTTGCAACTTCAGACTTCATTTTGAAAAGCAGTAAAGTTACTCTGGCAAATCATTTTGGATTGAGGATTCAGTTTCACTTTATGCTTAATCAGCTGCTGAGAAGGCTGGCTTCACTGCCGCTGCCTCTGCCTCTGCCTAGCTGATCCCAGCAGTGGGGCAGCCAAGAGGCGAGTTATGCCAGCCAGGTGACTGAGAGCGACGAGCCTGCCGGGGGGCTCTGCGGGGCCAGCCCCAGGGCCCCTGGCCACCCTGTTCAGTGGCCATCGACAGCAGCCAGGCTGGGTGGAACCTAGAAGTGCACCCCGAGTCCCGGTGGGTCGGCTCAGAAGAAAAAGCGTGGAGGGAATAAGTGCAAGTCGCTTGGAATTCGAGTTTTGAATCTTAGCGGCAAAGTTAAACAAGGAAAAAATGACCACAAATGTCAGGAGCCCAAGGGCTCAGTGTTCTCAAGTCAGGGATACTTACAGCTTGTCTGGAAACTGAGTGTGATGTACAGACCGGAATGGATGAACAGCCAGGCTGAAGATGTCCAGGAAGACTAATGCAGGAAGCCTCTGATAAACAGGGGAGGAAAAAAACACAACAAACAAAACAACACAGACTTTAATTTTTATATCTTTGTGTCTAAAGGCTGAACTTGATGTTGCAAATGATGTGCAAACAAAAAGAACAAGCTTTTGTATGGTAAGAAGGGTAGAGAATAATGATAAAGCACAACTAAAATATAAAACATTTAATATTCTTGGCTCAATTTTCAATAAGGATGATGACAGCTATGGAGGAAAAGGCAAGACATATAATGAGAAGAAGAGAATGGAAATTAGTACCACCAGAAGGAGGAACTTAAGGATCATAAAATACTCAGAAGTTTCCATCGCAGAATTAGGAAAGATTTAGTCCTGACTGTAACTATTTTAGCTAATCTTTCCTTCAGGGTGGTACCAGTGATTGGAGAAAGCATTCCCTACGTAAGGAGGGGGAAGGGAAGAATTATGCAGGCAGTTGAGAGACTCAGTCTGCCCTCTGTGTAAACATGTAAAGCTTTGGAAGGCGTTTTTGAAAGAAAGAATAACCAAGGATTCGGGAGATTAAGGAAAATGGAGTAAAATACAATATAGCTCTTCCAAGGAGAGATTGTTAGTGGCCCGGTACCTTCCATTCAGAAGAACAAATTCTCTAGGTAAGGAAGGCCAGCCTGTGGCCCTCGTGCCAGGCATGATCTGCCAAAACCTTTCCCAGGCTCAGCAGGTTGGGCTTCTCCATCAGTGGGAGCCCAAAGATGGGATTTTGGAGCAGGGAGAAGCTGGTGCCTCAAAACACGTGGGAAGTACCGGGGTATTTCTGCCAGGGAATAGGGTCCTTGTGCATTGCAGCCCCCAAAGGACAGCCGTGTGTGGCTGCTGAGAGAAGCCACGAAGGAGGCGGTGGTCAGAGAAGCTGAGCCAAGAGGGAGGCGGCTTAATAAAAGCGGCCTTAAATACCGCGTTAATTTGGGCATGTGTTTCTAAATGCTGTTTTATTTGTGAGGCGTAAGTGACCCTGCAGATACTCTGCAATCATAAGACTGAAAAAGACCTTGAGATCATCTAATCTAAATTAAGGCTGTTGGAACTTGTTGTGTCTGCTGTAGAGATTAAGAAATTATTCCTTGTAGCATCCTGTTTTCATACGTGAAGACACACCCTGTGCTTTTTCCCCTCCCAGTCTCCTCAGTCTGCGTTCATCAGTTTTATTGCTCCCTTTGGAACACGTACCTGGCCTGAAGAGCGATGTCCAAAACTCCTTTTGTGGCACTAAACTGAGGCTTTATGAGTGCTGGAGACAGCTCGTACTAACATTTGCATGTTCCAGTCCTGGGCTTGCACTTCTCCAATATTGTACTGCTAACTCGGAGGAGCTCATGGATTGAACACAACCTGTCTCTGTATGAAATTCCTCCTTAGCCAGTCATTCACTGCTCTGTTCTCCAGCTGGCTGCTCCTGCTTATGTGCAATGCTTTGCCTTTTCTTTTTTTTTTTTTTTTTTTTTCTCAGACCCTTTTCCAGTTTGTCTTTTTGTCCTTCAGTGTAATTTGCAGTCCCACCAAGCTGGTTGTTTGTCAATTTAATAAATGTAGTCTGTGTTCCATCATCTGGGTTACTAATGAAAATAGCAAATAAGAGCAGCCCCGGTGTAGGTGACTTTGGGAGCTCCGTTCTAGATACATACTTTGACACTGAGCTAGTGATGTGTGCTGAATGCTTTTTATTCGTGAAGTGCACCCACGCTACTGTGGTTTCGTTTGGGTCTAATCTCTTCAGTTTGCGTACGTGAACGTCGCAGGAGATGGTGTGAAAAGATCTGCTTCTCAGCTCCGCTCTTCTCTTCAAAAAGGATATTTGCTTTGAGATTATTTTATTCTCTTTGGATTCTTGAGGGTTTTTACTCTCCACTTTGTTTTCTTTTAAGTGCTTACTAATAGACTGATAATATCTGCTGTGCATTTCCTCCCCTTCCCCCTCATCACGGGCTGTTCTTGTCATCAGCAACTTGAAAAGCTGTATCGTGGACCCACTTGAACGAAAAAGCTGGTTGCCTTTGTTCTGAGGCAAGAAAATGTGATGAATATCATTCATCATGACTTCTGTAATGCATTCCACAATATGGCAAGTGATGAACAATCAGAGGAAGATGGGGATTAGCAGTGTGAACAGTAACTGAGATAGGAATTAGCTTACAAGACATTAGCTATGTAGTGTTGAAATAGGTGGAGCCGAGTAGTGGTGAAATAGGTCTGGCTACCAATCGCTGTTCGCACGTTTTGGGAATGACTTGCTTAGTGTTTTCACTGAAATGTTTGGACTAATTGATTACATTTGATTCAATCTGCAGATGGTACGAAATAGGAGGATCCCTTCACACAGAGGATGAGGGCTTTTTTATGCAACTAAAATAGAATGTCCTTGAGAAATGAAGTAATAGAAGGGGAGCAAAATGTTGCTGTGTAAAACCAAGTCGTGCATTTAGGAGCAGATGGCAAGCATGGATGAGAGCTTATGCACTGGAAGCCCTGGCTCGGTGAAGGCCAGGCCCTTCTGCTCAGGCAGAGGAGGACTGCGAGCCCGCTGCCGGACTCCCAGATCGCAGGCGTGATGCTGGCTGCCCGGGATGTGTTCCTGGAATAGAGGTGTGCCGGTGTCCCCGTACAACTGCCCCAAGACTGGTTTTTAAAATAACGTGTAATTCTGTCAGCCGTGCTGGAAGAGAAAATCAAACCTGAAAGGATACGCGGGAGGCCTGTGAGGATAACCAGGGTGTGGAACTACAATCGAACAAGACGACTAGGTGGGAGTACTCGGTGTGGGATAGAAACATTGCCATGTATGCTGCTGTAGGAGGAGCGAGGGAATGTAATTAGTACTATAAATAGGTGTTGGAGGTAAGTGCTGCCTGATACCCTACACAAATGCATCCTCAACATCCTGAATTTACAGTGCAGGCCTGAGACACAAATTAGGAAAAAGCCTGACCCCCTCCCAAACAAACAAACACACGAAGGGTTATATAGCTTCTTTCCGCTAACCAGTGTGTTTGGACTTGCAAAAGAAATGCATTTCCCTTTTAGTGGGAAACTTCAGTGAGACACACTCATGTGACCTTTGAGAGACCCTAGAGAAAGGAGATGAACAAGATCTGGATCATTTTGATTTTATTGTCATGCTCACAGCTGTCACGGTTTGAAGATGAGTGAATTTATAAAAAATGGAAAACTTGTTATCTCAGGGAGGAATAGTTTCAACACCATCTGTCCTGTGTTTTCCTGAAAGAAAAGAGAGTGTTTGTCCATCAAGGTTGTTGCCGGATGAGCGTGTACGAGGGCAGATGTGAGAATCTAAAAATAACACGGGGAGGGGGTAGTCCAATATGATATCTAGGTTATTGTCTGTTGGGTTGTTGTTGTTTTTTACTAGGTAATGCTGGTGTTTATTTCAGCATATTTCATCAGTATTCTGATGCAGGCATATATTGACTGAAACACTGTCTGCTCCGTTAGACTGTTTATTAGCAAGTGTAAACTTTCAACCTCGACATCTTGGTGGTTTATGCTTATAATTTGTCCTGAAAGAAATACATTTCCTCTTTGAGAGGTCTCCCAAACCTTCTGTGCTGCATAGTCAGGCATCAAAGCAATGAACTGACAGCTGCGTGTCAGCGTAGGAATTCTGTCACAGTCACAACATCATCATAGAACAGACACAGCAGGAAAAATACTGCTGGAAAAGGTTAAAAGATGTTTCTGATCATAGCCCAAAACTAGATTGTATCTCTCCTTGGTTCCGTGGCACGCGAAGGTGAGATGAATCGTCTGGTGTTTTTATTGAGGAGTATGGGCTAGAGTGTTGTCTCAGCGAGGTGGAACATTTTACAGAGGTAACTGAAATGTGCTGTATCTGTGAGGCTAAAAATTTAAATCTCAGTGTTTAGAAAGAGGAAAATGTTACTGTCAAGACACTGTTCCACTCTGTGTCCATGTTTACGATATAAAAAGGAAAAAAGAAGTGTTGCAAAACAGAGAGATGTCGACCTTGCTCCCAGAAAGCTGGAACTCAAAGAGCGCAGAGGCAGCGGTTCCAAAGCCAGAGCAATCCCTCCCCACTGAGGGAATCCTGAGGCGGCCAGGTAGAAAGCAAGGAACTGGCGAATGCGATTTGTGAGTCTTTGGAGGCAGGGGAGGTAGGGGAGGAAGAGGGAGTAGAAGTTGGAGCCTTCACAGTAATACTCCCTGCAAAAAGGCAGCACCCTGCTGAACGTATTGCAAATGTGCTGCTTCCACAGCTCTTCTTCTAACACGCAACACGCGGCTGTCAGGAAAGGGGAGGGAGGGGGAAGGGCTGGCCTTGGGAAGGAGTCTTTGGCTTCTTAGCAACTGCATCTGAATTTCTGTGTGACAGCTTGTTTCACGTGATAACCCGAAGCAGGTCTTTCCCTCTCGTAGCTTCTGAAGGATGTGTTCTTCTGAAACCCTGCTCTCTGTTCTTGAGCTTGTTCTTGAGATTCTTACATTCACGTTTTGTGCACTTCTGAGGCTTTTGTTATCCCAGACAGCTCCAAACAGGAGCTTCCATTGAAAATACCTTTTTTGCCCATCTCAGCTGTGTTTCAGGAGCCAATTCCTCTCCCTGCGGAGACTTTCTGCCTAACAGAGCTGTTAGGGCCGGCTCAAGTGACCACTTTACAGCGTGATGTCAAAATATGTTGCGTGTCCTGGGTGTGGCGTCAGCCTCCCGGGGAGCATTTGCTATTACAGGAGTTGCTTGGATACTGCTGTAAGACTGGGGGAATGGAAAATGTCAGCTCGGGTGTGCTCTCAGCGCCGCAGTAACAGGAGGAGGGATGCCTGGAGCGAGGCGCCCTCAGAGCCCCGCTGCCTTCGGGAGCACCCAGGGCTGGCGCCCGCAGCCTGTTCCCAAAAGAGGGCCCTGGGCCAGAGGGGCTGCTGGCAGCCTGGGCGGTCAGAGCGCCGGCACTGCAGTGGGAAGCTGGCTTTTACGTCACAAGGGTGTCCCCCGAGTTGTTCTGGAGAAGAGCAAAAAGAGAAATCAAACTGGAATACAGCCCACGTCAGAGGGAGGAAGCTGGCCGAGCCGGTCAGTGGCGTGCCTTAGTCTTCGGAAGGGAAGGACAGAGGGAGCGGCGGGGCAGCAGCACTGAAAACACAGCCCAGCGGGGGGAAAAGTACTGCTCTGGAAGTTGATGTTAACGAGGACGTAGGGGGTGAGATGGAAAAAGGTGAGGCAGGGAGGTGGCTCCGGGGAGAAAAACAGAGAGGGAGCCTCCGACCGGTAGCTCGGGTGACTCTCAGGAAGCGCGATGCGCTTCAAAGAAGCACTTGGGAACGAAGGATGAGAGGAGGCAGGAAGCAGTGGGAGGGTGAAAGGTGGAGTCCAGCCCTGTAATGGACTTCAGCTAGTGGGAAGTATGAGAGGCAGCGCCGGATGCTGAATCAGATGAGCAGCAATTCAGCGCCTGTCAGAAGCCCGGCGCTGGAGTTCGAGGTCGGGTTGTTTTGCCGGAGGTGCGGCTGGAAGGGGGCCCCGTAAATGAACGTTACAGCCAGTAAGTTCGGGGGAAAGGATGCAAGAATGTTGTGAATGTTGGAGATGGGGTTGGAAGAAGAGAATAAAGCCAAGAAATGAGCTGGAGGGAGTTTGGCATTATTGTGAGGGAAACAAGAAGGCTGAAGAAGTGTGAATACTGAAAAACATGGATGGCACCCAAGTTAAAAAGGGTTTGATGAATATTGCAGAAGGAGTGTGGGTAAGAACATTATGATCCTGAAACTGTTGTGCTTGCTTTGTGGAAGACAGAATCCAGTCCCAAGGTTAATTACTGTTGTGGCACGTTACCATGGCACCTGGAAACCCGTATGAAAGACCAGGATTTCATTGTGCAATGAATTGTAGAATGAACGTGGCATGAAAAGGGCTCTTTTCTCAAAAGAGTTAAAATGCCTGAGTAAGTCGAGAGCAGAAAACATACGTAGATGGGCAGGTGGGAAACAGGCATTGCTTATGAGGGATGGTGAGGCTTCTGTAAAGCAGTGGCCAAGGCATCGTCAAGGTTTTTAGAGGTCATTACAGCAGGAAAGACTTCAGGAGAAAACTGAGAGATGTTAATGAATCAGCTCTGCAAGTGCTGCCAGTGAGCTGTTCTCAAAATTGATAAATGAGCACTAGCAGGATCAGGAGACACCGCTTCCAAAGGCACGCTTTGATGCGATGGGACTGCTGGGGAGGGAGGGCAAATGATGGGCTTGGAGGGCGGGAGGTGGCTGTGGCAGCATTGGGAGGGTCTGAGCTGGGCACGTGGCATTAATTAAGGCCGGAGGAGCAGAGGCTGGAGCAATCAGAATGTATGGGTTGGTGCTTCAAACTGTGGGAATGGGTAAAAAAAAACATGTTTTATAAGCTCTGCAAGAGTTTCATGTAAATCTGGACCCAACGCTGAGCGAGAGGAGGTCACACGCTCAAAGATGACGCTGATGTTATTGGACTCGAGTGAGTGGCAAGGTCATGGCACTTCTGTTCAGCGAACGAAGAGAGAGGGAATGGGAAAGCACAAGTCTGCGACAGCAGCACCCGGCTTGAGATGATAGACATCCACAAAGGGAAATGCGAGAAGCTGCTCAATATTGTGTCTCTGGATGTAAATCATAACTCTGGCATTAGAGCACAGCTCTGTAGGTTTCCTACAGAAAGGGTTTGTGTCTGTAAATGGCGTAATGCAGGGGCGAGGCAGTGAAAAATGTCAGCGACAGCCTGCAAATGGAAACTGAGCCAGTGGAAGGTACGAATGGGGTAGGAAGAAACAAAACTACAGCAATTGTAAAAACAAACAAAAACCTACTTGAGACCTGAAAGAGCAAGTTGAATTTGTTTAAAGGATTGTGACTTGTAATGGGAGAAATGTAAGCAACCATCTCTGAAATTACTTGTGAACATTAAAACCGTGTAGTTTCTGGAGCTTGCTGATCATTGAAACCTTGGTAGCAATCTCCAGCAACTCAGAAAGCTCAGGCAGTACCACTGCCTTCAATGGCCTTTATTATTTTCTTCTTTAACGCCATGCTTCTGTTTTTCCTTTACCAAGATGATTGGTCTGTTGCAGCAGGGACACTGATTCAACCACAAAAATAGCAAAGTTTACAAACAGAGCTTATTGCCAGAGCTGCGATTACAGCGCTGGTGTCAGATGAAGTAATGGGGAAAGTTGCACAGTCACGTTGATGCATGCAGCACCACAAGCCGTGAGGGCTGCCTGTGAAAGGACAAAAGCGATTTCAGAAGTTGGCTGAAAATTTTGCAGAGGTTAGTAACCAAATGTGAAATCGGATCAATTTTAAATACGTGTAAAAACAGTCGGCACTCAGATGTAGCGTGGGGGTATTGCGTTGTCGCTTGTGTTCCTCCACGTGCAGTGTTGTCTTCTGCTTCACAGTTTTGAAAAATCCCTGAGGATGGCCTGGTGAAGGTCTTGCATGTTTGGCTGTCTCCAAAGAGTCTTTGTCCTCCTTGGTAACCAAAAAGGCGAGTTTGCCAATTGAAACGGCACCGAAATGTCAGTGACTCTATTTTCTGCACTGCAGCCTGAGTAGTAATGATTGCTTCGTGCACGCTAATTCCTCCTTTGGACTTTGCTTTGTGCACGGAAGCACACGGTTTGCACTCAGCTGGTTTGCGCTTGCGGATAGGTAATCCAAAAGTTGGCGAGACCGCCCGTGGCTCTGCTCGCACGCCGCGTTGTTTCCGCAGGAGCAGCACACGGAGCAGCCAGCCCCGCTAGGGCAATGTGGGACAGCGTGCACAGCGAGAAGATAAGCAGAGAAACGCTAATTTAAATCATGAGGGCCGATTTAAATAACTTTCATTTGTTTGTTTTAAAGTTTAAATATTTATTCATTCATGACATTCACATGTGTTCTTCCCTTGCCAGCAGCATCCCACGCATGCGTTTCTCGGGTTACACGTGGGGAAGGACCGTGTTTTACGGGTAAATCCCTCTGCTGCGCCCCGCGTTCGAGTAAGGAAAGCAGGCTCGAGCCAGACCCCCCTGGGCCTGCGTGCGTGCTGTCGTTTCCCTGCGCCCTTGTTGTGTCTCCGGCTGCGCCGTGCCGGTGGCCTAGCAGGAGGCCGGTGACTCGGGGCTGGGCGCTGGCAGGCGGCCAGCCTGCGGGTGCAGGGGCTGCAGCTGGCCCCACGCCCGGCTCCGCTCCACAGCCTGCCTCCGCCGCGCGGCCATGTGCTCGGCCCAGGACCCGCACGGCTTTTCAAGGCTTCTGGGAGGGGGGGAAGCCAAAAAATCCAAACAAAAACAGAAAAGGGAGAGGGGGAGGCAGCTCTGGCGAGGCTGTGCCAATGCAAGCCCATGTGCTTTCCACCTCTAAACAAACAAAACAAACTGAAAACCTCCTGAAGAGGAAGGCGAAGTGATACGTCACCTGGAATTTTTCGTGTGGTCTCTAAAAATACAAGACCGGCAGTATTGCGCTTCTGCACGTGTGGCCTCCTGCTCAGCCCGGGGGTGCTGCTGCAGCCGCCCGGGGCTGCGCCGTAGCTGAACTTGCAACTGCGGTCTTAAGAAGGGAATGTTTGCCTTTCTCCATCGATTTCAGTGATTATCTGTGGTTCTAGCGACTATCTGCAAAATAGGGCATGCTGTGTTACCAGCAATACATGTATCCTGTGGCCGTGAGCCAGGACAGTGATTGAAGGTCATGGATTGTTTGCCGAGTGCAGCGCTGTGCGCTGCCTGTTCCATAGGGGACTGGCAGTGCCCAAGAACAAAGGCAGCTCTGTTTTGCAAGCTTATAGTATGGCTTGTCTGGCAGAGTTCAGGCCTGATTGTGAGATGAAGCAAACAGTAGTTGGAAACACCGCTAAAATAATGTGGCTATTAAATAAGCTGCTCTAAAGCGTGCGATTTTGTAAATGTCATAACCAAACCTGATACAATTATTTTCCGTAGGCTTCAGGACAATTAACTAAAGGCACTCATTTTTAAAATTGCTGTTTAAAGATGGGGATTAGTGCTTTTACATGGCAAATCTGTGTTGTTCTTTTCTTTAAAGAATATACGTAGTGCCAAAAATGTAACAGGCCGTAAATATGTAAATGTAATTCTGTGTTGCATAAATGTACTCGGTGTTAGCAGTAGCCCTGGTAGCAGCTTCACCACTTTTTATCCCTCCTGAAGGTGCTTTCCCCTTTAGTGGCTTTTGACTGAGGTCGCCTTTAAGCGGGGCACTTGGACACGCAGTTGCCGGGTTAGGATTCCAGGCAGAGCTGGTGCCGCTTGAGAATTTTTAGCAAAATCGCTCCGTGGTAATGAATAGGTGCTGCCGCACTGGGTATTAATATGCTTTGTTACTAAGTCGCAGTCTATTAATAAAGCTGAGTCCAAACGGGCAAACTTGCCTGTCCTCCAGACAGTCTTGTGATTTGTATTTTAACCGCGTCTCGGATATTATTCAGGATTGCTTGCTTTGACAGCCCTACTGCGTCCCACCCCGCTACCACAACCCGATCAGTTTGTGATAGCAGAAAGGATGTGCTGTGCTCTGTAATAGGCATAACTCACTTGTTTGCGCTTCTACTGGCATAAAAACTAGCGGCAGTGCTCATCATTCAGAGAAATGGTAAAACCCCGCAGCCCTGTGAAAGTCAGGAATTAGGTTCAAGTATAGGAGTACGTCTCCAGGATGCTCAGTACTTCTTGGAGGTGACCCAAACCATGTTTTAAAAGCTAAACTGGAGATCACGTGACTACAGAATTAAGTAAGTTTGGGGAAAATTAAAAAAAAAAAAACACAAACACATACTATTTCTAGACTGCTTGGCAAAGTCTGACTTCAGGGTATTTCCCTGCGTCAGCTGCTCGTGGTGAGGCAGGCTTTATTTCAGGAGGGGGACGAGCCCTCTGAGCAGCCCAGGGTGGGAGCCCCTGTGGCTCGCTGCAGCTGGGCGGCAGGGGACAGGCACGTGGTGTCACTGGGCACCCGAGCGAGGAGGCCTTCTGTTCCTTGCTCCTTGCAGGGCCTGTCTTAGAAAAGTCTGACCGTTGGAAAGAAATGGGGTCAAAACGGCGTGGCTGAGGGTTTAGTGATGTTCCCTGCAGCTGTGGCCTGGTGCTGACCGGGGCCAGCACGGTGTGCATGCGAGCTCAGCACCCGCTCTGCAATGGGAGCCTGCACGACTGCTCAGCAGGCAGGCCCGCCGAGGTGGGAGACAACTCAAAAGGAAAAATCAATCCGAGAAGCCGCCTCCCATGGCCTCCCTTCCCAGCAGGAGCCGGTTCTGCAGTTGTGCGGTGTTAGCGTGGGCTGGAGAGTGGCCAGGGCCCCGGAAGGGGCGCGTGGGTCCTGCCCTGCGCCCTGTCAGGGGCTGGCGGGGGGAAGGTGGCGGTGGGCTGCAAGCCTTCCCCTTCAACTTCAGCCCTCGGCTGTGCTCAAGTGCTTTATTGTTTCAGACCTCAGCATTTTATGGCGTTCCAGTCCACCTCCAAGCTTACATCATTTGGAATAACTCAAGATGAGAACAGGGAGGTAGTCATGCATTGATTTCCCATTATTCTCATACTTTCTTGGCAGACGCGGCGCTGTGTATTTTTTCCATGAAATAAAAAACGTACAGCTGCGCGCGTTTAAAGGGTTCGCAGGGAAGCAGTGCCTCCCTCCCAGCCTCCTCAGCGCTTTTTCCCCCCTCTCTCTGCGAGCTGAAGCCCGGGCCGGCTCTCGGGGCCCGGCCGCGCGGGGCCCGCTCGGGCACCATTTCCTGAGGGGCGGCCCCGGGGGCGCCTCCGCAGCCGTTGGCTCCCCCTCAGCGCCTCGCCGTTGGCGGCCGCGCGACCGAGGCACGGCGGCCGCAGCCCCCGGCCCCTTCCCTCGGCGGCGGCCCCACAAAGGCGGCGGCCGGCCTTCCTCCTCCTCCTCCTCCTCCCTCTCCTCCTCCCCTGCCGCCGTCCCCGCCCCCGGCGCGGCCCGGCCCGACCCGGAAGCGGCGCGGCACCATTTTCCCTGCCCTTTCAAAGGCGGAGGCGGGCGCGGAGCTCCCGCGGGCCGGGCCGGGCCGCGCCGCGGGGCGCGGAGCCAGGTGCGTACGGGCGGGGGGGCGGCTCCGCGGGACCCCCTTTCCCCTGCCCCCTTCCCGGCCCCTCCGTCGGCGCCCCAGGGCCCCCGGCCGCGCTCCTTTGTTCGCCCCGCGGCCGGGCCCGGCCATGCGGGAGCTGGGGGGGGGGGGGGCGCCCCCGGCCGTGCGGGGGCCGTGGGCCGGGGGAGGCCGGTGCGAGCCAACGGCCGGGGCGGCCGCCGGGCCCCGCCGCCCCGTGCGGCCCCCGGGCCGGCCATGCCCCGTCCCGGGGGGGCTCTGCCCTCGCCGCCGGAGGGTTTTGGCTCTTTTCTTCAATCTTTATTTCTTTTCCCTGCCGTGACTCGTGCCCCGGCAGCCTGGGGAGGAGAAGCGGGGCTATTTGGGAGTTTAATGATTAAGTGTCATAACGAAAAGGTGCCAGGGTTTGCGCTATTGCAGACTAAACAGCCCGGCTAAAAAACAATACGTGGAAAAGTTTGCTTAATAGGTCGCATAAATTACGCTTAGAGGAGCTTTTCGATTTCTCGCGTGCTTTAAGGAGGCTCTTGGCTGTGCCGGAGGCTGCCAGCGCGTATGGACGCCGCAGGTAGTACCCCGAGAGAGGCTCGCTGGCGTAATTTTTATTTTGGGGGCGTTCTCCTGGGGGTATGAATCCCTCTAGAGGGGATTTCTTTCTCTCTCAAGCGACGAGAAAAAGCGAACGCCCTACCCGCACGTAGGCAGACGGGCTCTGAAGCAGGATTTGCGGCACAAGCGCCGGGTGCCCGCCGGCCGGGGGGCGCCGGGGGCTCTGCCGGGCTCTGCCCTGCCCCGCTCGGGGCTGGCCGGGCGCGTGGGGCCGCCTCGCCGGGCCCGCGGCTGCTGCGGCGCGCTGGGCAGGGCGAAATCACGCTCGGTGCCTCCTCGGGGCCGCCGCCTGCGAGAGCGGGGCCCGCGGTTGCCATGGGGTGTCTGGAGGGATAAATAAATAGACGACTCGCATCGCCGTGCGAGCTAGCAGGAGGCCGTGAGTAATGGGCGCTACGGGTGAATATTCGATGAACGCCATCGAAACGTTCTGCGGCGCTTTGCCGTGAAGTGACGGTGCTTAGTATTTTCCAAAAAATGCGTTTGGGTTTCAGGAAAGTCCCAAACCGACTCTTAGTCGCTGTCTGAGAGCTGGGCCAGGTGCCTCTTCTAGGCAGGTTATTTCTTGTGTGAGCTGGGGTAAAAGCGCTGGGGGTGGGGGGGAGGGAGGTGCAAAGAAAGAAACAAGCTCTGGACAGTGTGAGGGAGCTTGCTAGCCAAGCAGCCCAAGTGTTTGTGTTCACAGAGAGCCATTTGGCCAAGTGGAAGTCTTAATTTGGTGAAAAAAGTATTATTATTATTTTTAAGTAGCAGCTTAGAAGAGTGCTGGAATCTGATGTCACGTAAAATTGAGTGTGTGCTTGAGCCCTTTGCTTAATTGTGGTCTAGAGGGAGCTTGGTTAACGTAGATGGTAAAAGGAAGCTTTATGCAAGCTTGAAAGGGAGGTTTGAGTTTGAAGATGTCTGGTTTTTACTGGTTTCAGCCAGTACGCCTGATTCTCCCTAGACTTGTCCTCCTGTTTGGGAATGGAAAGAGGGAGCGCCTTCCCCTGAAAGCTTGCAGGGAGCTCGTTGGACCTTCTTAATTCTGGTTTCATGTCGTTACATGCCTCGCATGCTTGCCTCCGGTAGCTGACTCTCGCCTGCCGTGCTCTTAGTCGTTTTTTCTTTGTGCATATGTGATGAGTGCTGTGAAGTTGGGTCACGTCTTTTGTACGAAGGTTGTTCCAGTCCCCAGCCTGTCCCTCTCTGGGTACCTCGCTGGTGGCCTGCGTATCGCTCTGAGCCGATGGAGTCTGGACTTTGCTTTCCCCAGAAGGCCAGCTTTTTTTAAAGGGTGGGGTTTTGTTGGTCTTTGATAGGGGGAAGGTTTTCTAATAGCGCCTGAAAAATGGCAAGTTGCATGCAGCTGAGCAGCCGCCCCCATAGGAGGAGGTGTGTGACATGGCATAGTTTTGCTTTATTTATTTACATATTTTTCCTCTGTGCTTGTGGGATAGTCTGCATCCTTCACATGTGTATTTTGGGGGCGTTGGCCTGTCTAGAGGCTTAGATCTATGAAAGCAAATGAGAAGGCATTACGTTTCTCTTCTCAGCATAATCACGCTCGCAGATCTATATTTGGAACTGGTTCTTTTAATACCAGCAGTAAGATAAACCGGTGGCTCGCACATACCTTAATCTGTCGTGTTGTCTAAATCCTGAACGATAACTGCAAGCCGCATTCCCCACGGTTTCGTTTCAGCTAATGATGTGGTATGTCCTGTTGTTTGTACTCAGAAACGTGTTTCCTGACCTGAATAATAGGACGCAGAGTTAGAAGGGAATCGGTGTGAAAAAGTAGAGCGGTGTCTGCTTAGGTGTGGGGGCGCACTAAAAACTGAAAGACTACAACACGGGCTTTTTTGAGGAAAAGTTTATCCACTTGTGGGTTTATGTACTCATGCCTTGCAATTCCATGTGAGCTCCACCCTCTCGTAACTCAAACCATTAGCAATACAAGATCCATTCTAGAAAAGTGATGCAAGAGCAAAGGCCCTTTCTTAACTCTTAGAGGTTAAATAATTATTTGCTATTCAGACTGTGTAGTTAGCATATTATCATATTCCTCTGCCCTCCCAGCCCTTTCATCTAGTTACCGTGTTACTGAGATGGCTGGCTGCCTGCCTGATAGGTTGTCGGGTGGTTTTTTTATTTCCCTTGCTCACACAAGGAAGGTAGCAACTGAAGTGAAACCTTAAATAAAATAGAAATGAGAGTGCGATACGTTAAACCTGAACGTTTGTGAGTTGGGTATATTTATTAGAAAGTATTGTGTAGCTCTGATAAAATGCCCTCATTTGTTTCACGAGGGCCGCAGCTGAAGCTCCTCAGAGACTTGGGTTATATTTGGACTAATCGCGAGGCAACACCTTTGCAAAGTAGGTAATGAAGCCTGATAAAACGTTGAGTGCGTCTCTGACCTCTGTCTCTGCGGCTGACACGTGGACGGGCTGAAGGCAGGTCACCAGCTCTGCGGCTGCCCTGCTGAGGTGGTTTCTGCCGAGTTACGTAAGCGCTACGTGCCTCAGTTTCCCCGTCTGCCAAGGGCTGGTAGCCACCCCGGGCTCCCCTGTCTAGCCCGGCTCTCTTGCTGCGGGCTGGCACGTGAGCCGGCGGTGTCCTGCGGGGACGGCGGCACCGCACAGATGTCGGGCAGCGTTTGTGCCGCGCGGTGTCTGCTTTGACCTGCCTTTGTTTCTCCTCTTCGGCTGTTCCTCCTGAATTCTGGTCGTAGAGTCGGGGCGCGGAGGGTACGTTTCTTCTTGCTCTTTCCCCCCATCCCTATTTTCCATCCTATCGAATAAGGTTCCTGTTTTTTCTGTTCTTCTGTGTGTGTTCTCCTTACATCCTGCTTGTTCTTTCTGCTGTTCATTAACGCCTTCCTCTTAGTGCTCGCCGTCTGCCTCCAGAGCTGCATTTTCTCTCCTCCATCCGCTGGGATTTCCTTTTCACCTGACTCATCATCTCCTTTTGGTACATCCCCGCTCAGTCGCGCTCGCATTGCGCTTCTGTTCCAGGAAACCCTGCCAGCGCCAGCGGGACCGCGCGGCCCCTCTTTGGGGAGAGCTTTTTCCGTCATCGTGCTCCCTGCCCACTCGCCTGCGCACAGCTCGCTGCGCCTCGCTGCAGGGGGGGCGCGAGAGGCAGGGCGCTTTGTGCAAATACACGTCCAGATGGCACTGAGGGCCTGCTCCGCAGCCTGCTGCTCGCCTCGCTCCTCTCCCCGCGGCTTGCCCTGGCTTGGCAGCGCGGATCAGGAGTCCCGCTGCCCGGCGCGGGGCTGGGGGCGCGGGGCGAGCTGTCAGGCGAGCTGTTGTGCCGGAGCAGCTGGGTGCTGCAGGGAGGAGCGGCTGCGGGGGAGGACGGCAGCAGTCAGAATAGATGCAGAGACGGGCAGGGAAATGAGATGGTTGACTTGAGGCAAGGTGAACGATTTCAGAACAGGAAGGGGAGCGTTTTCGTGTCTGCAGTTGTTTCCACTTCAGTGTCCTCGGTGTAATTACCACTGCGCTAGCTGGTCCTGCAGGCAGAAAGAGAGGATCTGCGTGCTAAGCTGTATGTTTAAGATATAATCGTGCTCCTGTACTTTGAGCTTCTGTGGTAAACACTCTTGCTCAAGAACAATGAGGGAAAGGAAGAATGTATGTTGCAGTTCCCTTTTCTTGCTAGTTTTTCCACCAACGGCACAGAGGAAAACCGAAAAACACAGAACTCTCCTTTCTTGTATAAATAGCAATTGTTATTCTGTTTTAACTTGTTTTGATGGAAGAACTGCTCTGTCAGTGTTTATACAGTCCTGGGGGCTTAATGTGCCGAGCCTTTTTAAATTCGTTAATTTTCTTCCTTTTTTTTTCCAACAGACATTCAAGCCCTTGGTTGGAAAAAGTGTATACAATTCAATTACTGCAGTAGAATTCCTTGTGGACAAACAGCTGGATTTTATAACTGAAGATAGTGCCTTTCAGCCCTATCAGGTAAGAAATTTGGTTTCTGTGTAAGTACTGCTCGTTTAGCTTAGTTAAATCCTCGTGTTTGTTAAAAGTCCTTTTTACAGCCAAGCTCTGTGTTACAGAAACTATTTCCTATGGATTATTGGCAGTGAACATTCCTCGTTTTATGAAAGATGATGTCTGGTTCTGGGGAATTTGATGATGCTGAGGAGTAGTATGCAACTAATATTACTGAACCACCTTTCAAGTGAAATTATCTGATCCCTTTAAAGGTTAATCAGCGCAGTTAATTGTAGAGCAGATAAAAGATCCTTCTGAAGCCAGGCTTTGATTTCTAGGCCTTTGCAATACTACATTGATGTTCGACTTGCTGTTTCTTTGAGAATGGTGAGCAGAAAATGTTATATTTTTTTTTTTTTCAAAAAGAAAGGTACTTCTTCATGCTGTGGTTTCTAAGACTGCTAAAAGTTCTAATATCCTTGATTTAAATGCCTTCTTCATTAATTAGAAACACATTTGTATATTAATGTGCATGTATTTAAAGAAGAGGAAAAGCAATGATTTTTCACCCCTCCCTGTAAGAAGGTCTTAAAAATCTCTTCTATGACAAATAGAAAACCTTGGGTATTTCAGCTTGCTCTGGACTGATTGCAATTAGAATCGCCATAAATTCTTTCTCATGGCTGGGATGGTACACTGCAGTGATACAGAAATAGTACTTTGAGACTTGGAATAACAGATGGCCCTGAATAAATGCTATGTAATTTTGTCCTGACACCCCTTCTTCCCTCCTCCTTCACCAAGATCTTTTTTTCCCAGTACCAAATATAGAGCTAGAAAAAGAGAAGCGACAGAACGCTGGGGAAAGGAGAGGGAGGCTCGCTGTGGCAGGGCTGCTGCTTTTGTGTGTCCACAGTGGGGAAGCTGAAGGAGTTCATCACTTCTCGTTAGGATGAAGCTACATGTTATGACTCGAGCTGCTCTAACAGCCTGGCCTTGCTGAAAAGGACAATTCCCACTATCAGACCCCACGCTAGCTAGTTCATCCTTCTAAACCAGCACAACCCTGACTTGCAAAAGGGGGGGGGAAAGCATGTTGCTAATGAGCAGAGCTGGATTAGCAGAGGGTGCAGTGAGTGCTGTGGCCTCCTGGGAGGGGGGGTCAGGATGACGCAACGCAGAGCGGGATATCCTCCTTTGGCAGCGGCAGCCTCTTAAATCAGCTGAGCCATGAAGTGTAAATTCACCCTCAGAGTCCAGCTACAATCTTACAGATTCATTTTACAAAGCAAATACTTGCGCTAGCGTCTGTCCTTTGTGTGAAATCTGTCAAGATCATGTCTCTGATAACGTTCATTCCAGTAACAGTAATCAATCTTCTTTTGGCAATGGATCATTTCTCACAAGACGAGCTGAGCAAAACAAATTGAATCTCTGAGAAGGACTGCCTTTTTTTAAAAACAGTCTCGTTGCCAGGCTGGCAGTAACATAACTGTGCTGTATGTGTTTTAGGTCCTTCACTTTAGGGAATACTCATTGATAGAGTCTTAGACACAGAAGCGCTTTAATTTGGGAAGGTGCATAGAAATTGAAGGTGTCAGTTTTTGAAAATGTCTGTCGTGAACAGCTAGCTACATATCATCTTGGTAGGTAATACTGTAATTTAACAGCATTAGCAACTTTGGTTTTAGAAGAGGTGTTCACTACAAGCTGGTAGAATGCAGTAGCTTGTGAGAAACGTTCCACATGCAAGCTTCATCTGCCTAACTCCTGGCCTTTTATTTTGGCACATGGAAGGCAACTGCTGTGTGAGAGGTGAGCTTGTTCCACCCTTCGTGGAGCAAACAGCTGCCTATTAAAGCCTGAGATGGAGACTGCTGATCTGTATCAGTTATAAGTAGCTTGGTGACAACAGAAGCCTAAATTCTCTCTTCATTTTAGCATTACAAGAAGGTTGCTGACAGAGATTCCTTATAAATAAAAAGACATCCAATATGTATAAACTGTATATTGCTCAGATAGCAAATGTAGGTGCATGAAAGAACGTTGAGCTCACTGATGAATAGCATAGAGGTTTTTAAATTATTATAATATGATTGATGATAACTTTTGGAAACTACATTCTTAGGTATGTCTCTTAGCAGGGCTACCAACGTCCCATTGCTGAATTCTACAGTGTAGTTGTACAGATGAGAAATTCACTGGGTGAGAATGTCTTTAAGAGAACAGAAACCATTTTTTAAATGTTATCTGAATGTTACCAGCAACGCGTTAGACAGAAATAAGAATTCGATCATGAGACTGTTTTCTTCTAAAATACTCCTAAATGGGAAAATTGTCTCTGTTTTGTTTATTATTTTTGGTTAATTCTGGAAATCAGCCTGCACAATTTTAACCCTAAGTCACTGTAAGGTAGTTTTGTACGCTTTCTTTTTTTCTTTTTCAGAAGGCCTTCTTTTTCTTTGCCATGAGAACAGACCCTAGATGAATTGTTGAATTTCCTGTGAAAATCTGCTTTCTCAAAAGTAGAAGAAATAGCCTTTTCGTTTCCTTGTTTGGTCTGGAACGGTGCTAGCTTGTTTGTGAGCAGAACAAAAGTGAGGAACTCATCTTTGCACAGATGAGTTAACTTTGTCTTTCTAACTGTGTTTAGTTTTTGCTTTAAGCTCTCATGGCTGTGCATTTTCAATATGAAGTCCTCAGAGGCCATGGTGATCTAAACACTTTTTTTATTGCCTTTTGCTGCTAGTGCCTAAAATTCCAGTACCTTTCTGCCAAAGCAAACAAAGTTTGAATCTGTGTGGGAAGACTCCATTTCACTTCAGATACAATTCTTAACTACTGAGTAATTTTTCCCATCGTTGCGTGTACTTGTAATATTAGCAATGGGCAGCAGGCAAGCATTTGGTATGAATTCTGCTCCGAGTAGCTCCGATCAAAACACAGTGCTCTGTAATGTAACCACTGGGCTAAAGGGCTTCATGAATAAGGTGGTGCTGTCCGGTTTGAAGGTGACAACTGCTCAAGGCAAAGAAAACAGCACACTTGGCATGCTCTGAGTCTTGGCAGGAAAAACAAAGTTTGAGTAGGCAAAGAAGTAAATTACTCTCGTTACCAAAAGTGGTTCTTCCAGAATAAGAGCAAAGACACTTTGGCAGGACTCGCTGGGGAATCATGAACCACAGATTCCCATGCCATGTCTGCTCTTTGCATAAATAAACATGTTTCAATTGTTAAGAGATTCAGCAACCTTCATAAGAGGTAGATGAATATCATTATTAAAAGTAGGTTGTGCAGCTGCACTGTACCAGTCTTTTTCCATTTTTCTTATCTTCACAATGTTTTACGTCGCAAGTATTCCCCCGGTGAGTGAATTTGTTCTTTACATCTAAAAGTGGCATGTGACTTTTCTTTTTCCCATACGTCTGCCTTGAATCGTGCCCCTCTCCACAAAAATGCCTCTGAATCAGTGTGTGGTGCCTTAAACGCCAACCTACGTCTTGTTTCCGGTGCCTTTTATCTGTGTTGCTTCACGGAGGATACAAACGGTATTATTGTCTACGTGAAACTTGTGTGTGACTGAGAATGACTCATTCATTAATCTGGGTTGGTCAGGCCATCTAGTCATGTAGTTCTTTTTATGGTGGTGACAAGAGGATCTTGAGGAGAAAGCAGATGTAAATGTGTTATTTTCATGTCATTGCTAAGCAAATTATGTTCCTTTGCAGGAAGTGATAGACATAAAATTTGCAACGAGCATTTTTTGTCTTAAACTAGCATCTGAAAGAGTGGACTTACATACTGTATGCCAACACTACAAGTTTCTAATATTTTTCTGCTTTGCATTCACAATATGTCGTGTATGTTTTGTCATTGCTCACTAAGTAAAACTCAACAAATTCAATGAGTTTTGTGGTGGCTTTCGCTAGAGATTGAAAAGGAGCATGCTTCCAAATACATCTGTTACAAAAATATTTTAAGCAAAACCACAGTAAGCCTACACAAATGCAGGTATAACCTAAAAAAAAATAAAATAAAATTGTTTTCTGTAATAGTAACAACTTAGCTGACCACAGAATGGTACAGCTACGTACCTGTCAGTTATGTTACACGTAGTAAGGTAAGCAGCAGGTTGAGCCTTCGGTTAGTTGTTGAAGCATGGCAGTTTACTGGAAGGACCCCGGACGGGGCTGTGAAGAAGTAGAGCTCAGCGTATATGGTATGTGCGATCTCATCAGCGTGGCATTTGGCCGTACCAGTCACGGCACTGGTGGGTTGGAGCCTGGGCTTCGCGCTCAGCGGCTGGAGCCAGCTGAAGAGCTGAAGCCAGTTGCGTTACGCTTTGGCCAAGCAAATAAAGAATAACAAAAAGCAATTTACATTGTATTTTTCCATACAAGTGTGCAAAGACCAGGAATCAATATGCCTCACCCCAGCAGTCGGTGCTTGACAGCTCTCTGCTGGCTCGGGCAGGGGTGAGCCTGCGGATTGCCCGGTGCCACGGTCCTGCTGGCTCGCAGCCTCATCCTGCTTGTGTGTCCGCGTTGGGTTTGTGAGCACACAGCGCTGGAACAAACATGCACGGGTAAGGCAGGGCAAAGAATTCAAATGAAGCTCCTTCACAATCGTTACGCTTCCTGCGAGAGGGTATTTCACCACTCAAGGAAGGAAGTAGAAGGGTGTGCACACAATCTTATGAAAGTCCCCTGCGTATTGGTTCCTTTTAAAAAAGGAATCAAACCAAACACAGTTCAGTCCTTCTCTGCGGTGGAATTTTTCTTCAGTCCAACCTACTTCCATTGTCCTTAAGGACAATTCATATATATATATATATTTTTCAGACAAGGCTGATTGCCTCGGTATTTCAAAATGGTAAGGTCAGCCTGTCTACTTCTGTACTGAAGGTTCCAGATGTAAAGATACGGCACTGAGAAATCCCCTGTGGGAGGTGTTACATGCAAAATGATAGGTGTGTGTACTTTGGTCTTCTCCTAAATGTGCACTGCATGCTTGAGAGCTGACAGATCAAATGTCTAACACACCTTAAAGATTGTTCGAGTAATAATAATAATAAACTTGCCTACTAATCATGAAATACAGCCCCAGATTGAGGAACTAAATGCTCCTGGATACGTTGCAAATCCAAGTTCTGTATGCCATGAGGTAAGGCGTGAGAAAAGGGCGTTGTGCAACTCCAGTACTCTCCTTTTCTGTTTATTACGGGGAGGTAGTGGGTATTTCAGGCCTGGATGCTTTTGCATCATTACCTTGCTCATACAAACAAACCAATGGTACAGCAGGCCCTGTGTAGCAATGACATGTACACATGAAAAAAAAAACACCTCGAAGCGTGTTGAAACAGGGAGTAAAATAAGGTATCTTTCTGTACGTATTTTAAGCAGCCCATAATCATACAGGGCAGACTTCTTTCAGACTTCTACTTCAGGCTTAAAAATAGCTACTGCAGCTGCAAACTGCTGTTCCCATAAACTTGTACCTCCGCTGACCGGGCAGGCGGGAGCTGCTGGGCTTGTCCCACCCTTTGAGTTGACACAGGCAGCTCGGGAACTCCGGGTGTCGGCCAGCTGGTGGCCATGGCCGTCATGCGCTCCGCTCCCGGTTTCATTTCTTCCACGGCTGACAGAGAAGCACACAACTTTCTGCACCTTTAACTCTTCTCAGAGTTGTCTTGAAGAGCTGCCTCCCTCCTTCTCTGCGTCTCTGGCGTCTGGACCACCCATCGGCAGTCCAGCTGCCTTCTCTGGCAGCCTTGTAAAGAGCGCCGCTCTCAACAGCTTGATGGTGACACATCTATGTTCAGTGTACGTTTCCAACGTGAGGGGAAGCAAAAGGCTAAATCCAGCTAGAAGTGGGTCAGATGACTCATGCCAGTCTTCCCTGTCTGCTACGAGTGTGGGACAGAGAAGACTTTCATCAGAGCAGGCGCAAGGACAGAGGAGCGAGGGAGGGAGTCGCACCCCCCATTTGCAGAATGGGGGAGAAATGTGCGTCGTCTCCTTGGCCTGCCTTTGGGCTTCCCTTCACAGCTGCTGTGTACTCCAGGATTTGACCTGTCTTTATTCTCACAGTGGGTGGAATAAAACTGTGCCTCTTTTAGCTTGATCCCTCCAGGAGAAAGGGCTTACTTAGCCCTTTAGCCTGGGTAGGGAACTTCCTGTGTTTGATAGAAATTAGTACTTTTTTCACCAGTAAAAGCTATGGAAATATTGCTCAGAAGGAGGAGAAGGGCTCCTTACCCGTGGCTCTGTGTCCTTCAGAGATTCCAATCTTCACATTTGATTTTTTTAAAAAACAAGTTTGTTTTTTTTAATGAGTGTTTTATTTAGGTGGCATCTTGACCAACCCCGTTTTCATAATGCAGACGCACTGTCAGCTCCTAGAAAAGTCAGTTTCACTTTTTTTTTTGTATCCAGCTGGCACTTTGCCAAATAGTTGCTGTCTGCTGGGATTGGGAATTCCCGTGCCCTGGGGAGCTCAGAAGCTTGAATGGGGGTAAAATCCTGCAGCCCTCGCATGGGAGTGCTTACGTGGGGAAGGAAGAGCAGCCTTTCCTGCACTTCAGTTGGGGGGAGAACTCCCAGTTTATTGAACTCAAGTTTTACAAGAAAAAAACTTGAGCTTGCATTTGACCTGATAAATAAGATAACTAATCTGATGAGGTGTTCGTGGCTTTGTTTGGTTTTGCTCCTTCCTCTGAGGTAACACTGAACTGTTGATGCATGTGCTGCAGAACAGTACAACACTCTGTCGTTTTTATTATGCTTTTAAATGGGGAAAGCACAGTGTTTTGTTGGAGCGACTTTGAACTGAGAAAACCAAACACCTTCCCCAACCTGGGGGACAGGTTGTACAGCGGAGAGATTGGAGGTCATGAATGGTGATGGGCAGGCTTCTTACGTTGTCCTCGCAGGAGGCTGCACATGCTGAAAACCTCACTTAGGCAGAGATCCGTGAATTACTTGACGGGGGAGGTCACGCTTTGACTTTCTCCGGGTTGTGCAACCTTCATCGTTAAAAGGTCTGTGAGGTTGTGTGTTCAGTCAGCTTCTGCAGAGGTATGGCAGGAGGGGAAATGGAGTACCCCAGCTAATTGTAGTCCTTACGCGTCTTCATAACTTGCTGCTGTGTTTGAAATGACACCTGGCAGAAGGACTAATTTGCAGGGCAGGATGTGTGCTCTCTGCAGCCTTCAGCAACTTGCAAGTGGTAGTAGTTGAGCACTGCAGCACTTGCAGATGGAATGGACGAAGCGTGGAAGTGGAAGCCATTTTTCAGGCCAGACATCTTTAAAGAAACTTGTGATTTTATCCAAACTTGTTTTTTATTTTTTAAAAAGAAAAAAAGTACAAATGCTATTGTTTGCATAGATGTTGGAAAAACTTTGCTAATAGAAGTGCGGTATTTGTTTTGATGTTAAAGAGCTTGGTTTCCAGTGTTTTTCCTCATCAAACTTTTTTTCCTAACAGTATACTACATGATTAAATACAGTTCTATTTTTTTTTACTACCATTGTTTGTAAATACTGATTAGACAGGTTTTTTGTCCTGTTCAATCTGGCAAACATTTCCTGTCTTTTGAATGGATTTAAAATTACCTATTCCTGTTTTTCCTTGCATCCCCCTCTCCTTGTGTGTGTCTGCCAGCATTATAGTATTTCAGTATGCTTTTGCTGAGCCAGTGGGTTTGAAGCACATTAATTTCTGTGTATCTTACAAATTACTTTGTATTTTATAACTTTACTAGGGAGTTTTAAACACACGGTATAGAAATTACATTTCAACCACAGAGGCTGTGTGAATGTGCTCTTCCCACTGTACTGGTATACAACAAACAAAATCAGGTTAAAGCAGTTTTTAGGATACATAAGACTTTTTAGCTAAAGTATGGTGCTTGACAAGCTGCTTTTTTTTTCCCCTCAAGTGATGTAATACGGTCTTGAATTACGTTTTTGATAGGACTTTTTGGTTCTGTGTGCAAGTAGTTGTATCAACGGACAAATGTTGTGAAATGGATGAGCATTGCGTCAATTTTAACCACTGAGTGACTTCTCCGGGTTTACCCCAAAGTGTTTGTTGCAGCAACAACTGAAATACCCGCATTTTCTGATGAGCAATTTAATCTTTCCTGTCTGCAAGACCATTATTCCTCTGTTCCATAAAAAGGCACAGCCACTGCTTTCTCTGGAGTTGGACAGAGCTGCAGCGTTCATCCAAATGTGATGTGCATCCCAGCTGGTCAGGCCTCTGTTATTTATAGGGAAAATACCTAAGATGGCTCCAGCAGGTCAGAGCAGAGCCCTTAGCATGAAAAAGTGCTTGATGATGGCTTCTCTGCTTTGAATATTGTCTTGGAGCAGAGGCAGCGTTTCCACGTTTGCGCGGTGTTTCATGCCCAGCCACTGCACCGTGTCCCTGACACTGGGAAAATGCAGTCTTTGGAATGAAATTCTGCAAGAAAATGTCCAACTTGTTTTCCCAGCCCAGCTTTTCCAGCGCTCCTGAAGAGTGCAGGTTTGGGAGATAAAATTGAGGACATTTGCAGAAGGTTCTGCAGCTGCTGCTGGGCTAAGCTAATGGCAGTTCAAGTTACAGAGCCGAGAGGTTCACAGCACTGACGTGTACTGGAATGTTTCAGGAGGTGGTGGTAAGAGCTTTTCTCAGTCTCCCACATATTGGATAGTGTTCTGCAGGTTTCAATTGAGAGAACTTTGCTTTTTAATTCCTTAAGGTTTTAGTTAGCAGTAGCCTTGTCAATGAATACCGTCTTGCTGAGTAATGCGAGGTATAAAAGACGTGCTGGAGGTAACTACCCTTAGATAAGAGGTGAGGGAGCTGCGCTGGCAGCGTGCGGCTTTGCAGCCTGGCCAGTTGAAGCTGCCGTGAGGGACTTGTGCTGTCCCCAGTGCCAGGTAGATGTGTCTGATGAAGCTGTCAGTCCCTGAGCAAGAACTGAACTCAGGGCTTGATTTCTAGGGATGTTAGGCTGCCTCTCTAGTGGCCCATTTCTTCAAACCACTGATGATCAAAGGAATACCCTTCCTTTTGTTGCCCAAAAGCATCTCCATCCATACAGCTTGTCCTTGAAGGGATATGATATGGAGAGTTGTTAGATACCTTCTGAACACTTTTCATGATTCACAAGGTATCTGGGTCTAGGTTTAAATTTTAATATCAATGTACAAAAGATTTTTTTCTATCTGCTCATTTTGTTACTTTCCTTGTTAGCATTAACTTGTCTCTGCTAATTGTTGCTTCAGGGCAATGTCTGCACTTTGAGGTTTCTTTTCCCATAGATAGCTACTGTAGCGGCATTGTGTTGCTTGGTCCGGTGCCCCCATGGCACTGGAGGGTCGTTGGCTGTGGGGGAGGACCGGTGCTCCGTGGCTCTATGAGGAGCTGAGAAACTAGGAGAGAGCTGTGTATTGCTGAGGTGCTGGGGATGAGCCTGTGGAGCCTGTAGCAACAAGGAGGGAAGCGTGACTGCATGGACAATGAAAGACAAGCAAGTGTGCGGCTGTGTCCCCAAAATGAGGGAGGAAATGGGCATGGAGGAGTACCGTTCCCTTGAGCTTTATATTATTCTCCGTGCATAAATGACACGTGGTTACTGTGGCTTTCTAAATGCAAGCTGTCAGGCCACCGGTTTGGTGGGTGGGAGCCCCTTGTTTGGGGAAGTTGCTAGATCAGATGCTACAAGAGACGTCACGTCAGGAGATGGCACTTTCCATCCCACTCAGTCCAGCCAAATAGTTTTTTTGTTTCCTTCCTAATCTGCAAATCAGATCAGGACCCAGATTGGAATTACAGTGACAGCACTTTGTCCCAGCTGCTCAGAGGGAGGGTGACATAACCCGTCAGTGTAAGGGTCATCTCTTCTCTTTAATCTGTGGCTTTCAAATGTGGGACTGTAGTAGAAGTTACCAGAGCGGTTTCTAAGTTGATTGTGGCAACATCTGCCTGGCTCAGGTTTGCTTTTGCTTCTGCATTGATGGCTGCTTGCTTCCCTGCTGCATGCTTCGTCTGTGTGCTGCTCTCGTCTTCCTTTTGTCTTTCCGTCCTGGATTCTCATCTGCAGCGATGGGATTAGTGAGCTGACTTGTAAAAAAGCAGGTTTTCCAACATGCGTGTTTCACCTGAGACGTCGGTAGTCTTACAGGAAGGCAAGTACTTCTGCTTGTTTTTGTGTTTGTGAGTTAAAATACTTGACAATGAGCTAGACTTTTTCCTGTATAATTTACGTTCCCAAGTTTAATACATTTCTCATAGCGTCATCTTTCAGAGCTTTATATGTTTTCCATAGAATTTTTTTGATGTTTTTAGGGATGTGAATTATTGTAGCAGAACTGAACTAATCAGTGCAATGATGTTTTTTCAAGCCTGAAATCATGATTTGGAGAAATGTGCACAGCCCTACTCCCCCTAATTCTCAAACCTGATAATTATAATTTAAAATCAGCGTCAACTCTTTAATTGTACAGATGGAATGAGGAAGGAAGTAAGGGTGTGTGGGGACAAGTATTAGGCATAAGGAAGAGTGGGGAGCAAAAGAAAAATTATTGATAGCTTTTCCTGACAGATGTTAAGTTCACTGACAGTTGAAATACTACTAAATTTTTAGGCTTCATCTTCTTTTCCTGTAGCGTCAGCTTTCTATTCGTAGGCACTGCTGTTACCTACTGAAAATAACCAGCAGTCTTAAATGTATGTGGTCGAAAACATCTATACGTGGTTGCTCCTTTGTTAAAATTGTGTTTGGAGCCTCTGGTAAAATGACAAATGGTTGGTGTTCCCTTACTGTGCCTGCACAGGTAGGGCAAGCGTGGTGCCTGCGTCACCTCCGCGCACCTGCGGGCACGGCTGGCCTCATCCTGACTTTGGTCCCGGTCTAGGGGCCAGGGCTGCACCTTCAGGCTTGGCTTGACCGGTTCAGACATAGCCCGGCAGCTGCCGCGTTGGAATGAGGCAAATGGTGACCGGGCACTCAGCAGCACCAGAAAATAGGTCAAGTGTGGGCTGGGTTTACACAGAAAGCACTAACGTCGCCTGGTAAGCCTGAGCCTCTCCTCTTCGCTCAGACAAAGCCGTTTAAGGTAAACTGGGAAGTTAGCATCTCCCCCCAGAACTTCCCAGCCTTCTGCCAGTGGCCGGGGACTTGTCAGAAAGCAGCGAGTTAAGAAGAACACGCCGGTAGGCAATGCACGTGCCCACAGAGGTGCGTGAACCAGCAGATCTATCAATTTTAGTCGCAGTTCAAGTTGATTTTTGCTTTGTAGGGATTTGTCGTGGTCCCTTTGGCCACGGCCACGTCTGCTCCAGGTGATGCAGCTGGTGCCAGTTGCTGCCAGTTTCTCTGCTCTAGATGAATTCTCATCTTTTGCCACTGAAAAAAGAATAATCTTGCGGCATGGCACAGGGACGTTACCAGTTCATAGGTAACGTTTTGTGAAGAACGTTGAAAACCTGCCTGTCTGGATTTTATGTCACTGTTTCCTGGTGGTTTAATTTATTTTTTAAGCTTGGCATCAGGCACAACAGTATTAAGTTCGAAGGTTTGTTAGAAAAGATTGCAACCACAGAAAGGTTGTTACAGATGGTGATATGATCAGATATGTCAGGTGATATAATAAGGGAAAGATAAAAGAGAAAGGAAGAGGGAATAAAGGAAGGCTAGTTGTCAAGGAATGGAAGGAGAGGATTCCATACACGTTTTAGATGAGTAAAAGGATGCACGGACGTGGAATTCTTACGAATATACATTTGGGAAATCTTCAAGGTGAAATGACTATTTTTGAGGCACCTTGCAGTTTGCTTTGAAGTATGCAGGTATGGATGAAGTCAAAGGGCAATATGCCAAACAGAGTGTCAAATGACAATGTAATTCTCAACTTGCAGTAAGCTCAAGCTGTGTTGATAAGTTGTGTGGTCGGAAACATGGGGAAATCTGAGCAGAAAATGATTTGAGCGGGGTAAAATGCACGTGATCAGGAAACTGAAGGTTCAAGCTCCTGACTCTTTGATCTCGGATTTTTCATGTGCACTGTTTGAATTTAAATGTGGTCCTTCTGCCATTAAAGTACTAATGAAATGCTTATTTTAGTGTGCAGCTCATACCGTGTCAACATTGTAAACACGACTCTCAGGTTGGTTACGTACCAGTTTTCATTTAATTCGTGTCCTAAATCATCAGAAAACCTCTAAGCAGCCAGAGGAAGCTATAGTTAATTAAGCCACAGATGGTGAGGACTAATGTGGTGTTGACCTTTGTGAGGACTGCAAAATCTACTTAGTTGTTCTCTGTAAAACGCTAGCTGAAATGAGTTCCTACAGATACTAAAAAGATGTCTGTTATGCATCGAAGCCAAACGTAGACGCTGTGGCCAAGGAAGGCGCTCTCCCAAGTAAACGTTTGCAGGTTTTACTGCATGACGTGTGTTGAGACTTGGTCTTCAAGGCTTCACTTTAAGCCTTCTTAGTGCCAAAAGCCACAGTTTTTCCAGGGCTGGTTTTCCTGGAATACATATCGTCAGTTCTCCTCCTCTCCTTCGCTGAAAAGGAAGGCTTGACAGCTGATGGTGGAGTTTCCACACCTTCCTATGCGCAGCACCCAGGCTGCGTTTTTGGGGGGGTGGGTGGGAGTTGTACTTGAATGCACTCTTGAGTTTTTGTTTCACGCTCCAGGCTTTCACCTCTCAATTTAATGAACTTGTTTCCGCCCCTCAAGGTTATGAAGAGTGACTTTAAAATGTAGTTTAAATTGCTGAGGAAACATCTTGGTTTAATAGCATAAGGCTTGTTGGAGAGCTGGAGAGCTGCGGAAGTGTTCCCACCACAGACATGCCCTGCTACCCAAAAAGGAAAAGGAGCTTGCAGTCACTCGAGCCCTTGAGAAGGAGCTTTGTGTGCTGCCTGTTGGACAGCATGCAGATTCTGGTCATCCCCAGATGCCTGTCAGTATCTCAAACAAGATTTTGTTTGTGGATGGGGCTCGAAGGTGAATTCTGTATGTATTTAGATTTTGACTTGTTTTTTCTGTGGATACGTGCTTTGAAATTCCTGTTTGAGTTGTGACCGAAAGGAGTTTAGAAGCACCGTGAGTGATCTGTACTTGTTCACCTGTGTCTTTGAACGATAGCTTGTGTTTGTCTAAACAAACTCTCTGAAATTGCTTCTCCAAACAAAGATTTCTGCTTCCTGCCAGGAGTCATCAGCGGGTTTGGTTGAAGCATTATGGTACCTTAACCTGATGGTGTGCTCTGTAGCTTCCAACTTGCTCTGCTGTAATGCACCAGAAGAAAGAATAGGTGTACTCAAAAAACAGCGGATCATTTAGTTATGTGGGGAAATTTCATTCTTTACTCTCCTTATGACTTCCAGAAGTACAGCACGTTGCCAGTACGTGAGAGTTCTCACCTTAAGAGACTTGAGGCAGATTCAAGTATTCTTCAGATAATAAGGTGGAAAAGTCCATTCCATCAGAAGTGAATTTCTCTGATGATCTGGAAAGAAGGCAAAATAAAATAGCAGAGATCTGTAAGACCTGTCGCAGGTTGGCAAACCTCAGGTAGCTGTATTGCTTCATGTAACTGGCTCCCACAAGGGCAGGAAGAGTTACTGCTACTGTATTTTTCTGGCCCATAAGCCCTATGTGTTCTCTGCAGTATAGAGTCATTCTTGGAGCAGGGCTGTATGAAGTATAAAAAGAACATTCTACAGTATATTTAAAAAGTAAAATTGCAGTCCCATTTATTTGCATTTTGATTTGCATTTCGTAAGGGCTTCAAATCAGCAGTAACATCTTTGTGGAGGATATATTCCAAAACTTGCAGAAGAACGAGTCAGAGAGAGGCACCATAGTTATTTTTGCGAACAAAACTCACTTCAAATGAGGAACATGCTATAGAGGAAAACCCTGCAGGGCATTTAATTCTTCTGTGGGTTAGTCTGTCGATCTTTCCAGTCCAGCCAAGAAGGAAGGGAAAACTAAAAGTCTTAATTGCCAGGGTTTAAGTCAATAGACAAGAGTTGTTTTCCTGAACAACATCTGTGCAGGTTAAGGGAAAAGACTGCATACTGCAGAGGAGTCATTTGCTCATCTTCAGTGCTATGACAGAGAGGAGACTGCAAGTCATCAGCCTTCTGCTCGTTGCCCGGTCTGGTTTTGCGAAAGTTTGGGGTATGCAGTAAAGCCATTTGCTTCAGGCCGTCACCTTATATTATGTCATGAATTTGCTGATTTCTAGATTTTCAAATTTAAGATTAACGTTGAAAAACCATCAGTCATGGCACGTTTTTTCATAGATGTAGCTAATATATACACAAAAGAAGCACATTTTTGAGATTTCAGGAGTCTTTTAAGTATCTTGACATTGAGCTTCACTTGTCAGTTACAGTTTTGCTTTGCTATTCTGATTTTGACCAGTACATAGCATGCTCACATCTAGAAGCAAGATGCTTCCTCTGGTGCGGTGACTGATGACATGTTAAACGTGTATTGTGCGTGCAGGTGGTCAGAAACCTTAGGTTCACTTTGATGTCCTCTACATAATCCGAGTCATACCTGCGTGCAGCTTGTGTAATGGATCTTCAACCTCTTCAGTGCTCTTTGTAGCTTGTTTTTGACATGAGCTCATCTTCCAAGAATGAGGAGAGAAACACAGTGGACTTTGCAGTCTCCTTTTCTAAGTGTTCACACGAAGCATTCAGTCAAAGGTACCAGTACGTTAGGAGTCTGAATAGGAGACAGAACAAAAAGGTATTGTCAGGAGGTTTGCCGGTATCCTCAGTGTTAAGTTCAAAGAAGGCAAAGACGGTTAGGAAGGGTGTGAAATCTAAAAAAGAGAACAGCAGCGGTGTATTTTGCCTTCAGAAACACGGCTAATCAAAAGTAATGTGTTAGAAGAAAAAGTAAAGTCTCAGAAAATGCATAAAGAACCCGGGGAAGTAGAATATCGTTAGTGTACTGGGTCTGATTTCAGGGTACCTGACCACTGCGTGTAGTCTTGAAACAAAGATACTGATTTTCTTAGAGGAACTGAAATAGTTACTGAAAATGTACAAGCTCTGCATGTTATTTGCATTTTTAGGTCAGCCAGACTTCCAGCGTTGCAGTGCCTCAGACCACTGCTTAGCCCTAACGTTTGTGGATCTGAGAGGTGAAACTCTCAGTAGGGGAATCTCCCACAGCTACTGCGAAAGAGCGCGTGGGAAGGAAGACAGGAGGTTGGTCGCCACCCAGCTCTAGGGCCTGCTGGCCTCCCCTGGCAAAGCATTCCCTCTTTCCAGTGGTGCTGTTATTTCTGAATGCAGGATCAGCCCAAAGATGGATTTGCAAAGGAAAATAAACAGCTAATATATCCATTTCAGGTTCCCCAGGAGAGGAAGCATTTTGCTAGTCTACCATTCTTGAATAAATTCTGGTGTGGACTCTCTTGTGCCTCTGACAAAGTTAGCAACACGCTTGCCTGGTCGGTGTTTCTAACTGGGTGGTGGAGGCCCCGCTGACTTCCTCTTCACTTTTTTGTTCCATATGACTGTGGGTTACAAAGATGATCGTGACCGTTCCTTTTGGATCTGAGGCTGCATCCTTTTCAAAAGCACAAGGCAAGATAGTCATTTTCTCTAACAGCTAGAGCACTGATGCGCTCTCCGTAATGGAGCACAGCAAATCTTCAAGTGTCAGGAAGTGAATTTTGAATTTGAAATAGACATCCTGTGATCAGTGAGTTAGCAGGAATAATCTCATTCAGATGAATGGAGAGAAATTGCTCATGTCACTCGAGGGCCTGGCAGCAATGCATGACTCTCTGAGTGTTGCTTGTATCTTCGTATTCTGTGGCTAGAGCTCTTCATAATAAATTGTGAAACATCAAGGAACTTGTTGGAGATCAAGGAAAGAAATTACTTGATCTCAGCTGCAGTACCGATAAAACATTTTACATCTTGTATGTCGAGCATCGCTCTGATTATTTTAGCTGTCTGAATTTCTCTCAGCACAAACGAATGTTCCCGCAGCTCCTGGATTTCCAAGGCCGCCTTCTGCATGAGGAGGCACCAAGCTGCAGTGCAGCTTTATTTCTCTACCACAGCCTGAAAGGCAGAAATAGCAAATCTTCTCGGAAGTTCTGAGAAATAGTTATGCAAAGAGTCCAGCGATGAATGATGATTTAAGCCATGCTTTCAGGGATATGGAATGGATTTTGTACCTAGTTGTCCCTTGCTCTAAGGATGATGCTGCTAAATAAGCCTTAATTTCACAGGTTTTGTCTTTCTGAAATAGTGAGTGAGAATCTAGGAGAAGCGAGATAAAAACTAAAGCATGCCTTACTTGAAATTACCTCATTAACAAAGGCCTACCTGTGGAAAATCAGTAATGCCGTTTGTTTCTCTTGCTATACAGGTGTCTCTTACGCATTATCTTTGTGGGTTTTTTAGTCTGTGTTTGTGCTCAATATGTCCATATTAAATTTTACAAATACGCAAAACAAGGAAAAAAAAATTGACTCATTTAATCATTGCTTAATTCCTTCTGCATACCTGTAAACATTGAAGTCCTTACAGGCTATTTTTAGCTTGTAGTAAGCCAGTATTTATGAAAGTGTGATCCTATTAATAGCTTACACGTCTGGCCACATGCGGGATCTGACATACTGTGTTCCCATGAAATCACTTTTAGCACTATGTTGCACTGAAAAGTTTTCTTCTGAAGACAACACAGGGATTTAGAGGGAATTGGTAAAATTAGCATCGAGCTACTTAATATTGTACTCTAAAATATATTTAGGAAAATAAACAGAAATGTTGCAAGTAAACATAACATATGGTTCTTTTTTTAATCTCTACTTTAGGACGACGTAGACAGTCTAAACCCAGTTCTCAGGGATAACCCGCAGTTACATGAGGAAGTAAAAGCCTGGGTAAAGGAACAAAAGGTTCAGGAGATTTTTATGCAAGGTAATTATTTGGGAAATCGTGTTATTTTTATTCTGTGTTAGCTAGTTTAAGGCCATTAGTTGCATGGGGTTCTTCCCATAGCGTTTGTGGTATAATGGAGAATATATTTCTAACCTGGTGCTTTGGGAAGTATTTGTTTAAAAGAGAAAACGAGACTATGTAAGAAGCTGTGCATGACTTCTTCAGACTGTACTTAACTTGTTTGATGTCTTGGTGATTACAGGACAGCTGAGTATCATTAGTCTTAATGTACATGTTTTGTAACATTGGTTGTGAGGTGTATGAAGGGAAACCACACCCTCTTTAGTGTGTGTAAAACTGTTATTTGCTCTGTTAGTCTTACTATTCTGTGTGATAACTTCTCAGATACCTGTTTGTTCCTGGTTCTTCACAGTTGAATGCTTTCAGATTGACCCGGCCCCAATTGAAAATCATCTTTCAAATCAGTTACAATTTTTAACTCAATTCTAATGCTGAAAGGTTGCAGCAAACGTGTAATTTTTACAGCATAGGTACAAGTTACGTGAAAACTAGTGTGAATTAGAATACATTGTTTTGGTTCAGTCTTGCTAACCTTTTAAATATTATATATGTTTGCAGTGTATTCATTAACTTTTCTGCAGAACTGACAGCCAGCTAGCTCTACAGAGGCTTTTCTAGCAACGGGAGACAGAAGCTAACCTTTGTGGGTCTGGGCTAAAATCCCTGGCTCAACAGTAAAGCAACTGTGGGACGAAAATGCTTAAGCAGTCACTCTATAAATTAAGATTGGGAAGGGAGAAGTAAATAATCTGGTATTTTAAGGATGGGACTGAGGTTTGCTTGCTGTCAGGTCTCTTTGATAAACTAAGATTAGAAGGCCAAAGGAATATGGTAAGTATAATACTGAAATTACAGTACCAAAAAAAACAAAACACCAACAACCAAACGAAAACCCCTCAACTTCATCTTCCCTGTTGTGGAGTTTTTAATTTGCCTAGATATGATTTTTTCTTATGGGCCACAGTGAAAAGATGCTGAAGAAGCAATGCACGGAGCTGTGTAGATAGCGAGTTGGTACATCAGTATTAGTCATTTCAGATTTTATCTTAGTATCTTCAGTTACAACGGGAATTAATAGTCTGATGAGAATTGCAGCCAAAACTGCACTGGGAGGTGATGTAAGATCAGGTTAGGGTTGTATGGCAAGGAAACTAATATCAAGCTTGCTCATTGTTTTTTATTACAGTAACAATAAAAAGACAATTATAACGAGCCCTGTCCACGCTGGTACAGAATCAGTACCTCAGCAAAGCCCCAACCACATCAAAATAGTCATCTGAATGAAACTGCCAACACGTCATACACAAAACTCCCTTGCACACCATTGTTCCTGGAACTGTATTTTTGTTGTGTGTGTGTGTGTATATATATATATATATATATATATATATATATATATATAAATGTATGGAACGGATGCTTCAAGTGCTCCAAAGTAGGAGTATTTTAGATGAAGAGATGAAACAAACGGTGTCCTGACAGACCATCTCTCCTCGTCTGCAGAGAAGCTGCCCTTCAAGTCCCCTTGCTTACTTCCCATGGCATGGGGTGGCCTGAGGAAAGATGTGCCCCCATGGGCAATGACATGCCAGTCGCCCCAAGGGTAGTGATCAGGCAGCAGGGACTGCTCTCACCTCCTGGCACGTAGTCTGCTCCCAGATGAGAAAGATACGCATTTTGCACAAACCTTTCAGTGATTTACAGATATCTCTCTCGTAGTGCTAGCTGCTGTCATCTAGCCATGTAATCCTTCCTTTTTCCTCCCCTCCATTCTCTTTTTCATCACCATTTTCCTGTTCCATGCAGGTTGGGCAACATTTTCAGTTCTGCCCTCATCAAACCCCTCTGCTAAGGTTGCTGCTGTACTCGGTTACTTCAACCTCTACAGCATTTTTAGTATCCAACCTTTTCCTCATTGGCTCTGATGCTGACCAAAGTCATCATCTGATGTCGTAGTGTTTTCTGCAGTCACGTTTTCTAATGTGACTGTTCCACTTTGAACTCATTTCTGGGAGAGGAGGGTTGAAGAACATTAAAATCTGGTTCCAAATGTCTGGAAAGAAGCACACCAGTGTGAGGAGGGGTTAATTTAGTCAAAACCAGTCCATTTACTTACAAGAGTTGAGACTAAGGAAAAAAAACTAGTCCAGGTGACCTTTTTCTTGGATAGCAGCGTGCAGCACGCTTCAGAGTAGAGATTGGAGGTTTGGCCGGAAAGTAGTTTGTTCCTTGTTTAAAACAAACAACTCCCAAACTTGGCTAAGTTGAAAGCTTTGGGAAAAAATAAAACCAGTTCAAGGAACTTGCTCAGTAAAGTGTCTTTGATTTTTAACGTTAAAAATCTTAGATTTTTTTTCCATATTAGGTTTATTATCGCTACAGTCTCTGAGGCTGAACATACAACAATCCTCTTGAAACGCTGTGTGTGCCTCGGCCCTGAAGATACTTCCTGATAGTACTGCACAAGCTGTTTCAACAATGTGTAGCTGAGCATGATTCAGCCAGGGGCCGGAGACAAAGCCAGGCTTTTCCTGTAATGGCTGCTTGTGGCTGGGCTGGGCTGGGCTGTCCTGTGTCGCATGACCGCAGTTTAATCTTTCCCCTTCCTGACACCCCAGCAGCACGTAAGAAAAGAAAAACACCCGGTTTTTAAAGGCAGATAACGTCTGTTTTAAAAATAGGTAGGATAAAAACTGGGATGAAGGACAGACGCAGATTAGAACAAGGAGTAAGAGGGAAGAAATTGGCACGGGGTCAGTGCAGATGAATACAAGAGAAGCTGGCAGCAGATGGAGAAGGGAGGGATGGAGCTTGTAAACTGAGAAGACTGGGAAAGGACTTGGAAGCCAGTGGCCTGGAATCGTAAATGCTAAAATGAGACAAGAAGCTGGGGAGGGAGGAGAGGCTGGATCTGGTTAAGCAAGAGATCGAGACCGAAAACTGTCGTGCAATTAGCAGGAGGGTTGAAAAGAGGAAGAGCTGGGATCGGGAAGTAGGAACGGGAGCGTTGCATGAAAAGACACGGGCAGAAGTTAACGGAGACTTGTCTGAGTGAGGCAGAGCGCTGGGACAGCTGTGAAAGGCTTGAGACACGGAGAATGTGGTTGGGTCAGACAGAAGTGTGGGAGCTGAGCTGGAGGCATTTTGCACGGGCATTCAGAATAAGGATTGGAGAGGAGCCATCAGGAAATGTGTCCCCACGGGAACCCCGTCTGGTCCGAGACCAGGAATGTGAGACATAAGCTTTTAGATTCTTGCTCTTTTTCTGCCCATACGTGTCTGTGAGAGGCAGAGACTGCAGTGGTGCTGTGCTGAGCCTCGTCTGTGCAGCTGGCAACGAGCTCTGGGGGCGAGCTGAGTGCAGCAGCTCGGATGCCTTAGCGGGGCTCGAGTTTGCAGCGATGCAGTGAATGATGTGGATGTGGGTGGAAGAAGGTTGCCATTGCATGGAGTTTCTGTTCCTCTCAGCTATTTGAAAACCTAGATAAAGTCTTGCTAAGGTTCCTAAATTCAGCCTCGAGAACACGTAGCAAATGTCTAAATTAATACTGTTTTGCACTTCTATTGACCTCTTAGATGTTGGCCTCAAAAACAATCGATGATCACATGCTTTGTTGTGCAGAGTGCATAACAGACCCAGAAGTGTGCATGGGGGTGTTTTAGTGGAGAAGGGTGCCACCTGCGAGGTCCCTGGCCTGTTCCAGGTGCTGAAGCGTGCTGGGCAGGGGCCGGCAACACCGCTCCTCAGGAAAGACAGGGGAATCCTGTCCTGCCTGTGCTGCTGAGCAGCCAGCAGCCTTGTAAGCTAGGCTTTTCCTAGGCTGACGTTGACTGGTTTTACTTCAGTTCCTGTGTGCCTGACCTAGGGTTTGGTTGCGGAAGTAGCGAAAACCACAGCAAACTGAACTTGGTGACTGTGATGCTTGGTCACATGAAGTGCTGCATAAACCATGTGCTGTATAAACACCAAGCGCGATGAAGCTTACGGTCCTGGTGGTCAAGTGAGATGCTGAATGTGGATAAAACTGGAACTTCATTTTCTGGGCCTTGAAACTCTAAAATAAGTACTGTGTCATGCCATCATATCCCCTCCCCATGGGCTCTTGGAGATGAATTAAACTGATCTTTGTGTGTGGTTTTTCTTAGCTCCTGTTTTAAGGCACAGCAACTCCAGAAGCCTTACTAGTGTGTGTATTTCTGCATGTTTTGTGGGGCCATAGCAGCGCTTGGATCGCTCAGCTGCCTTTTGACTGTTGTAATAGAGAGAAACTCTGTGGTCACTTATGGGAAAGACTTGGCAGATGCAGAGCCTAAACACCAAGATCTAAATTGTTTTGCCAGCAAATCATCTGGGCATGTGACTAGCCTATTAAATAGCTTCTGTATAACCTGCTGCTGCCACTTTCTGCCTTTCAGATTACTTTTCTATGGTTGCTGTTTGTAGGCAGGAATTTTCCCATCATTTGTCATTACGGTTGCAAAAAGATTTAGTTAGATAAGAAAATTGTATGTTGAAAATGTTGGCATAATTGACCTTGAAGCATACTGAAAATGTACCATTTGCATTTCAAAATGTCTTCCTCAATAAAAGTAAAATGCACAGGCAGTGCTGTGCCGGAATAGCCTGTAGCTTGCTGTCCATGCCATTCACATCATATGATTGCTATGAAGCTTAAAAAACGAGGAAAACCTATTAATACGTTTTTTTTCTTTTTTCTTTTTTTTTTCTGAATTCCTCAATGGCTTTTTTTAATTTCTTCCCCTTCTAAAGGTCCGTACTCCTTAAATGGTTATAGGGTGAGAGTGTACAGACAGGATTCTGCCACCCAGTGGTTCACTGGGATCATTACTCACCATGATCTCTTCACCCGCACTATGGTTGTTATGAATGACCAGGTAAGTTTGACCCTGCGATGCTTGGAAAACAAGCTTTAAATAAACTATGCGCTGGGAGCTCTTCCAGTTTTTGGTGGTATGCTGGAAAGCACTGAACTTAGCACTTCCATCGGGGCATGTCTATTATTTCCTCTGCTGAAAATTCAGCTTGACTTTGCGCTGGACTGGCAGTTAAGGCCATCCTGAAGCTGAATGCTTGTGTAATGATATGATTAATTCCAGCCCTACAGTTTGGCTTTTCTTTCGTAGTCGCTATTAGACTAGCTAAGTCTTTGAAGTAGTGATCTAGTTTTAAGAACTGGTCTTCCCTGTCAGCTCTGTTGAGAATTTCTCTCAGTGCTGAAATCCTTTAGTGCTGCAGTAACAATTACTTCTTCCAAGCAATTGAAATATCCACTTTCCACCATTTATTGAATTAAGCATTTACTGCCACCCTAATTTGCATTTACTATGGTGGGTTTTAGTTGTATTTCTGAAGTTGGCGTTACAAAAAGAATTAATGCTGGTATTTTTAGTGGCAGTAATGAATTCTGTTTCAGGAGGCCAGAGTAATGACCTAACATTAATATGGTAAACGACCCATCTGCCTTGAAATGACTGACTAAATCACGTGTGACAATAAAAATTTAAGACTAGTCTAATGCTGAAGTCCATTCTTTCCCTTCATTTACTCTAATTATTGTCCCCAAATATTAATCCTTCCACTTTGCACCATATTGGTTAAAGATCTGTTTAGCATTTTCTCCTTTCTGAAAGGTCATCCCTCACTAGTAACACTCTTCCGTTCTTAGAGTTCTCTCTAGGTGTTTTGGTTCCTTTCTTTCAGCAGTTACTTCTTTTGGAAGTAGTACCGTAGCGTGCTTCTGCAGTAAATTTTCCAAAACAATTGTTTATTTTAATTGCTACTTAAGGATTACCCCCTACGAAGAGCTCAGTATCTTTTAATTTAAAATTTTCAGGTCAATGTGAGGGAAGGAGCAGTGAAGCAGTGGAATTTAAAAAAAAAGGGGGGGGGGGGAATAAATTATCATTACCGTGAAACGTAAGGATAACATTTGCTTTGGTTTCACTCTATTCCCAGCCTTTTGAGAAGGCATTTCAGTTCTGCATGTCAGGATTAAGTAGTCTTTTCTCTAATTAATCTTGAGCACACAACATAGACTGGTGAATACTGATACAGAAAATACAGATTGGAGATGTCTGAGCATGTGCTGATTGTTATTATTTTTTTCCCTTTTTTCAATAACCAGGTATTAGAACCTCAGAATGTTGATCCTTCTATGGTTCAGATGACCTTTCTAGATGATGTTGTTCACTCTTTGTTGAAAGGTGAAAATATTGGCATCACTTCACGCCGGCGGTCTCGTTCCAACCAGAACAGCAACACAGTTCACGTAGATACATTTATCTTTTTACCTAAATACTTTTGTATATTGTGAATATTAAAAATACCTGTTTAAAGTTGCTGCTTAAAGTTGTATTTAAGTCTATTAATCACAAAACTATTTTTAGGGTCATTATACACGTGCACAAGCAAATAGTCCCAGACCAGCAATGAATTCCCAAACTGCAGCACCAAAACAGAATTCTCACCAGCACCAGCAGCAGAGGAACACTCGGCCAAATAAGAGGAAAGGCTCAGATAGCAGCATGCCTGATGAAGAAAAGATGAAGGAAGAAAGATATGATTACATAGGTCGAGGAGGTAAGAACAGTTACTGGAAAGGGAAGGAGAGCTGCTTAAAACAGTGCTAGCCTGAAAATGTGACAGACATGTTTTTGTCTTTTACAGAAAACCCCAAAAACAAAAATAAACATTTCCTTAGTAAAAGAAGAAAACCTGAAGAGGATGAAAAGAAATTAAATATGAAGAGACTGCGGACAGACAATATCTCAGATTACTCTGAGAGCAGTGACTCAGAAATTTCTAATAAAAGATTAACAGATTCGTCCTCAGAGCAAAATTCAGAAAATGAGTTAAAAAGCAAGAACACTTCAAAGATAAATGGGGAAGAAGGGAAATCCCAAACTGTTGAGGGAGCAGAGCAGACACTAACAGAGAGGCGGTCTCCGTGGGATGAAATACAGGAGGATAAAACACGCGAAGAGACAGAAAGACTGAAGTCATCCCTCTTGGATCAGCAGGAGAAGCCTTCACTCCGTGCGGCAGAGCAGCCAACACCTTATGAGCAGAATTCCAAGGATCCACATGTTCAAGAGTGCAATGCAGAAAAACATCATACTACGGAATTAAAAAATGAGCAGTTTGTACCCAGACCTCCTACTCCAAAATGTGTTGTTGATGTAACTAACGAAAACAAGTCTGAAAAGGAGAGCCAGGATAATGCTGCAAGTACCTTTGGTTTGCAAACCGTTCAGAAAATAGAATCGCACAACAGTGATTTAAAACAGCAGTTTGCAACTGCAAATTTCCTTGAAGCACGAAAACAGGATGCTGATCAAAGTTGGGTTAGCTGTGTTGTTAATAAAATGGATTTGATACAACCTGGGGTTGTGAAAGCATTACCAGTAAATGAACATACAAATCCTGAAAAGGAAAAAGCGCAGTATGGCTCGTTTATGTCTTCGTTAAATGTAGCTTCTCTAGCAGAAGAGAGTAAACTGCGTAAACAAAGTCCAGTCCCTGATTCTGTGAAGTCCAAATCTAGTGCTTCAGTTGATCATCCTAAAACAAAGTCACCTGATGTTAAGCCTAAATTCACCCAATCTTCTGATACTGTGAAGTCTAAGGTTAGTTCCCAAAACAGCCATGCTACTGGATTAACAAGGTCAGCCAATAAAACTGATCATGATTTGCCTAGGTCTAGTTTTCATCCAGTTCCAGCTAGAGTTAGCGCTCTAGAAGCTACTAAAAGTCCTCTTATCATTGACAAGAATGAACATTTCACAGTGTACAGGGACCCCACTCTGATTGGACAAGAAACAGGAACTAATCACATTTCACCTTATTTGCATCAGCATAATTATCCTCTGCATTCCTCATCCCACCGAACCTGTTTAAATCCAAACGCTCATCATCCTGCATTAACTGGTTCATCCCATCTGCTAGCTGGGTCTTCAACTCAGACTCCCTTGTCCGCTATTAACACTCACCCCCTTAGTACCGCACCTCACCATTCTGTTCATCACCCTCATCTACTTCCTGCAGTGTTACCCGGAGTGCCTGCTGCCTCCTTGCTGGGTGGCCACCCGCGACTAGAGACTGCTCATGCTAGCAGCCTAAGCCATTTGGCATTAGCACACCAGCAGCAGCAACAGATGTTACAACACCAGTCTCCACATCTTCTCGGACAAGCTCATCCTTCTGCTTCCTATAATCAGCTAGGGCTTTATCCAATTATTTGGCAGTATCCAAACGGAACACATGCTTACTCAGGACTCGGTCTGCCCTCCTCGAAATGGGTCCACCCGGAAACTCCTGTTAACGCGGAGGCTTCCTTGAGAAGGGTAAGTTGTGCTGATTACTCGGGTACGTGTCTAGCTGAGGCTGGTCTCTTCTTGTAGCAATTTTCTATGTACGGGCTCAGCAGTTCGGATCACGCCAAGCGCGTCACCAAGCATGTGGTGAGGGCGGTGGTTTGGGGTAGACGTAGAACTAGAAGTGGCGATCCAGCAGTACCCATTGTTTCCCGGTGCCACGAGTAGGGAGTTCTCTGGACGTTGATTTCCAACGTATTTTAAAGTCAGATGAAATGTTTGTTTTTAGTTCGTGACCAAGTGGGGTCAGCCAGCTTATCTGGGACCCGAGGTGCTCAGGGTGAATGTGTGCTGTCTTAAATTATGGGAATCATCAGGTGAGGCGAGTACTAGAAGAGGTACGGCAGTTATCTGCTTAGTGAAACTTCGTGTGTGCTTGCAGGATGGTGGGGAAGGCCGGGACTGAAGGAGTCCTGGAGGAGTGGGAAATTCTGAGGAGAAATACTCTAGCATATATAAATCTTCCGTGCATTATATACCCATTTCTCTTGTCCTTACACACCTGTCTGTGTACCCTCTCTTGGAATATCCTTTTCTCCCTCTCTGTTCCTGTTTACACGCATCTTTGCCTTCTCATCTGCTTTCTACTCCTCTGTATTCAAGTCAGGGAGATTCCTCTGTCTCTGCACTGAGTACAACTGCTGAAGCCCCAGGAGAAATCAGTTGTTTTTCAGCATAGTGCCCAGTGCCGTGGTGTTGGTTGGCAGGCAGACACGGCAGCTAGAGAGGAACTTTTCCCAGCTCCTGCAGGCTTGGATATGGTTTGCTCATTGCAGGCACCTTGTAGGAACGGCCGAATACAAAGCATGTGTAGCACAGGCAGAAACTTTGGAGGGCTTTGCTGCCAACTTTAATGTAACCTCCACTGAGCATGTGCATACTGATTTTAGAGGCTTAAACTTGGCCTAATTTGGGCAGATTTTCACAGGGACCACAAAAGGCATGTCGCTGACAGTGGTCCTTCTGCCAAATTGTAAGCCTTTGCGTCAAAGCTGGGAGTTTCTGAATGGTTATAAAGATTTTTTTTTCTTCTTCATCATGGGGAAAACTATTCTTCCCCAGCTTCGTTCTTGAGAAAAGCCAAACCATTGTGGATGAGACTTTCCCAAACACTCAGTTTGAGTTGGCCTTGTAATACGAAGTCAGTTTGATCTAAAATGTGATAAAGTCAAATGCAACAGGGAAGAAAAGCCTTAAGAGAGAACTATAGTTGGGTTTATTGCTTCATGTTGGTACTCGCTCCACCCCCTACTGAGGTCCATCTTGAAGAACGTAGGACAGCCTCAGTTTTCACTTTGGTTGCCTGAAGTATGCAGCCATGCATACCGAGGCACGTAGCTTTTTAATTATGTTGATCTGTGGCAATTGCCTTGTGGTGACTTGTCTTCTGGCTCTGGCACTGGAGGCCTTTTTTAAATACGTCTTAGAACCCCAGAATGGGTGTTTCCAGAAAGAGTGTGCATGGCTGCCGTGATCATAGACTGGAATCCGTGTTTCAGCTGTAACAAAAGCAGCAGCCACCCTCGGCTCAGGGCCTGAGCTGCTGGAGGAAGCCTGCCCCCGAGCCCACCTTTCCCCAGCGGCTGCAGGGGACTAGGGCAGCTCCTGGCTTTGGGCTGGGCTCTGGATGGCTGCAGGTGGAGTCACGGGGCTGTTTGGGCAACATTTGGTGCCCAAGCAGATGTTCCCCAGCTCCTCTAGGGAGAAGGTGATGGGTCTTTTTTGCATAATACTTTAATGCAGCTTACAGGCTATTCGTGGGAACTCGCCCCAGCGTGGGAACTCCTGGCCTAGCAAATGTGTGCACTAAAACTGTTAGCGCAAAACCTAAGCGGTTGCTTTAAATATTCAAAAGTCTAGAAATGAGAACTTCAAAGTTGTAGCACCTGCACATCTATTTTGTACTGTGTGCATGTGTCATGAGAGCTTTTTGCTGCTCTTCTACTGCAGCATTTCTCAGCCGGGAGTCACTGAGGCTGGGGAGAAGGAGTGGGATGTACTGGTGAGGAGCAGAGGGGGGAAGAAGCGCTGGGCAATACCAGGAAGTAGGGTTGGAGTGGCACTGAGAGGCTGTGGGATGTAAATGTAAATGGGAGTTCTGCTTTCTCTTGTCCCCATCCTTTCTTCCATGCCTGTTCCTAGCACTAGACCAGCGCTCCCCAACAGAACACCCTTCCTTTCAGCCCAGACCATGAGCCAGCACATATTTCTCCTAAGCAAGCCTCAGACAAGACAGGGAAAGTGGAAAGAGCCTAAGAACTGCACATGGTCTGTTCTGCAGAGCTACTCTGCAAGTTTCAGAGAAAAGTGCCCAAGTAGAAGCTTATTGGCATTGCCAGGCCTTTAAGTATTTAGGTATACAGTACAAAATGGTGCATTCTGTGCTTTTGCCATACTGCAAAGTTTGGCAGGTATGTACATGTATATTAATAGTGTGCTGCTGATGAAATTAGCCTATATAAAAATGTCTGGCAACATAAAGCAGATTAATTAGGATTATCATTCTTAATAATTTTGGGTGGGGGTAGGAGAGGAACCAACTGGGAAAGAGATGTTTGTTTCCATTATACTGAGACTTGTTACCTAGGTGAAGATTAAATTGTTTGCTAGAAATACTAAACCGTATCTTTCCTTTAAAAGAAGTGCTTCTTGCAAGTCATTAAACAGCTAATGGTCTTTTTTATTAGTAACTGAAGTACTGTCAGACTGTCATTGGTTTGGTAGTTCTGATGAAGTACCTTGAGATCCCATTCTAGAAACCGACAACTCATACTGAATACTTAAATAGTAACCTGTTTAGGAATGCTTCTGAAACATGTACATTATTTTGTATGCTACAAGTCTAGAGGGAAGTATAATCAGATGTCCAAGGTGATCAGAAAACGATTTAAAATAATAAATTATGTTTACTGTATTTGATTTGATGCTAAAATAAATAACTTCACTCTGCTCATTGGTAGGAAAGGGTACGGTATCTCTTGAGGCACTGTGCTGAAGGTCCCGTGATTATGTTGAAATCTGATGTTTTCTGTGTTGGTGTTAACAGAATACTCCCAGCCCGTGGTTACACCAGCCCACCCCTGTGACCTCAGCTGACAGCCTTGGATTACTGAGTCACATTCCTGTGCGACCGTCCAGTGCAGATCCCCTTCGGCCTCTCAAACTGGCAGCGCATTCTAGCCCACCGTTGTCCAAAAGTATAGTAGAGCATCACAAAGAGTAAGTGCACTGTTGTTTTAATTCCGACTCACAGAATGGGGGTGGCAGGGACCTCTGGAGGCCATCTGGGCCAACCCCTGCTTGAGCAGGGCCACCCAGAGCAGGGTCCAGGGCCGTGTCCATGCAGCTTTTTACCATGTCCAAGGAGACTCCACAACCGCTCTGAGCAGCCTGTGCCAGCGCTCAGTCACCCCCACATCACAGAAGTGCTTCTGGTGTTCAGACAGAACCTCTTGTGTGCCCATCGCCTCATGTCCTGGCACTGGGCACCGCTGGAATGAGCCTGGCTCTGTCTGTTGCACCCTTCCTTCAGGTGTTTGATAAGGTCCCCTCGAGCCTCCTCTTATCCAGGCTGAACAGCCCCAACTTTGTGTGCACGGTGTAAACAGAGTGCAGTCCAAGAGGGTGTATTTCAACCCCTGATGTTGTCTTCTAGCTTCATTTTAGTTTATTTGCAAACATGGGTGCCTGTGATAGGGAAAAGCTTGTCAGTGTGCTGCAAAACAGACTCTGCCCTGTTGACTTTGAATGGTACTTGAATTCCTGAGTCATCTAAAGACTTTTGAAAATTGTGCCTAATATGAAGAAAAGTTTATTTTGTGTTAATAGATAACTTTGTTCAGAGCATGGGAAGAAAGGTCTTCTGTTTAGCTTGTTATGGAACGTTCAGACTAAACCGTGTACCTTTTTCAAACAGAGAGCTGGAGAGGAAAGCATTTATTGAACCTTTACGTTCCGTTACAACTGCACCAATAAAGACAGAGCTGGAGCAAAGCAGAACACAGACAGCAAAGGAGAGCCATATGCAGAGACATTTTGCAGATCCAATGTTGAACCAGCTGCCGAGGCCACCACAGGAGACGGGGGAGCGACTGAGCAAATACAAAGAAGAACATAGACGGATACTCCAAGAAAGTATTGAAGTTGCTCCTTTTACAGCTAAAATAAAGGCACTGGAGGGAGAGAGAGAAAACTATTCTAGGGTAACATCCTTATCTTCAAGTCCCAAAAGCCATTCAGTAAAATATGAGAAGGATGCGGAACGCTCTGTGTCAGAACTTTATAAAATGAAGCATTCGGTCCCACAGAGCTTGCCGCAGAGTAACTATTTCACCACCTTGTCTAACAGCGTAGTAAATGAACCGCCAAGATCATATCCGTCCAAGGAAGCCTCAAGTGCGTATGTTGAGAAGCAGACTAATTGTCCTTCAACAGCAGCTAGTTCCCAGTCTCTTCCTTCCTACATTTCTTCTCTTTCAAAACCTCCCCCTTTAATTAAGCACCAACCTGAGAGTGAAGGCTCTGCAAGCAAGATATCTGAGCAGCTTTCACAGTCAGTGCAGTCTCACTCAGTCAATTCTTTCAGAAATGACAGCAGAAGCCCTACTCAGCTGTCAGTCTCATCTTCAAATACACTCCGGAGCATGCCTGCCTTGCACAGAGCCCCCGTGTTTCACCCCCCTGTGCACCAGAACCTAGAGAAGAAGGAAAGCAGCTACAGCAGCCTTTCGCCTCCCACCCTGACTCCTGTTCAACCCGTTAATGCTGGTGGTGGTAAAATACAGGAATTGCAGAAACCACCGACTTTAGTCCCTGAACCTAAGGAAGCTCAGACTGTTTACAAGGGCACTTCTGAACAGAATTTATCCGAAGCGTGGAAGTCTAACAATGCCCCGAATAATGAAAAAGTGGACTGGCATGTTGAAAGAATGAGCGGAAAGTCGCAGTCCGCCACAGCATCTGTTATTGTGCGTCCTCCTTCCAGCACAAAATACGATAGCTTAGCTGTAATGCAGTCAGCTTCCAAAGATCGAGCCAGTGAGAGATCTTCAGCTGTGACAAATCAAGCAGATTGCCTGAAAACAGCGGAAGCCAGAGAGACTGGAAGAATCATCCTGCCAAATATGAACTCAGACAGCGCTCGCACACAGTATGAAAAGAAATTTCCAGCTGTCCCGCAAGGCAGCGTTCCTCGTTCTGTCACCCCTACCACAACTATGATCTGCAGTACTAAAACGGATGTCACCGCATCGGCGGCCACGACTACCAGCGTGTCAAGCTGGGGCAGCTCCGAAGTGACTTACTCCTTATCGAACACGGTCTTGGCCTGCGCGCCGCTGGAGTGTGCTGCCTCGAGAGCGGCGAGTCAGGCGGAGGCACAGGCCCAGGAATGCAAGGTCAGCGCCCCGGCGCCGGCTACGCCCGCCCCTGGCAAGACCGGCAGCGCTGCTCAGCCCGGCTCGGGATTCTCCACCTCCACCGACTTCGTCCATTTGAAAAAGCACAAGGCGGCGTTGGCTGCGGCTCAGTTTAAAAGTAGTAACACCAGTGAGGCAGAGGCCAACTCTGTGAAAAATCAGACATTTTCAACCTCTCTCCCCCTAGACAGTGCTATCGTCTGCAACACAATAAACAAAGCAAACTCTGTAGGCAGTGGGCAAACTTCCCAGACGAGTCAGCCAAACTACCACACTAAACTGAAAAAGGCTTGGCTAACAAGACATTCAGAGGAAGATAAAAACACTAATAAAAAGGAGAATTCAGGGAACAGTGTTTCAGAAATTATTAAGCCATGTACTGTCAATTTAATAGCTTCTACATCAAATGATTTGCAAAATAACATAGATAGTAAAATCTTGGCAGATAAGTTTGTGAAGGAAGATAAGCACCCTAGGAGAAAAGCAAAACGAACTTACGAGTCTGGCTCTGAAAGCGGAGACTCTGATGAAAGTGAGAGCAAGTCAGAGCAAAGGACTAAGCGGCAGCCCAAGCCAACTTACAAAAAGAAACAAAATGATTTGCAGAAAAAAAAGGGTGATGCGGAGGAAGAAGTGAAACCGAATGGCGTTCTTAGCCGGAGTGCCAAAGAAAAAAGCAAGCTGAAATTACAGAGCAGCAGTAACAGCAGTGAGTATATTAATGTGATTTGGAAAAGGCAAACTAATGTGAACTCCAGCAGCGTTAATCCTGGAGGGTATGTGCACGGTACGTGCAAGAGCTGGGAAAAGATGGAAGGAGCATGCTTGTGAAAAAGCCTGGATCCACATTGATCGGTCTTGAGGTCCTCTGAAATACCTTGGTTTAAGAAATGTCTTGGTTTAAGAAATTGAGTGTTTTGTGTATATGTGTACAAACTGGTTCTTGGCCTAAAAATAGGCAGCAAACAAACTGGTTTATGCTCCATCATAATTCACCAGACTAGTGCATAGAGTTATGTTACTTGTACTGATTTTTTTTCAAGTCTAGTGCATTTATTTTTAGAGTGCTACTGGGGGAGAGGTTCTCTATTGTTGAACTTGAATTCATCCTTTGATCAGGAAGCCAAAGGCAGTTCCTTGAGAGCCTGATGCCGCTCTGCTACAATTTGGTTAATTTAATGAAAGGTTTGAGGGAGAGTCATTTCACACTCTCGACCAGCATGTGTATTATATGGTGTTAATATGCCTCTTGTTTAAGGAAATTTAGGGAAATAGGAATTCCAATTTGTATGTAATGCTGCTGTGTGTACCACATTGTAACTAGATTTATCTAAAAAAGAGAAACTGGTCTGCCAACCGGAGTGATTTTATTTAAGAACTTACCTCATTTTTTATCCTAATTTATTCTTCTCTATGCAGTATTTTTTTGTCTTTGTTCTGGTTTAGTTGAGTATGAGAAAGTCTACGACTACTTTTTGCAAGAACTTTTAAGTACAGTTAGTAAGAAAACGAGCACTGCTCCCTGTAATTACATTCTCTGGCTTTTCACTGCCTAGTGTATAAAGTTACTCTTGTAGTAACTGAGAACACTTGATGCCCAAGTCGTACTGTGTCCTGGCAGTGATGCAATCTGTCTGAGGTATTTTGGCTTGGGTCCAGCGATAGCATTATTACCTTTTCTTCTTTTTTTTCCTTCCAACTTAAGGGGAAGATCAAGGAGAACACACCTTTTAAATTTCTCTGTCTCTCTTGGTCTCACTTGCTTTTTAAGAAGTGAACTGTAAATATACATATATTATACGTACAGCATGCTAGGTCTTTGTGATCTTTGTAATGTTGCAAAGGATTTTTTTCACAGCTTTGTTGTAGAGGGGTTCATTAGATAACTTAAGGGAAGGCAGTGTTTCCTTGGCTAGTGTTAGGAGAGTATGAAAGCGGTATGTTGTAATACATTATGGTCTTGTTTCATGGGATTCAGGTCCAACAACGGGTAGGAGTTTCAGGTATTCTGTGATGTTGTCCATAGCACAGCATGTGTTCTGTGCCTTGACGTATTGAGTCTATCCCATGGTAGCAGTTTTCTGTGCTTGCCTTCCTTTCCTGACATCTCAAAAGAACCCAGGGTGTTTCTGTTTCTCCTCCGTGACCCATTACATAGATGAGCATTTCTGATACTTCGAGCACATTGTCTTGGGTCAGTGTCATTGCAGGTTCTGAGAGAGCTTGCCAGAGATCTTGTTACATAGAGGACTTTCCCCAAAGATTTACCCAAAAACATACTTAGCTTTGAGCTTTCAGGAAAGTGAAGGTCCCTGGGGAGCAGCTGCCTGGGCTCCCCTTAGGTGCTGAAGATAACTGCTTCAGCATCTGGGGCTCGGTGGCAGTCGCCACGTGCGTGGTATGTAGATACTGCCAGGGCGGAAAGCTGCTTTGTCCCGATGCCATTGCTGGAAGCCCTGGGAGCCCTTGTGCTAGCCAGAGTGCTCAGAGCTCCAGGCTGCAAGGCTCCCTCCTGCAAAGCAAGGAATGTTACACTTCTGCAGGCGCTGGGGGTCTTCCAAGTTCTTGCCCCCAGAACCTGAAGTCTGGCAGCTCCCAGCTGACTCCAGGGATCTTTGGATCCAAGGCAGAAAACAGTTTCTTTTGGACTAACAAGCCTGCACTTTGGCCTTTTCTGCTCTCAAGTTTTAATCCAGTTACCTTTGTGCTCATCAGGTGAGTTGGGAATGCATTATCTAGGCAACGAACTGAGGCATAGAGAGTCTGTCACCTGCTAAGTTTACACAAGAAGTCTGGCAAAATACGGATCTGAACCCAGGTACCAAGTCCAAAGTTAGCACCCTAACCTCTGTCACCCTGCATCAGATCTGTGTTTACGGGACATGAACTTTCAAGAGTAGCAGTAGATTAAGTGACAGATACCCCTATCTATCTGCAGATGAAACTGCTGCCACTTAATAAAAGTCATTAAATCGAAAGCCTGGTTAAATAACAACAGGGTTCAGTTTCAAAATGCGTATGTGAAAATTGCACGTATTACTCAATAGATCTGCTCCTTGTGTTGCTCAGGGTCAGGCTGACCGACTTTGATATTGAAAACGGAATTTTACTTCTTGTTTTCCAGAGCCAACAAATCTGAAAGAAAGTAAATGAATTCTGTGTTTCCTTATGCCTGATACTTTACAATAAGCTCAGATGAATTATATGTGAATAGTAATTAGACATGTGCAAACCTCAGCAGAGTGAATTCTGAAGAAGCAGGATGCCTTTTTTTTTTAAAAAAAAAAAAAAAAAAGCTCTGCTTTAATTCATTAAATTACTGCCTTCTTGCATACATTTTCACTTGAAACAAGCTGCAAACCTTTCCTTCTTGGCATATTGTGTTATGCTGTGTGTTTGTAAGGATGAGGTTCTTTCTGCAGTTCCACAGATTTTAGTGGAGTATTTGGGGAACTGTACCCCTAATTTAAGAGAAAATAGCGTGTCCTGGGTGTTCCTCGTAGCTCAGAATATAGGTAACTGGACTCCTGCCTGCATGAGTCGAATGGGTGGAAAACCAGAGGTAATAATGAAGTGTGTTACGAATGCAACAAATGCACTTTTAGAAATACAGAATGCAGAGCGATCTAACTGTGTTCTGAGTATAAGGGCCTGTGGTACGGCTTCTGAAACCCCTCTTGCTTTTGCAGCTGGTATACCTCGCTCAGTGTTAAAAGATTGGCGCAAAGTGAAGAAGCTGAAGCAAACAGGAGAGTCCTTCTTGCAGGATGATTCTTGCTCTGAAATAGGACCAAATTTGCAGAAATGCAGAGAATGTAGGCTAATAAGAAGCAAGAAAGGTGAAGAACCAACTCACTCACCAGTGTTTTGTAGATTTTACTACTTTCGACGGTAAGTGCAGCTGTTTCCTGATATGTGGTGTTTTAACTTAAAAATAATACTGACAAAGGACTTGCGTGCTTGAAAGCTTGTCTGATTTTTCTGGCGCAGTTTGCCTGATAAAAGACACTGCCTAATTTAGCAGTATTTACGTTTGTATTTCTTACTTCTTTTGTGGATTGGCTTCATTGCTGTTTGAAGCTTTATAGCAAAGACATCAGAACAGCTGCCCAGCGTACCTTAGGCAAGCAGAAGATAGAATGCATCACCATTACACAGGTGTCTGACATTTGAAGTGGGATTTTCAAAAGGCAGGCTTCAATTACTCTGGACAAGTTGTACAACCGCAGAGTTGCGCTAATTCATCATTGTTCTCGTGCCAGTAGATGGTGGGAATGCTGCTTGAGGTTTGATGGGAGTTTTCTGAGGACAGAGGAGTTCTGCCTTCCCTTTTTACAATTATGGCAAATCGAGGAAACTTGTAAATGGGGAAGAAAGTTCCCAGAATGCAGCACAGCGTGCGTGGCACAGGCAGCATGGCTGTCAACGCAGATCCAAACGGCGTTAATTTGCACGTGGGCTGTGTTGGCAATATAGAGCCAACATGTTTTGGAAAGGACATCGCAGTTCCCTGAGCTGACTTTAATTCTTTTGGATTGAAGCTTTAGTTACAAGAGCCAGTAGACCTACAGGGATTTGTTTTAAGGTTGGACTCAGAATACCTTCTGCATAAGAATATTTGATTCCCAGTGTGGCAGAGTTAGATTGGGAGCTGCTGCTTCTGTGTGCAAAAGAGAACATCACTGATAAAATTTCTTTCAGTATTTTCAAACGCAGGCATGGAATTTAAAAGTACAAATGTTTTGAATTTCGTGTGGTACAGTTTACAGCATTTTAATTATATTCATTGTGATTTTATACTAGGCTTGAATGTAATAAGGTTTGCACTACTGTTGGAAGCTGTTACTGTAAAAGAAAACTCATCTTTTCTTCAAATTGTTAATTTACTACCCATCTGAATATCATTTTTGTGTTAGTTCCCTTCTGGTTTAGTGACTGCTTTATTGACATTACTGTAAAATTCCTTAGCTGCTGTGATAATTGCATGTGAATAATGAATTGCCCTGTGTTATGTGATTGAGATGGAGTAATTAATTGTTGCTGCTTAAAATCACCTACATATAGGTGGGGTTAGTAGAATGGTATTGGATAAGATCACGGGAGAACCTTCAGTTATTTTAAAGGTGGTATGTAAACAGTTTTTAGTATTAGTGATTTGCTCTACCTAGAAAGAGTTAAATACATTAACTTCTGTTCTCTGAGTGAGAGCAGTAGGATTGAAAATATGAGTCAGACTGAGTGATGGCTGACACAGATGCTGTGAAAATTAAAGGTGAGGAGTAGGTGGACCCCAACTTTGGCCAAACAAGAAAGAGAAGATAACTTTTTCCATCCGCAGTTTTAAAGTAGTAATAAATGTTACGGAGGGTGAGTGATCACTATATTGAATCCAGTAAGTGTTCTGCCTAAAAAGTTACTCCTAATTTTCCTGTTTCCGTACTGTCTGCTTTAAGGCCATTTTCTGTAATTTCTGTAATTAGTAAGTAAGTGAAGCCACCTTGTATGATGTGCAGTTAAAACTATTTGTTTTTGGTTTTAGGTTATCTTTTAGTAAGAACGGAGTGGTTAGGATAGATGGTTTCTCCTCTCCCGATCAATATGATGATGAGGCGCTGAGTTTATGGACACACGAAAACTACGAAGATGATGAACTGGACCTAGAAACTTCTAAATATATTTTAGATATCATAGGAGATAAATTTTGTCAGTTGGTAACATCCGAGAAAACAGCCATGTCCTGGGTGAAAAAAGACGGTAAGAGAATCTCAAATGCTCTTTCTGCTTTTGGTGTCGTGCAGTTCTGCTGAGGCGTTTGTGTTGGCCGTGACCAACTGCCCCCTTCTGAGCTGCTTTACCGGGCTGTCACCTGTGATTGAAATAGGCTGTGTTGCACAAGGTGATATTGGAAAGAGGCAGCAGCCTCCCTCGGTGGGCTTTGGGGCTGCAGGCCATGGTGGTGGGTGGTGCTGGGCCAGGGCCAGGCTGCCGCTGAGGCTGGAGCAGCCTCGGTTCCCAGCGTGGCCGCCAGCTCTCCGGCCAGCTCCAAGCCAAGGGCCACAGCAAGCCAGTAGTGACTCCTGCCAACAGATGTTGTGTTTCCAACACGCCTTCTCTGCAGAAGCATGGAGCATAATGCAACAGCGTGGGCCCTGCGGAGCATGGACCTCCTCCCCATCAAAGCCGTGGTTAGTCTGTCCTGGCCCACAGCACATGGGTGCAGGCTGGGAGCTGGGTGGGGGCTCTGCTAATTTCCCCCAGTACAAGGAGGACGTACTGCCCTAAGAGCAGAAGTACCAGCCTGGTGTCCAGGGCAGGCGCCTCCCTGCCCTCCCCACCTGCCGCCTTTACCACCCAGCTCACCAGTTTAGTTGTCTTGAGATTAACGTGTTCAGGAGGCAGTGAGGTGACAACCCAGCTCTTCATTTCCTGGAGTTGAAGTACATGTTTAAGAAATTCTTCTTGGTACTTGTAACTCCCATGTAGAGCAGGAATATTCTTTCTGTATTACTTTAGTCTGTTTTTTAATCTCTCTAGTGTCTTGACACAAACACTGAGGGGATGCTGTGTAACGCAGCTAAGGGGGTCTATGTTGATGGCGTGTTTATGAGCGATCATTTTCTTCCTCCAGCCCTGGCTGCATGTGAGGGGAAAGTCATGAATGCTTCATCTATTACGATCATTCACTCTGTGTCTTGCATTTAAATTTCAGGCCTTTTATTCTGCTTATTTTGTATTTCAGCCAAAATTGCATGGAAGAGAGCGGTGAGAGGAGTCCGTGAGATGTGTGATGCATGCGAAGCCACATTATTTAACATTCATTGGGTCTGCCAAAAATGTGGATTTGTGGTCTGCCTGGATTGTTACAAGGCAAAGGAAAGGAAAAGTTCTAGAGGTCAGTTCTTTATGAACTAGAGTGTTGTATATGCTGTTTGTTCTCCTTTACTGTAGAGCTACTGATCCTTAAGTGTAACTGACTTTCTGTAAAGCATTTAATTACTACTTGCGTGTTTTGGTATCTCTTAGATCCTTTTTGCCTCTTTTTTGTAAGTGTAGAATCATTCAGAAAGTAACTGCTGTGGGGCTACTTTAAGTCTTCATCCACTTTTCAGTCTTCTGTGCGTGGTCTTGGCTCACATGTGCCATGCAAGGTTGAATCTTGTTCATCCACTGCAAGACTGGCATTCCACCTCCCTGTTTTATGGTAACTCTTTGCTGTTAGGGCTTGATATGAGTGCTTTCTGGAGCCTTCCCTTCAGAAATACATTGATTATCTTCACCTTAGCTTACCTTTAGGTATTATTTAAAAAAAAAAAAAAAAAAAAAGCTTTGCAAAGAATTTAAAATGAGTGCTAATGGAGGTTTTAAAATCCAAAAGACTATATATGTACTCATTTTAATCTAATTCCTGTGTTTTAATGGAAATATGTAACTCGGTCTGTAGTGAGGTGTGACAGGATTTGCAAACCTGTGCTTTTTGAGTTACCCAGCTCGTTTGCAATCAAAACAGGGAATGGCTTGGAAGGCTGATGTGGTCATTCAGCTCCCTGCTGTAACATTCCTGCTCAGGCTGCTTATTCAAAAGGGCTGCCTTCCCCTGGGTGGCAGGCGTTGTGCCCTGGCACAGTACTGCAGTGAAATATAGCGCCAGGAACAGATTAAAATATAATGCTGTTTTGAAAAGCATTTCCATGTTTGTCATAGCAACATAATGTCACATATGTGAAATGTTAGTAAAATAATGTCTAAGTATTAGATGGCAAATCTTTAGTAAATGGAGAGACTCCCATCCACTTTGTCCTTGGCTGTCAGTGAGGGGCCTCCTACGCCGTGGTTGTAAGATGTTCCCTGAGATTTTCATCAAAGCCTGAAGTTTCTAGGGAACTAACTGGTGTTTTCCAACACCGAGCACAGTGGTTAATGCTTTCATGTGGGAGGCTGCTCCAGCAGCCCTTAACTGGCTTAAGTCTGTGTGTGCGCATGCGTGTGCATCCATCTGACGTGGCTCGGGATATACTCTGAACGTTATTTACCCTAGTGGGAACATGCAGTCAGAGGCTTTTTATAGTGTGTGTGTGTTAACAAGCCAGGAAAATTTTAGTAAAATGTCTTCAAAGTTTAAAAAAACAGTATACAGAAGCAGGCTTCTTTTCAGCCTTCCAGCGGGGAAGACTTTCTCCTTACTGTTCATCACAGCGTTACATGCAGAAGTATATCTTCCCTCTCTGCAGTTTTATTTCTAATGCTTCTGTAGGGTTCGTGTGAAGCAGACCTCTACTTTGGCACTCTTACAAAGTTGAGAACCACCCACCCTTCTCTATATAATAGCACTTTATATTACACCATTTTTCCTGGAACTGGTAGTTGTTTTTACAGTTGCTAGATGTAATGGAGAATACACTGGTTTCCCGCTGCTTCAGCAGGAATGTTAGAGGTTTAAATGTTCAATATTTAGGTATTATCAATGACTTCTCTTATTACTTCATGGCACGAATGAATGTGCTTCCATTGTTACCTTCGGGCAGTTCCTGGCACCATCAAGTGGAATGCTGTGCTATGGCATTTTAGTGATAAAATACATTAGGGAGATGCATGCATATGTTACAGTATTTTGATTCATGTCCATGTTCAGTTGTATAGCTAACGAATCCACTACTTGTCTGAAAGGAACATCTGATAGGACGTGTATATGTTACAGCAAGAAAACAATACTTTAAATATGCTCCCTGCATCTTCTGGTGTATTCTCTTTAGTTTGCATTTGTAAGTGAAGAGTTGAGCAAACTGGTAACAAGATTTTGAAGAGTCTCTTAAAAGTAGCAGTTCAGTGGGGAGGATGTAAGGCTGGGAATTGAGAGAGAAACTGCATTCCTTTTGCTGCCCAAAATCACATAGCGGATCGGTGACCGGTTGCTTGGCCAGGCATTTTTCACTCTCATTCTTCCTCTGTCTTGTCTTTACGCTGCACTTTTTTCTGGCAGGGACAGTCTAAATTTTATACAGAGCCTCTCTCTCACCAACTCGGCCCTCCCTGATGCCACAGATGATTCTTAACCAGTACATACACACTTGTGGTTTCATGGTTGCTTTAATCTGACAGAAATCCATGATGCAACTTCCCTCTTGTTTGTGCCACCAGTAACCTTAATGCAGCTGCATGGTAGGGCCAGATCAGAGAATCAGTTCCGTTGAAAATCCTTCTTCTTGGTGTGGTCGGCCCTCTCTGGGTGGAGGACAGCCACTTTTAGTTGGCAGCTCCCTAAATTTAATAAAGTGGAATACACTTGGAAGCTCCACGGTTATTGATAAGGGTCTACATTACAAATGCTGCTATTTTAGATTCAGTAGTATTAAAACTCCTTTATTCTGTTATTTTCTTTGAAAAGTAGCTGTTGTATGCAAATACCCCTCGTGCAAGATACCAGTTCCAAAGGCTTAGAGGGTGTAAAAAACTAACTAAAACCAATCCAAATATGTTATCTCTGTGTATCATTGTAAGTAAAATAAAACAATTGGCAATGTTATTTTACAGATAAGGAGTTGTATGCCTGGATGAAGTGTGTGAAGGGACAGCCTCATGATCACAAACACCTGATGCCGACACAAATTATTCCAGGCTCTGGTAAGACCTCCTGTGAACAAGCAAGATGTGTTTTTCTCCCAGGTCTTTCTGTGAAGAGAGGCCCCAGTAGCTTCTTGAAACTTCTAATTTGGCATATAGAAATCTGCAAATGGTGTCAAATCATCGCAGGAAGGCAAGTGATTCTGGGCAGCTGAACAGTGAGGGCTGCAGATGAAGAAGAGAGGAGGAGATGCAGGCTGACAGGTGTCTGAAGGGGCTTGGCGACAGGCAGCGTAGAAATTCAGGGCGTTTGGTGAGACTGTTTTGTACCTTGCCAAAGCAGAATGAAGAAGCCAGAATGTACTAATGAATCTGACCTCATCTGTTAAAAGAAAATTTTAGAACGGTGCTGTCAAGGAGCATTATGGGGCACCAGTTTAGGGGCGATTTGTTTCTCACTGTTCATTTATATCACATACTGTGAAAATTTGTTTTCTGTTCCTCCCTGCCCTTGGGGTAAAAAGAAAAAAAAGATTCACAGTTTTGGTTGGAAGTCTGATCGAGCATCATAAGGCAGAAAGCGGTGAAGGAGCTTGCAATTAATGAAAAACTGGCAGTAATCCTAAACCCAGTAAAGTTCAGAATTTTGCTTATATCCAAGCCTTATACAGAAGCATGGTTAGGTGTGGATATTGTTAGCACTGTTCTTGTAATCTCTGGTAGCACCGATACAGAGCAGAGAATAGAAAACCCAAATGTGCCTTTAAACTTGTTAAATAAATTCCCAAGTTATTTTAAGCTGGAAATACAGACCCAGTCATTATTTTTATGGTTTGTTGCATGTTAGTTCAGGTAGAAATAAAGGCTGGTTAGATTCCATAATATATTCAAATTGTGACGTTCCCCAGAACAGGCTCCATTCTGAAACTGGTTTTAATTTTAAATTGTGAAGTGAACCGCTCATCTGGAAATGGCACAGTGAAGACTGCCTGCGTAACCTCAGTTTTGTTCTTCTGTGCATATCCATTACCAAACAGCCTTAAATTACATGATCACATACTATTTTTTTTTGTCAAGACATGGCTCACTTCGGTCTGTTGTAGTTTGATGGTTTTATTCAATGAAGCAACACTGCACCTGTTGAACAATGAGGAGTAAGTAATGAATGGCTGGCTTGTTGCATGCCACATGATGGCAATGCAGAGTGACGTTTATGTAATTTATATTATTATTCAAAAGAGTAGCATGCAATTATTTAATTAAAGATCTTGTCTCTTTCGATGTGAGCTTTACAATAAATTGGACAGTACTTTTATAGTAGTTTTGAGTGTTAAATTTAGCATTTTTACTAGCTTATGTAAGGTTTGTGGGTAGCATCACAGTGCGTATTGCACAGAAGGCCACAAAATGATTGACAAGAACTGCTAATGTCTTCCTTCTTAATTGTCTTCTAGTTTTGACAGATCTCCTAGATGCTATGCACAATATTAGAGAAAAATTTGAAATTAAATCCCATTGTCAGTGTACCAGCAAGCAGAACACGCAAGCTGGCAAGCTCCCTGCAATGAATGGTGTGTCTCAGGTGAGTCCAAAATGTGTGTATACGCGACTGTATGTTCAGATGCTCTGTTACCTGTGGACTTTTGTATTTGAACAGTATCGGTCACCTTTTAGTTTGCATATGCAGTGTTTAAATGATATTGGTGTCTTTGAAATACATTAAGGCAAAGTTACATACTTACAAATCAATTTGTTCTTTACAGGTTTTGCAGAATGTCCTTAATCACAGTAATAAAATTTCTCTGTGCATGCCTGAGTCTCAACAGCAGAATACCCCTCAAAAGTCTGAGACAAATGGTAATACAAGTCCAAGGAGCGATGTGAGCACAGACAGCAAGTTAACACCCCCAGAATCACAGTCACCCCTGCATTGGTTAGCTGATCTTGCAGAGCAGAAAGCCAGAGAAGAAAAGAAAGGTAGGTGTATGCTTGATACTGTTATACCATGTGCATGATTTTGGGAGCACCAGTAATAAAGTAATTCAATGTACTAGGGAATAATCACTCTTATTTTCTGTTCAGCAAAAAGAAAAGATGATGCTCTTTTCCCCCATAATTTTAGTCTTGAAACTTCAATGCCTTCTCCTGGTGGCATCAAAATTAGTTACCAGAGAAGCCACTGGTGGAATGCATGTGTAATATGGCAGAATTTCCAGCTACAGCATGTCTCATTTGTGACAGGTACTCAGTCAGCTGCATGTCTGAGATGCTGAGGAAGGCCTTTTCATGGTCACAGTGTTTGTCTGCATTTTGAAGGATCTAGTTCATCCTCTGGTGTGTTTTCAGGTGCGCTAGTGCTACAGTATATTAACGAGCACTATAAAATGCAGGGTACCAGTGTTCCTATGCCTGCTTCGTGGTACACCAGTGTAAACTCCCAATGATTATTTCTGTTTTAGAGAACAAAGAGTGTCCTTCTGGAAAACATTCAAAGGAGGAGAAAGACCAGGATAATTTGGAGTCCCAAAACTGTAGAAGTTCCCCTCCAGCATCCCAGAACAATGAGCAGGGCTCAACCTTACGAGATTTGTTAACGACAACAGCAGGCAAACTGCGTCTAGGTTCTACAGATGCTGGTATTGCTTTTGCTCCAGTTTACTCTACAGGAACAGCAGTAAGTGTTTACAAAATGCATGTTTTTTATTTTAGGATTTGAAAATGTGTGACATTTGTTCTGGTAGTTAAAGCAGTGACAGGTGTATTGCCTTTTTTCCCCCCAAGTTTTCTTGAAGGAATTAGCATTTATATGTATATATGTGCATACGTGTTTGCTTTAAATATGTATATTTAGTGGTAATTGATACGTATAATGAAGAAAATGTGAAGTTAGATAAAGCATTTACTTGGCAACATGAAGGAAGATTCTAATATTTTGAGGTTTGTTTTAACTGTATATTTCCAACTTGTTCCATGTAAGAAAGCTTGTGGTTTTCTACACAGGAAGTATATAACCATAAGCTTTTAATTGACAATGAAATGTCATGCATCCGGAAAAAAAAGGTATCACATTAATTTTATTTGCTTTCACGTTGTTTAGACAGACTTTTGTTTGTTTTCTAATAGAGTGGCAAGAGTGGACGGACTATGCCAAACATTCTCGATGACATAATTGCTTCAGTGGTAGAAAACAAGATTCCACCAAACAGAGCACCAAAGATAAATGTAAAATCTGAAATAAAAGATGAGCCAAAGGATGACAGAAAATGTATTCAGGACGACGGCAACAAGTTGTACAGTGATATTCAGTATTCCTGGATCTGCGATAAGCATGTTTTGTGGCTCAGAGACCATAAAAACATTAATAACTGGAAGCTTTTCAAAGAGTGCTGGAAGCAGGGGAGGGTAGGTATTGAACAGTTTGGTTTGTAAAGTGACCTCAGTATGAACTCTGGAGGACGTGTTACAGGACAAAGTTTGTGTAACTCCACATTTGAAAACATGTTGTTAGCACAGTTTATTACAGTGGGCAAAAGCTAGACAGGTATATTCCACATACGAACCTTGTGTAGTTGAGACTTGACTTAACTGCTAGTAATGAATAAGGAACCACTGCTACAGAGATGGAACCTCTGAAAAGACGTGTCATGTCTTGGGTATGGTTGCTGTTGGTAGAAGTTGGTATAAGAGCTCAGTGTGGCCAGAGCCTTCAGTGTACATTTCAGATAGATTTGTATAATAGTTTTAATTCAAGGAGGTGTTTTCTTTATAATGGATAATTACTACTTTTTTTTTTTTTTCCTAACAGCCTGTTCTAGTGTCCGGTATGCATAAGAAAATGAACTTCAGCCTGTGGAAAGCTGAGTCAATTAGTCTAGATTTTGGAAATCAGCAAGCTGATATCTTGAATTGCAAAGACAGTATTATTTCAAGCACCAACGTCAAAGAGTTCTGGGATGGTTTTGAAGATGTTTCAAGTATGTTGTTTTGAATTACTATCATGGAAGATCATTATAACCTTAAATAATTAGCATGTATAGTTCCATAGATTCTAAACACAAGGTTAGAAGCTGTAATTTAAAGCATTATTTTGGATCTTAAGGCTTTGAAGAAATTGTAATTTAAGAAGAAAGCTCTAGACAATCTGTTTCAAGAGAATGTGATGAAAACTTCTATTCTGTACCTTTGCAGAATTCAAGATACACTAATATACCATCTCCTCGGTTAGGTCTGACTAAGAAAATGAACAACTTCACCAGTTCCTTAATTACTTGATTGTGTTTTGTGTCTTTGTTGAATCTCTAACTTGATAATCCTGTTTTACATATGAAGCTTTGATATACAGCTTAATAGTTCGGTTATATGTTTTAGTTGAATAAAGTAAAACACCTGTGGTTTATTAGTTCTTAGTAATTTCTGTATTACTTGCAGAACGACAGAAAGTAAAAAATGGGGAAACAGCACTACTAAAATTGAAAGATTGGCCGTCTGGTGAAGATTTCAAGGCTATGATGCCAGCAAGGTATTGGAGTTTAATATTTAGATATTTTTAAGTCAATCAGTTGGTTTTTTCCCTATGTGTAATGACACAAATTCACAAATTATTTTTTCTTTTATTCTCCAGATATGAGGACTTACTGAAAAGTTTACCCTTGCCTGAATACTGTAGTCCAGAAGGAAAACTAAATTTGGCTTCTCATCTGCCAGGATTTTTTGTCCGTCCAGATTTGGGACCCCGACTATGCAGTGCATATGGTGAGCATGCCCTAGAAGTGTAGCGGTTACCTCTTCCCTTAAAATTATATATGTCATTTGTTAGTGCTTGATAGAAAGCTGAGCTCGCTTAGAGGATAGTTACTGACTGAACGTTGGAGGAATCCTTTACTGACTGGGGTACGTGTACCTCAGCCATGAGAGTTTATATGCTTCTGCGTTCGTCTGTTCTTGTGCTGTTACAGTCTCCTGAAGGAGATAAATGATTAGTTACTTTTCACAAAGAGTTCCCATCATTAGTAATTCCATATGACAAAGGACTTCATGAAGTATTAGTGTTTATAATTCTAGTCATAAACAAATCTCAGAACTTTTCTTGTAATTTTTATCTGTTGTATATTGTACACTCCAAGATCTGTTTAGAAAAGATTGTTTCCCTCAGACCTTTTCCAGCTGCTCCTTCTTTTGCAAACAAGCTTGTTCAACTCTGGTTTACAAATTGTTTTAATGGCATAAGAAATGAGTTGTAATTTGTGGCATAATGGCTTTGATTTAAAAAAATAATTAAAAAACTAAATCCAGATGTCCCTTAAAAGGAACGCATTAAAGATAGCAATCAAGAATTGGTCTGAAGAACTGAGTCATTAATGACAGTTATATGTAATACTGCTCTAAGGCGTAGTGTTCTGACATGTCCTTTTGACTTGAGCATATATTTTTTTCACCTTTTAGAACTAAAATTAATTTTCCTCTTTGGGGATTTATTTTAAATAGGAGCTTGGTTTATAGCCAGGCATAAAATTAAGGCTTTGATTTCCTTTGTATTGACTTCAATTTTACCCCGAATTTTTATTTGTAACGTAGGTGTGGCTGCTACTAAAGACCATGATATAGGAACTACAAATCTCCATATTGAAGTTTCTGATGTAGTGAACATCCTTGTTTATGTTGGCATAGCAAAAGGAAATGGAGTACTTTCCAAATCAGGTAAAGTTCATTGTAAAAGGTGTAAATAGACTGAATGTGTCACTTTTAAATTTGACACTGCTTTCTTGAAGTGCATGAAGTACTCGCTTAAACTTGGGAGCTTCATTGTCTCAAGATTTGTCCACAAATAAATTCTGCCTGAAATACACTGCAGTTTATGCATTATGACATTGTATTTCAAACTCTTTAAATGTATTTAATTATTTATCTATTTATGCTATGACCTGTAATTGATGTTCCATTCCTGTGCTGGGCTGGTAGAGCTAAAGAAAGTTCTAACATTTATGTCAGGATGATGTATTTGCCAAACCCTCTGTTTATTCTGCTCCCTATGGATGCACTGTGTTTGCTTTATTCTGTTTGGGCTATAACGTAATTTTTCAGCACTGGGGAGCTTAAGTTGGTGTATGTTAGTTCTCTGTATGAGGTTCATTGCCTGTGTGAAAGTCCTTAAATCACTGAAATAGTTCTACTTCCTTTCCCTGCTATGTTGTCCTCTGATTCCATAATCAGCGAATGTAGACTAACGGTGCAACTAACAGAACTGCAGTGTAAGGTTTGCTGTCTTTTATTTGCTTTGGAGTTGCTTGTGTATGCACTGGTTTAATACCAGCAAAACTTCAGCAAATGGGGGGGACGTCTAATTTACTGACTAGCTGCTGCAGAACAGTGTGGAAAACACTACCACTACTACTGACTGTGGAAGAACACCTTTTTCGTCTTTTAATTTTTTGGTCCCAATCCTGCCTGTTTGTTTCTGGTAGGAGAAATGCATTCTAACAAATTTGAGAGATGGAAAAGGGAGTTTAAAAATTAAATGTGGCTTTCAAGGTAACTACAGCATGCATGTTATAACTTTCTAATTAAAGAAAATGAACAAAAAGATCATTCTGTTGTGTTCACCCAACTGTTATCTGCATAGTCTCGTGACAAATTGGAAAAGACGTTTTGTTTCAGTTCTTCCATTGTCTCACTCTTGAAAAATATTTTTGTAAAATGCTAGGAGTACTGAAGAAGTTTGAAGAAGAAGATTTGGATGACCTCTTAAGGAAACGGTTGAAAGATTCAAGTGAATTACCTGGTGCTTTATGGCACATCTATGCTGGCAAAGATGCTGACAAGATAAGGGAATTTCTGCAAAAGGTTAGACTTACAGTAGATATTTTATAAATATAATTTAAGTAACTGTTAAAGGGGGTGTGGGGCAAAACATCCAAACCCACCCGTATGCTGTGCAAGGTGGGAGGAAGCAAAATTCTTTCTTTTATATCCATAAATTATAATTGACCTGCTGCATCAGTCAATGAATGAAATACATAACATGGTATGTACTCATCTCTTTACAGGTAGTCTGAAGGTTCAGGAGAACATAAAGATTATTCTTACTCTTTTCTAATGTAATGTTCTTTTAAAAAAATATTATTATTTACTAGCATTTAAATGATAACACTTTTTCCAAATGCTTGTGTTACCAAATGCCGAAATATTTGTGAATTTTCCCATTAAAAACAAACAAAAACACATGCAATCCAGCAACCACTGATCTTAGGGACCAATCTTCATTAGCTCAGACAAAAAACCTGCCTTGTGTCTTAATGAACGTGAAAGCAATGGGGATAATGTACCCAAGGACAAAATTCTACAGCATGACCTACGGCACAGATATTCTTTATTCAGCATGTGATGAACAAGTCAGAGCCACCTTAGAACCTCCCAGGTCGTTACTGACAATGTAGGACCAGTGGTCACCATTGGGCTGTAGGCAACGATCAGTGCCAGTACATTTAGAGATACCGTGTTGGAAGCGATTTTCTGAGCCCTGCCTTTAGTGAGTTTTCATGTTCTAGAAGGTGGTATTGATGGATGACCTCAAATCGCCAATATAAAACTGAAACGGTTACTCAAGGAAAAATCACCAAAAGAAATCTTAACTGTGGCAGTAATTTAGATGAGTTTTAGCTGGTTAAACAAAAGGGGGCCATAAATGATCTGGAGACCAACATTTCTACCACAAGCAGGAAAAGCATAGGAAACTTAGCAGTAAAAATTCTCTTGGACTGTAAACCTGTATTTCAGTCCCATGGCATCTGTCCTCTGGTGACTCAAACATTTGCTCTTTGGCAAGCTGAACTGTGGGGAAAAATGAGCACTAAAGAACAAAATTACAGCTAATTCCAGGAAAACATGAATTGTACATCCAGTCTTTTCTGTATATTTAAAAATTTGATGCTCCTGAAGTAGAGGTGGTGGCTCTTAGGTTTGGACAAGAAAGCTGGGGGTGGCTGTGGTGAACACAAGGGAATGGGTGGTCAATGCATATTATGCAGAGTTTCTTCAGAGCAATTAAGGGGCACTGTGGAACTCGTGGAGCAACAGGTTTAAAACGGAAAGAAGTACTTCAGATGCTGTGTCACTAGGTTTGTCATTTGCTACCAGAGCTTGCCATGGTATCCAGGACTGAATCTCATGCTGCCTTCTTTTTTTGGTGTGGTGGTATTTCTGAAATAAGTAATTGGAGATGAATTGATGAATAGACCCCAGGACCACTTTGCTGTTAAGAAAGAAAATCTCAGTAAGTCATTTAGTACAGGAGATAAGTACACAGGAACAGTTTCAAGTTCTGCATCACATAATGAAGTATATTTAACATTATTATGAATTTGTTTTCCATGAGATAATTATCTTTGGAGTCAGGACAGATGGATTGGATATGTTTTTTGGTTGTTTTTTTTTTTTTTCCTGTAGTCACTGTGATTCATCAATTAGCAAATGATTAAGGGTAATACTTGTTCCCTTGTGGTTAACTTCATAAGAAAAGGTTGGCGATGGTTAAGTTTAACGCTTTGTCAGAAAGTTGTTTGTTTTATGTATTATTTTTCATTGTCCATCGTGAGCAGTACTGTAGCTTTGTAAATTAAGTATACTTAGGTACATGTACAACTTAAGTAGCAAAAGGTTCAGCTTCTTATAAAAGTAACTTTGGATCTTTTCTGTGCTTACAGATAGCAAAAGAGCAAGGCTTAGAAGTTTTACCAGAGCATGATCCAATACGTGATCAGAGTTGGTATGTGAACAAAAAGCTTCGCCAAAGACTTCTTGAAGAATACGGAGTAAAAACCTGTACGGTTATTCAGTTTCTTGGTGATGCTATTATTCTACCAGCAGGAGCACTTCATCAGGTAAAATACACAGGTTTAAAGACATACAGGATTAAATAACATAGCAAAAAGGTCATAAAGTAACTTTTTTCAAAAACATACTGCATTTGTTTGCAGGTTAGATTTTCTTACTGGTAACTGTTAGTGTATAGGAATGTGTTAGAAGCTCTATCCGTTTGTATAGGTAACTAGCCAGTACTAACAAACGACAATTCAAACATTTGAAATACTGTGTTTCTCTTCTAAAATGAAAAATGATCAGACTATTATTAATTACTTTTTCACTTGTTTCATGAGTAATTTTCTAAATAAACTGGTGCTAGTTAGGAGAGTGTTAAGTTAATCTGTCTTCTAGACCCAAGGTAACTTAACCCCTGGAGAAGCAGGGGGAAGGAACCCAAAAAGATAAACATGTAGGTGTCAGGTGTCCTCATGTTTTCTGCCTTTAGCTATAGGGAATTGTGGAGAAAGTTTGTATCTAATTAACGAGATGGTTATGCAACAGGGCTTGGGTGTTGGTTTTGTGCACCATGTTGAGTTCCTTTATCCACAGAAGGTACATCAATCACCAGGAGTTAGCACTGTCCCTTCAGCAGCTTTTCTTGCCATCAGGAGGGGTTCTGCTTTGGCAGAGCTAGGCTGATTTTTTTTCTCTGTTCTGTAAGAGAAAGTACTAGCAATAGAGCAGTTTCACAGAAAGGTACATGAATTTGTGCAGCGAGCTTTAGTCCTCCCTGCACATAATTCTTACTTTTTTTTTTTCCTCACAGTCTGCAAATTTCACCTCTTTGGTGGAAAGAGGAAGGAAACGTGATTGTTTACATGTGATTTTTTTGGATTTCTCTAGTCCGTATGTCCGTCCCCCATATGAATTTTGTCCTTTTAAAACAGGAAAGGGAGCCTGCTTTCTTGCTGCCTTGCCAGCTGTCAAGCACCAGTAATTAGGTAGCTGACAATCAAGGAATGAGGAACTCCCCTCCCTGCAGTAGGGGTTGTAAAGCATCTTGTTATTAAAGATTCATCAGTGATCTGCACTTGGGTTCAAGTGAGGTGAGGCCTTTCTGAAGACGCCACGGTTTGGTTTCTGATCTGCGGATCAGCTTCCAGCTCTTCTGAGCACAGGGGGAGCAGTGGCTTGCAGTGCCACCATGACCAGAGTGCTGGGGTTTTCTGCGTAAACAAGAAGAGATGAGTGGGTTGTAGTGATGCCAAGTGTAATGTCCCTAATCTGTCTGCAGGCTACTGCAGTTGCTTGTCCATTGAAAGCAACAGGTATCTTACCCAGAATAGATTCCTTCATTGAGTTTCACATGGCTGTGTTCACCCTGGATGATCTGTGTGGATTTGTTTGTGCCGAAAACAAATAAAACAAGCGAGCAAACAGACAAACCACAAATACTGGGTTGTAGATTGCCTTTCCCTGTGCCGTGTCTCCAGTGGGTGGCACTTCATAAGCCCTTCCAAAAAGGTGAAGGAATGTCTGGCGTTGCTGATATTCTTAGCTCTCGTTAGGTTAAAGCAGTTTGGATTCCCATAGTCGGCAGGATTTGTGTTGCGTTCTCCATTAACCTTACTCTGATCTCTTGAAACAAGGGAGATCATCCCAGATAGACTGAAAAGGGAACCCACAAAAAGTCATAAACATACTAGGAAAATTGTTTTACATAGCATGAGGCGTTTATATAAGGTATGCAGAATATAAAACATGAAGTTGTGGGACTGTTCCAGGCTTCCCTAGAGTCTGCAGGTTTCAGGGCCAAAAATAAGACCACTGTTATCTTTATCTTGTTGGCTTCAAACTCCAAACTGCTTTTGAAGTGGTAATGCTCTAGCTTCTGGCACCAAGGAGTTAATAACATGGTGTTTTTAAAACCATAGTGGGTGAAGCTGAGAACCTTTTCATCTTCAGTAAGTTCCTGTGAATCTGCCACGTAGGAGGAAATGAAAGCATCGTGTTCTTTCATGTACATGTATAGTACTCTTTATAGAGATGCATAAATACTGACCTTAGGGATCAGCACCAACACTTCATATATACAAAGCACATTTAAACACTTAAAAATAAGTCTGAACAAGAACACGTACCGGGTTAAGTTTACATGTTCAGCATTTCAGGTTTACATGTTAAGCGCTTCAGATTTACATGCGCATCATGAATCCTTCATAACTAAAACTGGATGACAGTTGATAGTAAATTTGGTGGTAAATTAGCATTTTTATTTGCTCATCTGTAGTGTTGTGGAACAGAGGAAATAAGGGCAATGTGTGGAGCTAGGGAGCGCAGTTGCCTGTGATCACTGTGTGGTGTAGTCAGACACTTTTATCCTGGAACCTGTTAGGTTTGTTGTCTCGTACTTATTCCGATGTGCTGGTCTAGAATTTTACTGCTCTTAATGTGGGGGAGGTTGTTTCGTTTTTTATATATCCTTTTTTTCTTTCCAGCTTCTGTGGATTCACATCTGGCTTAAAGTAACTTGTCGTTAGTATTTTATAGTAGCATAAACAATTCCTCTTGCTTCCTGAAAAAAAAGGGGTGGGGGGATTTAGGGTGTAGTGTTGGACTAGTCTCTGTAGGGATGCTTCCCTTAATGCACCTTGAGTGTTTCTCTGTAGGTTTTTGTCTCCTTGGCTGTACAGATAGAGGAGCTCAGAAGTGGCCTCTGGTTTGCTAATACTGGGGTCTCATTCTTTCTCCAGAGCTTGTAACAACGAGCCCTCAGCTCTCCTGCAAATGTTCCTAGCTAACAAAATGCCTTTGTTCTTTTGAAGGATACGCTCTTTCTGCAGCTCCATTCTGGGTCAGCCTGTATCACAGTCTTCCTCCAGGGATGTCCTCCTTGGTTTTAATTTGGTGATTCTTATCCAAATGTGCAAAGTATTGTAGTGATAAATTGAAAGATAGCAAGACTTGGTGGTGGAAATGTGTTGTTCAGACTAAAATGCAAAAATTGTTATAGTAGAACAGGTTATTATAATGCTGTTTTTTATAATTGTATTATCTTGATTAACAGCGGAATGATACATTGCAAAATGCCATGCTGCAGGTGATAGGACATCCTGGAGGTGTTAGGATGAGCAGGTACGCTCAGGGCCTGGCAGCTGCGTATGCGGAGCCGCAGGGCTGCACGCTAGCCCTGGGGTCTGGCCGTGCAGGAAATGGCTGATGCACAGCGGGAGGACAGGAGGGAGGCAGCCGAGCGGCGAGGAGCTGCGGCTGTGGGTTGGACCGCCCTTTCCTCCAGCCCGGCTGAGGTCTGGGGCTGTTCAGATGCTCATCCGTCTCCTGCGCCCTGCAGGAAAATCTCTGCTTCACGTGGGCTGAGGGTGAAGCCGCGCTCTCAGCTCAGCTGGAACTGGCACAGTCGTGGGAGCGCTGTAGTCCTCGCCCTGCGAACCTCAGGGGAATCGTTGCTAAACATAACTGTGAGTGTGTTGTGATAGCGGTTGGCGTTCTGAATCTGTGTAAGTGGAACTGCCTCTGGGCTGTCAGCGGGGCATTCCCATGTTAAGCACCAGCCAGGCAAGGTAAGATCTGTCGTCCCCCCAAAGACCGATCAGACAGGCGCTGGCTGGGAAGGTTTAAGGCACAGCAAAATGAGTGATGTGACAGCAGCGAATGCTGTCAGCTCTGTGATGAAGGCAGGCAGCGAGATGGAATTGGTAACATCCTGTCTCGGTGAGGAGAAAGTGAACGAGCTGTGTGGGATTTGCATGGGGTGAAAAGCAAAACAAGGGCAGGTACGGACTTGAAACAGGTGAAAAGCCTGCGAGGGAGGAGAGGGGGCTGGAGCCAGCCACCCATCTGCACACAGCTCAGACATTCCACCTGAAGCTCTAGGAAACTCCCCGAGCGCCTCGTGGTGGCACCTCTGCAGCTCTTCCCTCACTTGTGGCTTTTTTGCTCTTTGGAAGTTGAGGTCGTGTGGCATCAACAAGCCCTCTGCAGTTCCTGGATTGCTTCAGTTTTGATGCACACACAGAAGGAACTGCACTGCCTTGTCTTTCCTGATGCTTATGAGGTTGCAGAAGCCTGATGTGCAATGCTAGCATTGAGCTACATGTTAATCTCTGGGATTTTACCTGTAAAAGGGGTAAGCCACCTCATGAAGTCAGACACCAGCAGTGTTTCTGAAAAAGAAAATAATTCTAAAATAAAATGCTGTGTCCTCAGCTGTGTAGGCTGTGAAGGTTTCAACGTCAGGCATCACAAGAGAAACTTTAGACTCTACATTAAAAAAATCGGGATGTTACTAGATGCAAGCTTAAAATCTGCAGAACTGTGTCAGTAATGAGTGGGGTGGGATCGTTGTTTGCAAGGGGTAGGCACCCCTCCCCCCTCCACAGAGCTTTGCTGCTGGCAGAATCGATGTTGCACAACTTGGTGAGCTTGGTTAGAACTTGGGGAAGGGAGGCTTTTGACATGCTGCAGAAATGGTGTAATTTGTAGAGGTTTGAGGGTGAATCGTGGTAACGTGTATGATTTCTGAATCAGACGAGCAGGAGCTGATAGGTCACAACCGGGAAGCATTTCCTTCCTTTTTCTTGCCCTCCAGATACGACCTGGTGGCAGGAGAGGAACCTGCGCAGGTTCCTCTCATCAGTAAAGGAAACGTTAAAGGAAAAAGAAGTGGTTTTGTCCTTTGGGGACCTGTTGCTTTATCCATGGCTTCTTTTTTCTTTTTAAATATTTTGACCAGCAATTACTGGTCAGCGAGCACAGCAAGTTCTGCCTGGCCGAGTTTGGTGGCAGCTTGCAGCTGCCAGGCAGGGCTGCGGCTGAGTCGGGCTGTGGCGCCTGCGCAGCGTTTTGGAAATAGCTGCGCAGCGGTGCTACACAGCAGCAGTTCCTGTACGGCTGGGAAATGGGGGGAATCACACATCAGGGTATGCTGAAAAAATGTGGGAGCCGACTGCAGGAAGTGCCAGAGCACTGGCAAATGTGTCGTTGTTCGTGTGTCTTCTACCAGCAGCCAGCTTACCTAAGTCGAATAGGCTTAATTGCTCTCTACATGAAATGTATAAAGGCATCCTCCAGCCTGATAAGTATGTGATTTTAGGGATCTCAGGTCCCACTCTTTTCTCAGGTGTCTCTGCCAAAGAACAACCCCAAATTACTAATTATCACTCTTATTTTTATTTTGGATAGGTGCAAAATTTTCACAGCTGCGTTCAAGTAACTGAAGACTTTGTGTCTCCAGAACATCTTGTACAGTCATTTCATTTAACGCAGGAGCTTCGGCTGTCAAAGGAAGAAATCAATTATGATGATAAACTGCAGGTAGGAAATGAATTCGGCTCTGGAAGCTGTTGTGAAGGCAGGGCATGCTCGGGCTCATTGAAATGCGGAGCAGTGCGTGGAGCTACTTCCTCGCTGCTGTTCACACAGAATAACAATGAGCAGCAGCATGAATGCCAGGGTGTAAATGACTCTCCCTTGACTTGCTGTTTCTATTTATTTATTTCACGTAATGTTTTAAATTGTGTAAAAAGGTGTTTCCTTTTGCACTGACTTGATTCTTCAGCCTTCCTTTTTTTTTTTTTTACATCCATTACGCTTAGTCCTAGATGTAGTTAGTTTTAGGAGTTCCTTAGGAGTAAGCCTTACTAAAATGTCTGATGTTCTTGCAGGTTAAAAATATCTTGTATCATGCAGTTAAAGAAATGGTGAGAGCGCTGAAGATTCATGAAAGTGAAATGGAAGATATGGAAGAGAACTAAGCACTCTCTGCTGTTTTGTGTTAACATCAAGTGGAGGTTATTTTTTTCTAATATATGAACAGTATGCACACTAATTTAAGCTTCACAAACCATCAGTGCCAAGAAAATATAGTCATCGTATTTACTTGTTAATGACACTGCAACGGTAGAGCTTCATATCACAGCCACTGTGATTACGTGTTAGACTTGCAAACAATGGAGCAGCATTCTGCTGCCCTGTATTATAATGTACATGAAGTTTGTGAAATGTCAAAGATTTAAGATGATGTATTTATTTTTGGAAAAAAACACAAAATTCTATGCTATATTGTTGATCAAATGTAAATGTGACTTGTACAGTTTGCTAAAATAATTCAGATATTTTTCACTACATTGAGACAGTTACTGTGAGAGTAGGACACAAACACCAGCTATTGCCTGCATTTGGGATCTTGCTGAGTCCGCACAGCAGTCATGTCATAATCTGAAAATTACTGCCAAATAATTGTAAACTTTGTAAAATATAAAGTATATAAAGTAGAAATACAGACACTTCAGTATTTTATTGAAGCTATTCAGTGTACAATTAAACGTTTTCAAAAGGTGTAATTTATTTAAAAATTGTCTCATTTTGGTAAAATTTATGTGAACTTTTAAAGCTAAATATTAAACTTAATATGCTATGTAAATATATACATATATACATTCAATGATGTATTTTTTTAAAACATTGGCTTGCTTTAATTTGTTAAAAGTGCAAGTGTTACACATGCTTTGTACATTGAAGTTGAAAGGGGTTTTACATTTTCCATTAAAAGAACTTTATCAAATGTTGTCTCGTTGTGTTTGTTTTTCATGTTTGTGGCATATTTGTGACAGCCCAAGTCGTTCATTCACAGTAATTGCCAGTGCATCTCTGCTTCCGTGTCGCTTATTGTAACGCTTGAAATGTTCTGCCGTGGTTGATGTGCGCCGTTCTGCCCTCTCTGGGTTTGAAACAAAACTGCGAAGGGAAGTGCTGGAGCACAGTTCAAATGGCTGAGCCAAAACGACTCTCGCTCAGAATAAAACAATTTAAACATTGCTTATGTTCTGTCTTTAATAATCCAACATGTACTTTGGGTGAAGGGGGAAAGGAATTTCTACAGGAAAAAAAAAAATAGCATCTTGGCTTTTTGCAGCTCAAGTAACAGAGCAAAATAATGACATTAAAAAAAACACACACACAGCAAAATGTCTGTTTTTATTTAATAACAATAAATTTTGTTAGGCAGTTGAGCAGCATTCCGGCTCTTTGGGTTTGTCAGAAGAGCTAAATTGTACATAAACTTTTCAAATTATTCAAACTATCCAAATGTTTAGTTTTCTGTATTAAGTGTTAGACGCAGCCATTAGCTAGCTTGTTGGTTGGCTGTAAGGGGACAGTAAGTATCCCACTTACTGCTCTGAGGGTGACAAAGGCTGATATATATATAAAAAAAAAAGTAGCTGCATATGAGTTTTCTTAAGAGACAGCCTTAAGAGAGTATTTTAAGAGAAACAAAAGTGATTTGAGGCTCCACAAGTTCTTTGTTGAACGGGTTTGACTTCATTTGAAGCTGCAAAGACACACGTTGGGGTTAACGTTACCGTGCTTGGCAGCTGATTCTCGAGTTCATACCCAGTTACGTGCAGCAAATGAACTTAAGCTGCACATAGCACAGAACTAGACTGCTGTACTTCCTCTAAAGTTTAGCATGTGCAAATGAGTGAATTGTAGTCTCAAGTATAAATATTTCTTCTTTGAGTTTCGGTGCAGTACGTGAAACATCTGTGCAATGTCTGGAGGTCACTGCAATGTGCATTCCTGCTGCAGCCCGGCAGGTCAGATTCTCTTCCCCCCGCTTATTTTTCCCCACACAAAGCGCAATTGTTAGGGCACGGTCCGCGGGCTGTCATCACAGCTCGCTCTTTGTGCTGGGACCCTCTTTGTAGTGGAGCTGAATGGAATCGATCTGTTTCTCCAGCTACTGACAGAAAGCAGTTACTGTGTCTGTCCTGGCTTCCTGCTCCACCTCTTAACTGTACCCAGGTGCTTTGCTGTCCCGAACAGCTCATGGATAGCACCCGAGTGCTTCTGGAGGTCTGAGCTTTCGCCCCGCGGGGAACTGCAGGCTGCCCCTTCCTCCCTGCGGGACTGAGGGAGCGATGCCCACCTGGGGCTCCGAGGCTGAAGATGTGAATTCTTACCTCAGCTGGGATCTGAATGAGCAGCTGAACAGAGGCTAACAGTTACTTCCACCTGTGACTATTAAAGTTCTTAGTGGCCACCTGTTCCTCTCCCACCTTTGCTGGTGAATCCGTAAGTATATGACAAAGACATTATACTGCAAAAATGTGGTCGAAAGGAGTGGAGAAGCAGTGAGAATCCTCCCAGAGAAAAGGCAGCAAGATTGACAGGTTTGAAAATAAAAATCTCCTTTTGGAGAGAAGCTGAACTGATGGGATCAAGCTTCAGTGCTGCGTGGAATGTTGCACAGCCACTGGGGTAAGTAGATCTTTGCTGCTTTCTTAGCAAAGATAAGTTAGAAAGATTAAAAAAAAATAGTTTTAACTGCATAAATAGGATTTCTACGTAGAGTCACTATAGAGTTTATCTACTTGATTTGCTTAGTAGAGTTGATGTGAAGTAAATTGATGGTTGGTTATGTCAGGTAGTTTGAAAGACATGGTGAATGGGTATATCCGATGGTTTGCAATGTGAAAAAACCACCTGATGCATTTTGCAAATCGCTTGCCGAATTGACTTTGTGCTGCACTTGCAGATGTCTATAAACTGCCCACAACAGTGACAGTGATTCCTCAGTAACTAACAGAGGGGAAGAAGCCAGGAGCGAGTGAACAAGGTAAACGTGGCACAAACTGAGCACAGCAGGGAGCGCTGTAAAGCGCCTCTACCATCAACTCAGAGACTGAAAGTCACATGCAGCGTGCATTAGCAGACCACAAAAAACTTTTAAAGGTAATGGCTACTCCCAGTACTAGAAAAACGGGCCAAAATTGTGTTACTTCAATTACTTGGTTTCCCAAACTTAGTTTATTCAGTGTCTTAAGATTTCTGGCTCCTTCACAATGAAGTTAAGCTCCCCGTTCCTATACAGGAAATCAGTGCAGGAAGCAGAGTTAGCGTTAAGGCCAGTACAGAGTGAGATTGTCTTAGCTGATGTCTGAGACTGAAAGTGTCTGTGTGTGTGTAAGGGATTGTTTGAGATTAGCTTTTTCCTCTTGACCATTTCTGTGTTCTCTGAGGCTGCAATGGTGGGCATGTTCTTCTCACCTTCCTTTCCCAAAAACTTTTTAGGAGGTTCTCTGGTCTGAACAGTTCTAGTGTTGCCAAAAGCACTCAACGATTACAGCTGCAGCTGTCTGGAGGAACACTGTCAACTTCTAGAACAAGAACACGAAGTACTATGTTGTCTTTTTACCACCTTCCTATTCAGAACAAGCTCTCTTGATCTACTTTGCTCTCCATGAAACTTCCTTTCTCTTTTTTTTTTTTTTTTTTTTTTCCCTGTCCTGTGAAAGTTCACATCTCAAACTCATCCAAACTGCAAATCCTCCTCTCCACGTACACCCTCCTGAACTCGCCCCTTTCCAGCTCCTTCTCGTTGCCGTCCAGGGTACGGCCGTATGTTAAATGGGCGCACTTACCATTGTAACTGCAGAGGTCACAAGCAAAGAGCAAGCCATCAGCGAAGAACAAAGCGGGGCTGCTGTGACCTGCACTATTTTGGCATGGATGGATGGCTGTGTACGTTGCGGCTCAAACAGAAGTTGCTGGATTACTGGAATTGCTGGCAGTGAAACTGGGCCCTGTTACACGTCAAACAATACGGGGTTGTAACAATCTGATTTGAAAATCTGTTTACTCTTGCAGCTTCACGGAAATTGCTCAGATCTGCGTGTGTAAACCAAACCTCCATCTGATCAGCACTACGTTCTCATGCTCTCTGACCTTCTCGGTAGGTGGTAATTTTGTTCATACCCTCTCCCGTGACATCCTGTGAAGCCCTCTCCTGCTCTCACAACTGACAGCCTTCTCCGCCCAGCGCCCTAACTGGGAATTTCCCTTCCTTCCTCCTTCCACAGCCACTGTGCCCCGTTCTGCTGCTTTCCTGTGCAGGATGTTTGTGCTCTCCCCCACATCCGCACTGGATACGCTGCCTCTCCCTGTTGAGACTCTCACACTCGGGCTTTGCTACGCTTTCTCCTCCTAGCCCCCCCCAGTTCTGCCTCAAAGACCCTCAGCTTTCCACTGTGCTCCTGCTTCCACCTTTTGATTGCTCTTTGTTTGCAGGAGTGCCGTTGTCCTCCTCTTTTTGTTCCCATGATACGTGTGCCCTGGAGGCCAGGGGAGCACGCAGCGGCGTGGGGGCTGCTCTGATGCAGTGTACATGGCCACATCCCTTTCTTTCCATCTCAGCAGGGCGACCTAGGAAACTCTGACCAAGGGGCAAATGATTTGTAGCATTAGATGTGCACACAAACTAACCTCTGTACTTTTTTCATTTGTTTTTCTAGGTTTTGAAAAGGAAGTTACAATCTATATATAGCTAGTAGGAAAATGTTGCCTCAGAACAAATTGAAGATACGTTTTACCTGATGCGTTGTCTGCAAACAGTTGCATTTTAAATGTGGACCTTTCTCAAGCTAAATGGTAGACAGGACTTTTGTTGTTACGCATCAAAGTGAACATTCCTGGTACCTCCAACCATACCATACGCTGTATTCTTGACACAGATGCCTGTTCATTTTGCAGTCCCAGGGCATGTGATTTTATCATAGTTCTGTGCTTTAGCGGAATTAAAGAGGAGGGTTTAGTAGCTCTAAGGCAAGAAATCCCATATTTTTACAGCTCTAAGGATTTTATGTTGTTTAATCTCAATAATACCTCAACTCCTGCAACAAATAGGCCAGGGGGAACATTTCAGATGATTACAGGACAAAAAGCCTGGGTAAGTTTAGGCTACTTCTGGATTGTAAAACAAACATGGGAGAGAAAGGAGGTGTGGGAAAAGATGGCTGTAGCTCTGAGCCTTTTGGAAGCCATGAATTTTTTATACAGTTAAACTTCACATCACATTCGGGCAGAAAGGCTTGGTAAACATTGTCTGGCTTTACCTGACTTGTGGTAGTACATTACCACTCTGGTTACTGTTAGACAGTTCTACTGTTTGTTTTCTACAGTATTTTTAGTCTTAATAAATAAGGGATTTTTGTCATCTGTTTTTCTAGGCTTTTTCATTTTCCTATCTTTAAAGAACTCTCCTCCAATATGTTTTTTTCCCTTAAAACAGGGAGGATGGATGTGAAATAAATCTGGGTTTATTCCAAGCTGTGCCTGGAAGAGATGCTGTATTTATATGGCTGCCACCCATTTTCTAGAGGACTCAGATCAGATCAGATATGGGTTTCTGATAGGGCAGTGCCTGTCACTCACTGAAAACAGGTCAAAAGGAATTGCAGATGGCTGAAGAGCTGCCGTTGACATGAGAGTAGGAAGGAGTACATGGCCAGAGAGTTCCTGAAAATGAAAATGCTCTCGAGAGGAAGAGGTCACAAGATCCAATTTTCCCTTTATGTAAGTCCGAAATGTAAAACCCAACATTTCTATATTTTGGTTTTAGCTGTCATTTTAAGTATCAACTGGTGGTGCAGTCTGCAGATTTTATTCCCAGGAGACTCTACATTGCTTCCCAGCTGCCTTTCTTTGGTTTCCTGTTCTGTGGGGATACAGTCAGAGACCAGGTAATTACAATTTCTTTTCTGCGAAGCATATGTTGGCTGTATTCAAGAGGGATAATATTTCCGTGTTCCAAGACAAGAGAGGTTTCTGTGGTAAAGCCAAGTCTATGAATAGAAGTCAGTGTCTGGACACATGTTAAAATTGGTTCTTGGTGAGACACTTTGAAACGATGGACCACAGCATTTTTTTTATGTCCTATAAAACAATGCAGATCAGATTTAAAGCCCACGGGAACCTTTCCACTACTGCGAGAGGCTTTGGTTACAGCATATGCCCATTTATAACTTACCACGTTGTTGCTGCCGCTACAGTTCATGAAAATCGCTTTGCTTCCTTTCTGTACAGCATTCACATACTGCATCCTTTCGTCATTCTTGAAGGACCTGGGGAATAAGCAAGAACGGGGAAAGGTAACAGCGCGGAGAAGACCCGGTAAGAGACAAGGGTCTCCGTCTGCACAGGAGCCGAGCAAGGCGCCGCGCGGCCACCAGGTGGCAGTCGGCGGCAATGAAACGCCCGGCGAGGGGGCAGCGCCCGGAAGCAGGCAGAGCGCGGAGAGGAACAGCCCAGCGGGGGCTGCTCCAAGCACAGGTCTCAAAACCCCGTCTTTGGGAGAGGTGGTAGGAAAAGCCAGCTGTCCCTGGGAGGAGGGTGTGTAAACAGCAGTGCAAACTAACCCAGCGGTGCAGGGAAGGAAAAGCGGGTGCTGCTTTTTGCCATTTCACAGTGCAACCCAAACATGCTGAAAGGCAGTCATTTAAAACAGCTCTGAATTGTTGGGGCATAAACTAGTTGCTGATAGACCTTGAACAGAATTTCCTTAGATCTATCGCCCTGTATCCTTAAAACTTGTTCTCTCACAGCATTCTCTATATAACGTGTCATTATTTCAATGGACCATGTGACTGCTTAGCTCTAAACACATACCAAAACCTTCCTTAGAGAAGTTGATATTCTGTCTTATTCCCTACACTTGGCTTTTTGCCCAGAATTTAAAGCACTTTGCAAAAAGTCATTATTCAATGGGTTCTCAGCTGTAAGATGTTTTTTTCAAACGCTCCATGGTGCCAGGAGGGATGATCCCATCTGCTCCCACATCTTTCTCCTGGCAGGCTTTGTGGCTGGCTGACCACACCGCTGTGTGGAAGGGAGAGAGGAGGAGGCTGGCAGTGCTAGGGAGGGCTCTTTCGTCACCAGCAGCACGCGAGCTGTTCGCTAGGCCATGGTCTGACTCTGGAGTGGTATCACCTGCTCCACCTCTAGGATAGCCTGTGCACTGTACAAGAAATAGCTTTCCCCATGGCTCATGCAATGCTAGCAGTGCAGGAGCTCCTATCCTATTAGAGAACATCACATTCATTCTTGTTTCTGCACCACTGACGGGAGTCGTGTTAAACCATGCTGCCTTAAATTTGTTTTCAGCAGCATTCATGTGTTTAGTGGGCAGACTGCAAGAACAGAGTAAACAAATGTTTGAATTGCAAGAGAGAAAAAGTTTCAACAGCACTTTCAAAGGTGCAGCATAGAGTTTGCCTCTACTTTGGTGTTATTTCTACAGAGAAGTAGTTTCCTTGTTTTGATTTGTTTACGCAGAGATACAAAGGGACAAACAGCTGTGGCTAAAAGAACCAGAGGCGGCACCTGCTCTTCCCCTGCCCCCTGCTTAGACTCCTGATTCTTTAGCAGAGGTAGGTAGCCAAGCTTAAAATTGCTTCCTTTTCTCCTATAGCTGCTGTTTGCAGAGACAGCTGCCATGTCTGTCTGTAGCTAACAGCCCTGGCAGTGACATGAGATAGCTGCTTAAATAATTTGATTTCCTTCCCATGAGCACATGCCATTTTCTTTGCATTACTTACAGGAATAGAAACACTGTGCTCTCCCGACTTATTACCTGTAACAGCCAGCCAGGCAGATGACAGCAGAGAACATAACTCGCACTTCAGTGGGAGCAGAGGGCTGGGGCTGACCTGGGACAGGTTGCCTCACCACAGCTGTGCTGTGGGACCATGTGCTAAACTCCTCCAACAGGAAAAAAGACTTTTTTTTCCCTCCAGAAAGACTAGTTTCCTGCTGCAATTCAGTACGAGGGGCCTCCTCTAATGAACTCATCTTACCTTTGCTTCCATAGCTTTTTCTAGCCTGCAGTCCCTACTTCCCTTCAAGCAAGCACAGGAGACAGAGCAGGCATACAGAGGCATGGGGAGAATTTGCACAGCAGTGAGGTGTCCTTGCTGTACTTCCAGGCTATTCTGGAAAAAAAAAAGTACCCTTAGAAAGAGCAAGCTTACCTTGTAACACTCAAGAATAACTTGGACTGGGGTAGCTTGCAACACTCCACACTTGCCATTAATCAGTAACAGCTAGAGCTAACTTGTCCCCCAAAAACGCTGCCACCCTCACGCCCAGCGGCAGGAAAGCCTGGCTTTGGGTGACAGCGGGGGCTGCTGCTCCGGGGCTGGGCACTGCCGGAGCCCTGCTGGAAGGGGCTGAGCAGCAGCCCCTGGTGAGGAACCAGCAGCCCACATGGGTGTGCACAGCTCTCACAGCACAATTCCTTCAGCCCGGGGAGCCTGTCTCTGGGCAAACGCACGGTGCTCCTTCCTCTGAGACCTCACCCCTCTCTAGGTATTTAAGCAAGCTATTAGCAAAGTGACTTGATGTACACGCAAGGCCCTCTGAATTCATCCTAGCTTTCCAGTATCTGCTGACGGCTGAACACAGATCTTCAGGTGAGTGTTGTGTACTAACACCGTTAGAATAATTCTAAATTTGTTGGTACAGATTTAACACGCGCTTAGTGTCAAAACACCTTGGATTTTATTTTCATATCCTTTTTGAATCAGGTTAAGTTGTAAACGATTTCTTGTTCAATCAAATACTGCCAGCTAGAATTACTTCCATTCATGCATCACTGAAAACAAAAAGGGTATTTTTCCTTAAGTATAGATTTTTTAAAAACAATGACACTTTATACAGAAACCAATAGCTAGATTTGATGCACCCTGATTAGTTATGTAAACAGATAACCAAAAAAACCTCATCAACAGAACTAGTAAGTTGGTTCCTTCATAGAATGGAAATTTAAATCTCTCCTGATTTGAGGTTAACTTAGTCAGGAGTATAGAGTGTGGCACATAAATCCATCTAGGAAGTGTACAAATTGCACTGTATCTGAATTAACAAAGTTATGCATAATGAAATGCACAGTTTAAATTCATGCTAGAAAGCATTTTCAATATGAAGTGGCAGCCGACTGGCAACCATAACAGTTAGGTTCTGCACCATCATTTATGGCATTATAGATAACTATTACATATAGCATACTTTAAACCCCTGAAGGATTGTGTTACATGAAACATTCTCCAGGCAGTCATTTGGTTTGAAACATTGGGAGAAAGACTAAAGAGCTTGCCATCTTATACCAATTATGGTACCTTTAAGTTTTATGAAGTAGATCAGATATGATGTGTATTTCACAGTAACAAAGTTGCTTAATGCCTTTTCTCCAACAGTAGGATTGTGTTAGATGTTTCTGCCCTCAGGTTATCATTGTCCTGGTGGTTTTCCCTTTTCTTAGTTTAGGTAACTACATTGAGCACTTTTTTCCTGGTTTTTAACTATTCATCAGTCCTTTCAGTATGTCTTCAGAGAGTTCCAGCAGAGGGAGTTCAGGGGATGGGATGTCCAGGGGCGGAAGGTTGGGTATTGGAATGTCCTTTGCCTTCCCCGCAGTTGTTGCAAACTTTTGCCAAGTTGCGGCTGAAGAAGTAGTTTCCGAGTGTTGCTGCAGGCTCCACAACTCTGACTTCTCTACAAAGTCAGCATCTACATCCAACTCCTTCTCTACTGGAGATTTCTGGAGTCTAGCTCTTTCTGCTTTTAACTGCTTATTCTCTCTCCTTAATCTCTCGTTTTCAGCTGCAAGAAATTCTACATGCCGTTTCAAAGCTGCGATTTTGGTTGCCTGCTCTTCTATTATTGTTTTGTCGTCTTTAGGAGCTTTACTGCCAATACACGCTTCCACTGGCTCCTTTTTTTTCTGAAGCAGAAATAATAGCGTATCTGGGTCCCTGTCAAAGACACCCTGAACATCGTGCAGATGTTTCTCTGTGGAAGGGCTGTATTTCTGAGCAACAGGAACCAAGACATTCTGATCGTCAGATTCTTCAGCAGGTGGCTTAAAAGAAGTCTGAAGGTGTGCAGCTGCTTCTTTGTCAGCGTTCTGCTGGGCTTTCAGCTTTTCCTCTCTCTTTGCCCTTTTCCACCTCTCCTGGATGAGCAGTAACTGTTTCATGTGACTATCCCTTTGTAATTCCAGTGATAGCTGAGCCTGAGTAAAAACAAGATGAAACAATTTAATTGGTGATCCTTAATCCACCTGAATATTCATGCAAGGAAAGTTACATGCCTGTAAATATTTACATAAACAGCATCATAGCATGCCCCAGGGAGAGGAGGAGCCTTTGTTATTCAGACAGTAAATCCAACCAGAAGTGCTCTCTGCTTGTGCAATGCAAGAGATTCAGATATATCACCCAAATTTAATACAACTGCTGGTATTGTTCAGGAGTTAACAGTTAGTCTTTTTTGTGTGTGTAAATCACTAGCCAGACAGTGATAATACCCCTGAGCAGACGCACAAGAAGTTTAACTGATCTGTAACCAACACCACGAAAGAACAGACTGATTTGGCACACTGTAGATGAAATACTCAGCTCCTGTGTCCCAGCAAAACGGCCTAAGTGCTTCAGAGCAAAAGTTACCCATGAAACTAGTTTTATCACCTACGTGAAGGCACCTTACAGGCTAGAAACCATTGCCAGGGAACCCCTGGATGGGTTAGTAGCTCTCCTATCCCTGCTCCACATAAACTTGCTCTACAAAAACTCTGAAGGAAGACTAGCATCTCTGCACTTCCAAACCTCCCAATAGTTGCTGTGGATCTCAGAAAACAATGTGGAGTACAAGAGGGATACGATCAGTGAGGGCTCAGTATAACACAGATACACAACAGAGTTCTGGTGTCCACTGCACTTGGGTCTCACCTGCTCTGACTGGGTCAGCTTCATAGCTTCTGTAAGGTATGCTGCAGAAAAGAAAATTGATAAATATGTTAGGCAAAGATGTGAATGTTTCCTTAAAAGTTAAGAAACGGCTTCAGGCTGTTCATATTCTGAATCCCCACATTGAAGAAGCAGTCAAAACGCAAAGCATTTACCAAACTACAGAGGCTGGAAACACCTGCTGTTTCTCAAAAATTAGAAAAAAATCCTGTAAGATCATGTAGTCTATGCTACACCCTTGCCATGGCATCCTGTTGGCTGAGACTGCCAACAATTTGTTTTTCAGAGAAGGACAGGAGCTTAGTATTATGGCAGCCATTTCCAGAAAGTCGTAGAGCAACAACTTTTCCCACGAAGGGAAGAAACGCAGACAAGGACTGGACTCTTAACATACATGCATTTTAAAACAAATGTGGCAAGTAAAATCCTCTCTCTCATGATGCACCTGTGTTATTAAGTCATGCTTTAATTATATTCTTGATTGGGAGGTGCAGTCTGTAGTTCCCCATTTTTTTCATTAACTTCCCCTTCAGACTAAAAAAATGTGCTGGCTTAGAGGCAGAGCAGCGCTTTGGACTTTAACTGTGTCTTGCTAGTGCTGCAGATGACAAGACATAAGAAATGCTTAACCAAATTCAGGTTGTAAGATAATGATACAGAATCATCAACAAGAATCAAAACCAAGAAACATTCAATACCTTATTTGCTTTTGCTTTGGTATAGGTAGTGAAGGAAACCAAAAAGACAAGTCTGCATATCAGGATATGTGTTATCCCTCATTGCTCTTCCTATTCATAAATACCAATTTTCAGCGTCTCATTCTGTGGGGTTTTCTAGTATTTATGAATGGAAAGCAAGAATGCCTGGTATCTAGGCTACGATCTTCGGAGTAGCCGCTTATTTTTTCTACACACAAACCCTGTCACTGGAAATGTCCTACTTATTGCACAAATTAAGATTTCTTCCTTCTTCTTCTGCCAAGCACTTGCCACGCTGTCAGCCAGCTGAGGGACTCCACCACAAATAATTAAGCATGATTAGTTAAATGAACAGGTAGCTGCACAAAGTCTCGCTTCAGAGAGGCTGTCAGTCACTGCATCAAGGCTTGTGATGTGCTCTGCTGTCCTGCTTCGCTTCTAGGGAAGCCGAGCTCATTACTTGCTATTAGCTGGCTTGACTTACACATTAGGAAGGGGAAGTAAATAAACTTTTGTCATAAAAACTTAGCGTATTTGCTTTATCAATAGAAAGCACATTACTTCAGCCATGAAAGAAGAAAAAAGGAAGTGTAAAGCAAAACCAGCTTACAGTAGGTCCCCAACTGCACTTCGTACACGACACAAGGTGTTGGCTTCGACTTGAATCAAGAACTGCCTTAGCAGTGATAACCACCCCCAGCAAAATCAGCTTTGGAAATGTCTGACTTCAGCTGCTCATATTTGAGAAAATGTTTCTAAAAAGATCATTGATCTGGACTCAAAAACGAATTCACATGCGAAGAATAAAAAGAATATTTTGCAAGTAACGAGATGCTCCCATGAAACATGCAAATCTAGAAACTGATTTTAAGAACTGGAATGTGAGAAATATCTACTCACCAGCAGCTTTTTTGTGACAAGAAATTGCTTCTTCATATTTCCCTGCTGCCAACAAGCGGTCTGCTTTTCTGCTCTGCTGGTGAGCCTTAAAATTAAAAAGAGCAATGTCACAGTGAGGGTTAACCAACAAATGGATCTGTTTTTAAAGTAACTGGTGTATCTAAAAGTCTGATACCAATTCCAATTCTCAGGCCTTTACGCTCAGATCTCCCAGTCCCTTCTGAAATATATAATTTGGTTTCTTTTTTTAAAACTGCCTTACAAGGGTCTGTACTGTACAGGTAGGAACTGAAGTTTGTTAATGCGACAAAGACGGTGTGTACACAATTGAAGCTTTTGAAGCTCTCCTCCAGAAGTACATCCTCTCCTTCATAGGCAGCCATTCACTGTAGCTGTGTAGAAGGACCAATAGGCCACAGAAACTACAAAAAGCTGAAAGTGTTTAGGACCGATTTAGGCAGCAGAATGCGAGATGTTTGAACTACAGAGCTGGAAAATGAAATGTTACAGCCAATCCCTCGTTCGCCATTTTCTGCTGCCCCATCCCAAGCAAGCTTTGCTTCTCAGTTGAAGAAAGTGCACAAGACCTTGGTTGTTTGCAGCTTGCATCAATTAATGGAATCAGTACAGCATAGCTGAAGGTATCAAAGTCACGTCCTTGCTGTATGACAGTTAAGTCTGTACCAGCATTTGGAAGCTACTAATGCACACCACTAGGGTAGACTAGTGTTGCTGAAAGCAAGCAATTGGCGCAAGTATTTGCATATGCTTAGTGAGAAAGAATATTGCATAATGAGCACTGCAGCATTCATGAAAGCAAATCTTTTAGTCGTTACTGTAAGGTAGGAGCTTTGTGGCCCTTTCTCCAGGAGAATCTTTGTGATATGAATGGCTACAAGCACCCAACTGGCACAACTGGCAGTAACGCACAGGACGCACAGCTGCCTCACTCCATGCTGAGTTTGAAGAAAATAGATGTTAAGCACCAGGCACCAGCTCTATGAAACAACACGAGACAGTTAAGAAACCGAAGTGTTTGTCTGAGTCTACATTTTTAAAGGCTGTAGTCTCTCAGGACAGCCTTTACCAAATCCATGCTGAGGAAACTTGGAGGGGCAACAGAACTGAAGGCTTGCAGTCCACCTCTCTACTTCCATCTCTGCCCCGTAGAAATTCTCTGTTCCTTCTTTTCACCCAAACAAAGGCATAAAACACATCCAGCTTTAGCCATTTGGTGCATGTAAGTCACTGACTCCTTTGAAGTATATTCCAGGAGCAACGTAAAAATGACAGCATTGGTCCCTATCCCAACAAGTGAGAACAACTGGTTCCTAATAGGAATTACACTTTGCTCTGCTCCTGCAATTTTGGTAGAAACATCAAAGTAAGATAATCCAAACAAGGCAGTGACGTGATTCTATCAAGTCTAACGTGATACTTGTACTAATATCCATTTTAAAATGAAAAGTTTCAAAATGCAGATTAATTTGTCACCTTTGTCCTCCAAATAGACTTAACACCTAAATTGTTACAGTAAGTTCAATTTTCTAGCAGAATTTTAGCAGCTCTGACACCACGGAAGAGAATGACTTCTGCATAAAACACTCTTTGGAAAACAACTGTTCTTAAGCAATCCCTAGCAGCTATGTCACTGCATTTAGACATCGAGCTTTTCTACAACTGATTTTCTATGCTAATATGGTGAGTACTTAAAAAAAAAAAAAAAAAAAAAAAAAAAAAAAACACCAAAAACCTCCTTGATTCTCTACAAAAAATACTTCAGTCATATTCCTCTTCCTCATCTTCATTCAATCCTCATAGCACTGCCAGCATTCCTTATTTCTTCTGCCCTGAGGTTAAATAATCTCAGCAGATGAAGTGTTTTGCTATTGGAAAATCATCTATTTTATGGTCGTTTTCTATGGACTCCTACAAATGACATATGCCAGAAAGAGAAGCTTATTTCCCCTGGGTAAGAACAAATGAGTAACAGCTCATATAGAGCCAACTCCTCGGTTACTCATGGCAGGTCATTCAGTTACAAATTAGCACATAAAACCACCTGAGCTGGCTCCTTGCAAAACAATTTTTTCAATAAATTGATATTAGTACAGCTTCTTCTGCAAACTGCACAGGTGGGTCTAAAAGAAAGGGCAAAGGGAAACAGCTAGAGACAAAAGACTGAAGAAAGCAAGTCCAAAAGCCAAGGGACTGGTTCTATTTGTTAATTTCCACATACAAAAACTGATTGTTTTCAAAGGTTATTTTCATATGTTTTAAACAATTGGGGAATGGTCATATTCAAATCACTTAAGCACATGCAGATCATTTGAGGACAGTGAGTTGTTATTTCGTGTGTCAATTAAATTATTTCCATTTTCAATTAACTCCCAGTGAAGTTCAAGGGAGTCTGAAGAAGCTGGGCTAGACCATGAATAAACAAATTGGAAAAAAAAAACAGATCAGAGATGCTAGCAAAAAGAAAGGAGATTTTTTTGACTGCAAATTCAAAATACTTCTCTTGCTGTTACATCAAAATATCTAGATGTCAGGACATCTCATCCTGCTGCAGAGCACCAGCCTTCCCCAGTAGGAACAGGATCAGAGGAAAACCAGTGGTTCAGCACAGCCTCCTGTGAGAAAGCTAGGTGTTCTCAGCCAGTCATGGGGGAAAGAAATTCCTCATTTTGTATGTTTTCCTGCCAGCTTGACAAGGAAAAATTTGTTTGTTATTCCACCTCACAAATGCTTGTTCCAGTTAGTTGATCGTGCAAGGACCAAGGAATTTCTCCCATTTTCATGGCAGAACATTCAAAAGCAGCAGTCTGAAGGAAGTTGTGGTGCTGTTTCCTAGCAGCAAGTGATGAATCTGCAACAGAAACACTTGCTTAATATGCCACATATCATGGGTAAGCTTCTACATCTTGTCTAGTCTGCTGGTTTATTCTTAGCACTCAGTTACACTTAGACACAGCACCCAACCATTGTTAGCAAAGCTATTTTGAACTCAGTGGTCTGTATCCCGTTATAAAACTGGCAATAGAAGAATGGGCCCTGTATCATGCAGTGAGAAAAACGGCTCTCGAGTCTCTCCCCGGTCTGATGTCACGCTACAGGAAGGTGTTTACACCGACACCGAAGCTGCTCTGCTGGTCCCTAACAGATTCAACAGGACTGCTTTGATGTTGGTGCTGCTGCTGCGATGACTGCAGAAACAGCTGCTGCACAGCCGCAGAGGGTTTACGTATCTGATTTCTCCTTCCTCTCCCAGTTGCAGTGTTGGAAATACATGTAGGATGTGGTGTAAGAATAATTATAATTTCTTAACAAGCTATGGATTTGGAGGGGGGAAGCAGTTCAGCAACTACTTCCAGATGTCCCTCCCCATCCAGACGAGCAGGAATTCCCAGTAAGCAAATGGACAGGTGTAACAACTTGACTCTCCTAAGAGGAAACAGGTGTGAATGACAGATGACCAAGCTAAAAAGCTTCCTCAAGTTACTCCAAAGTATTTGGTTCTGAAGGGATTGGTGCGTGCCTTACTGAGTCACTTCAACCCCCCTGGATGAACTGCAGAAGCAGGTAAGGCAGACAGCTTTCCTTGCTTCCTGGCTGTAGCTGAGATGCTAAGGGGTGTTTGTGAGTCAGTACTGCTGTTCCACAGAAGTGCTCCCCTTTGCTCCTCCACCCAACTAACCTGAAGGTAACCTCTGAGCAACAGAATCAAAAAAATAATCAAATCCCACTCTAAAGCAGCAGGATAGGCATTTCTTTGCTTGAAATTTTCCTTAGCAGCCCTAAAATTAATATTTTTTTCCAATATAAAGTAGACAACGATGCACCTGCAGGCCACGTGAAACACAGTCACCAAGCCTGCTTGCCAGATTTTGTACTACTCTCAAACTTCAGAAAGAAACAAGCACAGTAACCTTCTTTCTAGGGAAGATGAACCACTTGACTTAAAGGATTACCACCATAGGATCCTAGCTTAAGCTGCTTTTCCAGTATGATTCTAGTTGATTGCTAGCTCTTACAGAGCTGAGAGTAACAGTACAAAAGCATGGTCTATCCTGCAGTACTTCTAAAGGGTAGAGGTCGTGCTACTCCCTTTCAAATAGGGAAGTCCACCACCCTTTCCTTAGAGCAGTAATTTGCAACAGTCCTTGTGTAGTTGAAATAGTATTGTATGTGTTTTGTTGTCCTTTGTTCTCAGAAGGGGAACTGTTCTGCACTGGACACAGTCTTGCATAAACTGTTAACCTTGCAGCCTTCTCCCTTAATTTTAAGGAGCTCCTTAGCAACTGATATATTATGATATGATTAGGAATTGCAGGTTACAGTGGTTTACTTACTATGAAGTTACAAAGGCAGGAAAACCCAGTTACTAAAGTAAAAGGGGCATGAGCAAGTTGGACTGCAAAGAAAGTTATGTGCAATATAACAGTCTGTAAATGTTTCAAGCTGCAACTGAAGTTTGCCACTAATGCCATCTATTCTATGCTATCAACTGTGGATACTAGTCATCTTTGCCAGAAGGGATCAATACCTATGCTTGCTTAATGCTGAAAGCAGTAACAAAGGTATTTTTCTGAGAGATGAGGGATCTGTCCAGTGGTTTGTTTCCTTAAGGATACCAGGCTGTCTTTCTAAGAATGTATTCAGGGGAAAGGAAGAATCCGAAAACGCACCTCGTTACTGCTTCAGTATTGTACCAGTGTGCTGACTGTCTTTGGTGTGGAACTGCACAGCAGCAGGCCATGAAGGGTAGGATGAGGTGGTGCCTCATTGCTTCCTCCATGCACACACAAGTGTCTTTCAAACCCATTTTCACCTGGAACCAGTGAACTTGGAAATGTTTATCATGACTCTTCTATTATTTTTTTAAGTAGATGGCTATAGTTTATTCGTGGACCAGTCAGGTCAAGTTTTCACAGAATCACAGAATTGTAGGGGTTAGAAGGGACCTTGAAAGATCATCGGGTCCACCCCCCTGCCAAAGCAGGTTCCCTAGAGCAGGCTGCCCAGGTAGGCACTAGCGTTCTCTCTTTATTCCATTCCACTCCTCAATACACACACAAACAAGTCAGAAAATGCTTGTATTTCCAGGCAATTACACTAAAAGCAAAAATAACTTAAAAAATCTTGTCCTATGACTTATGCTAAACAATGGGAATATATTTGCCACTAAGCCTAAAGAAAGGGCAACATGTAGCTTTATCAACAGAAGCAAGCCGCCTTAAAAATACTCCTCGTATGCTTTGGAGAAACACAGAGTTGACTACAGGAGAAACAAACAATGGCACAGCCCATTGTGGCTGCTCAACCAATACCACTAGCCACATGCTAACTCAATTTTGTGTTTTAAAGCCTGTATTTAGCAAGGTTGACGGAACGGTGACTCAACTGTAAATTACAAGTTAGTGTGACTATAGAGCAAATAAGTATGTGAAACTCATGAGAATGTACTCTCAATATTAACAGACTCCTCAGTCACTTTTATTGAACTGTAAAGATGCTGGAGTTCAACTCTATTGTAAGCAGCAGCATTAGAATTTAAATATATGGGCAGACAAACAACCAACTTATTGTCGTTTCGCCAGCCAACATTAATTCACTGAATAGCCCTAATTGGTTGTGCATGTGTTCCCAACCTATCCCAAATCTAAAATAAAATAGGTTAGTCTCAGTTCCTCACCATGTAAATGCAGTTAAGAGATCAGGCTCAAAACCAGCTTGCGCACAGTGCTCAGGCTAGGTGGAGTCTCCAAACCCCATGCAGGCACAGCTGCAGTTCTTTTCCTGATCACCTGCAACTTCAGCAAGCTGTGGTATCCTTTTTCTTAATGCATACTCAAGTCACCCTCATTCTCTTCCTTTTGGTCCATTTAATATGATAAAAGCACTACATACTTCAAGTTGGTTTTCAAAGCTGTTTCTCATCCTTACAGCTCCCAGCTGCTTTGGTAATGCTTTTCCCCTCTAGATAGTGCTGCGGCAGGCACACGCAGGTCTTGGTAACTGGAGGTATAAGCTAAAGATCCCACGGTCCCACTGCTCTGACAATAAAAGCAATCTGGGTTCCTGTTTACACACTTACAGCCCTAAACTGCATGGTTCAGATGACACAGCAACTGAGCTACCCTCACTAGGGACAACTGAACCAGCACCACAACTGTTTAATGGTAAACAGGCCATCTCTGGGCAACAGCTTCCAAGAGGTGGGGCAGAAAGGCTTCAGCGAGTGCTTCAGCCTGCTGCTTCCGCAGGCCTCTGGCAGACCGCTTCGTTTTGGCCTTTCAGACTCATGTCAAGTGTGCTTACTCAGAGCTGAACCGCGTGGCTCACTGATACACATGTACCCTGCCTGTGATGCCAGCGTGACACAGCAGAAAGGAACTGCTGGTAGCTACCCAAACAGCACGGAGAGCGGGGAGGAAATGATGCTTCCTTCTGTCAGCCGCCTGTAGCTTAGTTGGTTACATTCCTGACTGGGAGCTCCTGCAAGGTGTTAGACCTGCTACGCAGAATAGGCTCGTGTTGTGCTTGAGGAGTAATGACATGAACACAACATTGAATGACCTGAATACCACATTGCTGAGCCTTTCCAAGGAGGCTAGTAGTGAGCAGGGTGTGCAGCTGAGCTTTTCCAGCATCACCTTGGTACCTCCATTCACTTTCCTCAGATGTACCAGGTACAGCTGTCTCTGGTTCATGCATTACGCTTCCCTTTGCTGAAAAGATACCCACGTATGTATCATGTATAAAGGGAAAGCCAAGACAGTGCTTCTACTACCATGGTACAAACAGACTTTGCTAGGCATGTCTATGTGAGACTCTTCCACTTTCACTACCTAAAAGCTTGTTTCCTCTAGTCTGAGTTCAGAATTGAGTGTATCTGCCTTTCTCTTTCATTTTACATTGAAAGAGCAAGCATAGCAGCTTTCAGGTTATGCTTTATTAAAAAAAGAAAAGGATTCAGTGCATGTTTCTATATATGAACTTGACTTTTTTTGTCATGTTCATCCCCCCCCAAAATAACAGAGGTATGGGGTGGAATTAAATCTCAAACACCTTGGTCCACATGGTGTCAGTCCTTTGGTCTCTGGTAAACATTCACAGATGCCTTCTTTCCCTTTCCCCCCCACTCTTTCATATTGCATATTCTGCCTGCTATTTTCCCCTCACCTGGATGTGGTATTCACCTCAGTTACCAAGCATAATGTAGGCCGCTGACTGGCAGTATAAACACCGTTGTATGATTTTCATTCCAGCCGCTAGTCCGTGCTTTCTAGTTTTTAGCAAAACAGCTTTTCAAGCTACCCTTGTACTTCAAAAAACTTACAGAATTAGCATCCACCAGATCTGGAATTTTATCTTACTATATGCCATATGAAATGCTATGATCTTGTAGGAGAAATACAAGGTAGATGCGGTATGGCTCCTTGGCATATGTCCTGCAGGAAAGCTGAATACCTACACAGTGGTATTAAACTGAAGTCCACAGAGTTATGAGGTTTTGGGTGCTGGACTCCATTCAGTGAACAAGTTTCCTTTTAACTTCTTGAGGCTGATAATATTTGCCTCACATTTTTACTGTTGTACTTCCAAGCTTCTGGTGGTCACCTGTGTGTTGCTATGCTTCTAAATGGAAAATTCTTCAAAGGTGTCAGGCTGACCCCTTTTTCTCCTATACCTAAGGCTAAAATAGTCACTGGATTTGAAACCAGAATACTTTACCTAAACCCGATGGCAGAAGGAATTGCCCCTACAGTGGGTAGCACATAACAGATGAAGTTAAGAGCTTCGACTTGAGTGAAGCTCTTCTCTTGTGAGACTTATCTTCATTTTTTTTCTGTAAAAGTTTTTTGTTAAGGAATGCTGACATGGCTTAGTTTACCACACTGAAAACAGGTGTTCAGCTGGACTAGATAACCACTAGATGGTTGCCTGCAGTTGCAGGGACTGCACTTAGTCTGTAGCAGTGTGAAGTTCCCTCGTATAACCTAAATACTGTACTCACAGGGCTGAGGAACCAGTTTCCCTGCTAGCAAAATGATCAGGGCTTTAACCCATTCTGTTGCAGTTAGATGACATTTGTCTGCAAAGCATACAGCACACCGTGGAGGCAGGAGGAGGGCAGGAGAAGGAAGGAAGGAAGAGGGCAAGAGGAAGAGCCTAAATGATCGGGTATCAAAGCTTCCCCAAAACACTTTCCTAAGGCGCTAATAACTGGGATCACAACAGACTTGGGAAGAGTTGTCTCAAATTATTCCTAAATGAAGTATCACTGGATACAATGGATACCTTGAGGACAGCTCAGTGGAAAATCAAATTGGCAGTTAGTACTGTAGCAAAAGCCCTGGAAAGGTTAAGAGAAGGAACGAAGGGGTTAGACTGCATAATTATCTGTGAAGCATGCAACAATAGCAAACCATAAAAATAAGTTTAAAAAAAAGTTTATGAACCAAAGTCCAAACTCTAAGAAGTTAGGTGTATTTCTCAACAAAGCCATTAGACTTGAGGGTCATCTATCAAAACTCAGTTAAATAAAACAAACATTAAGTTGTAGATATTAAGAACAACTGTGGCAAGCAAATCAGTATTTGTCAAGTGCCACCTACAGAAGGAAATCAGCAAATTACGGAAACCAAAATCTAATTAAACTTAAGAAAAAGAAACATCTTAAGGCTTTAATTAAGGCCAGATACTTTAATCCAAATTTCTTTAGATTTCTGTTCTCTGAAATATAGATAATGTAACTGAAGTCAGCAGAATATAGGAGGTACAGCATGCCACCTGTAATCAGGAAAGCTAAGCAAATAGTGAAATACATAACTGAAAGCCACTAACGTAAGTGATTAAGTGCAGTGGGTGTGCTACTCATGGACAGAAATGGAGACACTACTAGGGATTTCTTGTCAGTTCAGATCCCCAGGAAAATCAGGGCAGTCCCTCTGCTTCCAAGTATCCAAGACTAGATGCGAGCTTCAAGGGACGAAGTGAGCAGCATCCAAGAATTATAGCAAGTTCTAATGAAAATTTTTAACTCTAGAAAAAGCCATTTCACTAAAATTAGCAACCACCAATGCACTGAAAGAAGGAAAATATTTTCTACTTAAAACAAGAGTCATTGTTATCAGATAAATAAGCCTAACTGTTAGTGTGCACAAAACCAGTTAATAGCTTAGGATTTTTTTCCTCTCTTGTGTCCAAATGGTTTGGCATCTCTGGAAAAAGTTACGCTTTTCTGATCCACATGAACTAGAAGTGATCCTGAGGAGAGGCAAGAGAAGTACATGACATTGAACATTATCAGTAACTTAAATGAATATTCTTACACTGGAGAATTGGCGCCTCCCGTGAATGTTGTTACAAATATGAAATTAATCTGCAGAGAGGGATGGTGAATAAAAGAGTTTTGGGGAAAAATAAGTTACTTGATACAGCCTGAAGACAGTGAGTTTTTCTATGTAAGAAGATCCATGACTGCATTCTGCAGCAGTTTCAGGAAAAGTTAGGGTGTTTCAGGACACTTCTTATAATGGAGTAGGGATGTACGTGCTGACAACTTTGTAACTTTCTGTGAAGGACTATATAAAGCAACCTTTTCCTGTATCATCCGTTATGTCAAAGTGTCTTGATCTTATTTTTAGCCTGGTGCTAGACAAGTGTGGTAAGTGCACTCTACTGTTGTGGTCAGAGGATCATCTTTTCAGGCAGAAGCCAAGCTTTAGTCATACTCTTGTCACTCATGATTCCTAGTGCGTGGTCTCAGTAAAAAAAAAAAAAAAAAAAAAAAAAACTGATAAGTGGTGATATCTGCACTGCCACAAAGCCGATGCTTACAGCCATGTACCAGTGAATATCACTTACCATTTTCTCCTTAAAAGCCCATACACCAGATCTATTTCTAAAAGGGTTTCTGAAATGTCTATGAGCAGCAGTAGTTTATTCCTCCTGCATCACTGTACTGCAAGTTTGCCTGACTTTGTACTTGTCACATCACTGTTACAAGAACTACCTCTGTCCTGCTGCTCCTTATTTCGGGCACTTCTCTGTTATTGGGAGTAAGAAGTGACATAGACACTGTCCTGGTTCTACACCGTCAGTTCAGCTCTGAACAAGGCCAGCTTCCTGCCATGCTGCAGGCCCTACCTCCACGGGTGGTCTACAACACCCATTTTCCAAACCTTTCTGAGATCAGGGAGCAACCAGAAATACCTGACCGGCTCTGTCTGGGCAGGCAAGGGTCTGGCAGGGCTGCCGGCAGGCTGGCGCAAGTAAACTTTGGTTTAAAAACAGAACTGATGCAGATCTCCGAGGCTGGGCCGTGACTAACCCCTCCAGGCTGGCGGCGGCTCCTGAGGGCGGTACAGCCGTACTGCGGGGTGCTGCCCGGGCCGGGAACCGGGGCAGGTGCTGGGGAGCTGCATCGCTGTGCCCGAGGCGCGGCCAGCACACGACCTTGGCTGAGCCAAGGCAGGCAGCCGGTGCCGACTGACGGCCGGCTGCTGGTCACGGGCCGGCCGCTCGGGCTGCTCTCTGCGGGGCGCGTCCCTGAGGGGCTCCGCGGGGCGCCCCAGGGGCTCAGCCCCGGCAGAGTTACGCTGACTCGAGGACGGCGGGGCGCTTCCCCCGCCCAGACCGCAGCCCGGGGCAGCCTCTCCGGCGCCTCAGAGCCGCCCGGCGCGGGCCCGCGTCCCCTGCCCGGCCTCCCCCACCCCCGGCCCGCTGCAGCCGGGCCCCACGGCCGGGCCGGGCCCGGTCCCGGTCCCGTTCGGGGGCTGCGGGCGGGCCCCGCTCCCCGCCGCACTCACCAGGTTGAGGGGCCCCTCCATCACTTCCATGGACGGCGGGGGCTGCGGGCACATGGGCGCGGAGGCGGCCTGATCGCCGCTCCCGGTGCCGCCGGCCCCCACCGCCCGGCCCGGCCCGGCCCTGCCCGGCCGCCGGCGCCGCTCCGCCTCCGGCCCCGCCCCGCCGCCCGTCAGCGCCGGCCGACATCTCGCGACAGGGCGCGAGACGGGCGCGAAGCGGGAGGGGCGGTGCGCCGGGCAACGGCCGCCCCAACGGCCGCCCTCGCGCCCGCCCTCGCTGTGAGGGGGGCGCGGCCGCGGGCGGGGCCCCGAGCTCCCGCTCCGACCCCTTCTCCTCCCGTCAGGGAGCGGTGCCCGCACCGAGCCCCAAGGTGCGAGGGGAGCCCCCGGGGCGGCTGCTGGAGCCCCTCCAGGGTGGGGAGCCGCGCTGCTGTGGCGCCGCAGCCCGCTGCGGGTCTTCGTTGCCCTGTGTGAGAGCAGGTGGCGGTCGTAGCTAAAGTGCCGCCTGGCAGGTATGTGGTGGCAAGGCAGCGGTGGTAACCGTACGGTTAAGAGCCCTGGAGAGAGGCGTGAGGTGAACAGCACTGAACAGCCCACAAGCTGACCAGCTGAGTTACTGAGGGCTGTGATCGTCCCTGCCTGTACGCCGCCACTTGGTATGAAGAGCAGGGAAGAAAACTGCCACAAAGGGTTTGGGTGGAACCGAGGGTGGCCCGAGTCCCTGGGGACACCGCTGTGAAACACTGAAAGGGCCACGGGGCCACCAAAAAGAGGAGAGAAAAGAGAACAGAAGGTAGAGGGGGAGAGTGAGGCACCTAGAAAACAAGATGTGAAAAAACTAATTAGCAACAGGTAAAAGAAGTCCAGGACTCCCTTTGTAGATGTGATCCTCAGACATGGCTGGCGTCTGTGGTCTCGGAGGGAGCTATGTGGCCTGATGGGCTGTAGCTCGTGGCCTTGCCCCGCACCATGAGGGCTGGTGTTGCAACACGGCAATGCCTGCGGGGAGCGTTCCCTACACGTCTGTGGTTAGACAAGACGGTTTCTTCAGGCAAGGAGCTTCTGGAAGATACTTTGCTAGTTCCTGTGCTCATTTGCAAGAATTTATCGCTTAGTTTAATTACATATCACCAAGTCAGATCCTCTGTAGTCCAGTGTTTTTGACCTGGAGCCCTCTTACTGAGCAGTAGATCAGTAGAGTTGGTTGGCAGCAGTCATCAAAGAGGTAGTTCAGCAGGGATGGAGAAAAAAGGCTACATGGTGCTTCACTGGTGGCACTTGAATACAAAAGGTGATACAACTTAATTGTTTTTCTCGTACCAAACGCTCATGGTTCCCTTCTTCCTGTTAGCTCATGTACACACACAGACATGCACGCACACGTACGCTCAGGAAGAGGTAATGTTTATCTGTCATCTGTAGGAGTACAAATCCCATCTTGACCATCCCATGTGTTCACTGTTCCTCTTTGTAATGACAAGCCCTTCCCTATCCCTTACTCCCATGCTGCCTTGCCTTTTTCTCTCTCTTGCCAGTAGTGCTACAATAAGAAAAAGTCTGCCAAAGGTCTTTACATCTGAGCACATGACTTGGTTGTTCGATTGTTAATGAAGTTGCACTCAGTTAATGTGTCACAGTTTGCTGATTTTCTTACGTCTGTATGTGAGATCTACACGCTTAGCTGGCTGATCGTCCGTTTCCATGCTGCATTAATCCAGCAGCAAATTTTGATGATCTCGCTAACTACTATGTAGGATGAGATTTTATATACGCTGGCAGTTAAATTGCATACTGTCAAGCAGTTATTTCTAGCCACTCTATGAACTCTTTTTCTCATCTTTGCTGACTGAACAGCAGATGTTTGTTTGTTTGTTGTTAAAATCTATCACTGATCTGTTTGTGTATATTTTTGAATTTTGCGTAAGAGGTTTGACTCATGACAGGTAGCTGCATGGCTGTTTTTTGCTGTGTGCTCACCAGTTCTCCATAAATCATACCAATTTGCCAAAATAGATCATTAGGTCAAACACTTTCTTAGAAATAAAACAAACTAGTTCTGAGAAATGTTTTCCGTTACTCCCGCTGCTGGCTCAGGAAAGACATTTTGATTTACTGGGTTTTAAGAGACAGTCGATGTCCATTTCAAGGAACATTATCTTTGGTGGAAAAACGGAGTAAGACGCTGAGCCAATTTACCACTTGTGGAATGGGAGCTAAAGTAGTGGGGAAAGTTCTGTCAACAGGATAAAGGATTTAGGAGCCATATTGCTGAGGCAAGCCAGCATGTCACAGCGTGCCTGGTGTTCAGGTAGCCAGCAGTGGTCATTACTGTACTTCCCGTGAAGCAGGCAGTGACTGGAAGCCCCTCAGGAGACCCAGCAAGGCCTTTTCTCATCTGGCGGCTGTTGGCAGAGGTGTAAATTGGGCATTTTCCTTGACATCTGTGTTTCTTTTTAAAATTTATTTTTTCTCCTATATATCTGTGGTGGTATTATACAAAAAAATATGAAGGCAAATAATAAAAAGAACCCTGACAAGTTTTTTTTTGTTTTTTTTTTTTTTTTTGTAATCTTATGGTTTAAAAACTCCTAGTAATATGCAATTTGCTTCAGAACCATCAATGTTGGTGTTTGCAATGCTGTATTCAATGTAATTAGTTTCTAGAGGGTTTTTTGTTTTTTTTTTTTTTTTGTTTGTTTGTTTTTCTTTTTTTTTTTCTGATGAATAACAAGTACTTTTTGGCTTTGGCAAAATGAAGGTATCTTTGTGCTCTCATCCTTCGAGAAGCATCATCTTGCCAGTTTCTGAAGCTGCTGTGGAAGGAAAGTAAAGCCTTGACAATCATCTGTCTAATATTAGTTGTAATGGGAAATATTTCTAATTACTACTAGTTCGAAATTTAAATCGGTACAGAAGTTTTCCTTACCTCAGAGCATAATCTTGGAACACTGTATAGATCTTTATCCAAAATTCCAAGATCCTAGACTACCAGATGTTTCATGCTCATTCCAGATTGTCTCTGCTAACCTGCTTTGCGCCGGGCTGAAAATGGCTACCATTCTTTGCCAGTGTCTACAGAGTTGTTCTGAAAGATATGAAGTTGCCCTCCAGAGAAAATAGAACCATAGTAAGTAGTTTACTCCATTATCTGTAAACTCATCAATGAAAACAGGGTGATTATTTATTTTCATTACCATCTTTTCTGTGTTTTGCATGTTTTGCTCCTCCCTGGAGGCTGCCTGGGAATATCATGCTGACTGTATAAGTATAAATTAAATGTTTGTCTAAAAGAAGAACTATTAAAATGTGATTCTGGGCAGGATGTGCCTGTCAGCAGGAAGCTTCCTAAAATACCCTGTGTTTTAAGAGTGGAATTTTAGAGTAGGAGGGAAGTGTAGAATTGCTATTTACCTGTCTGATGCTGCTTTTGACACACATGATGATGAGCTAGCTTCATTTGACTGTCACCTCCTTAGGAGGCAGAATTCCTCAGCCCACACTTTGCTTAGCATTGACTACTTCTTTATTTACTCTTTGTGCCTTTGCATTTTATCTGGACTGTGCATTTTCAGTTAAGCTCTAGTTAAAGACAGGCTTCTCAGTCATGGCATTGTAGGAGGGCCCACAGAGCCTCCCACACAGTGCCTTCCTCAAAGAGAGATGGGGATGTCTCTTTCTTTGAAGAAGCACTTCTGAAACAAAAGGGATTCCCCTATGTCTCTGACAATTTATTTCCCACCACACATGCACAGAGCCATCAGACTGATGGACCTAATTCCATTTGTCAGGTTTCTCAGAATTAGCAGATTTCGGGATCACCCCGTCGACGTGGCGTGTCTCTTCAGGTTGCCTCTGGGGAATGCTTCCAAGGGTTTGTGGGCAAGGAACTGCATGAAGGAGGGCTTTGACAAATGTGGCTGTAGGAAACTCTTTCAGAGAGCTGGGAGATGTCTCTTGCAGAGAGTGAAATTTTGGAGAAGGTGTGAGCTAAATGAAAGCCTTTTCCCGCCACCTTTTCTCCTTCTTCCACGTCTCTTTGTATTTTGGCTTTTCAAGGTCCTCAGTGACTTTTTCGCTCATAGTTACATGTGGTCAGCAGTCAGAACCAAACCCCAAAACAGCGAGCCATTAAAATGGGCAGCAAACTTGCAACTGGAGTGCCCAGACATGAGAAGTTGTATTTTCAGAAGAACTTCAGCACAGCTTAGAAATCAACAACTCTCATTTGGCAATTTTCTTAGCCACCAGAGCAACTGAGAGAATTAGACACTTAGTCAGATTTGCCAGAAAGAAAGAACTGGTGAGTTAAAAAACAAGAACACAACCAAGACCATGTCTGAATAAATTTCCAGTCATCTCTACATAGACCATTTATTGAGAAAGATAAGAAAAGAAAAACTAAATTTTCATAATCCTGATTACATGCAGAGGATTGACCCAGATGCATGATTTTAGCTGTATTTATTATATTTAAACACAATGTATGCCTTCACATGTGTTTACTGAAAAGAGGAACCACAACTATTTAAATTAAATGCTTTTTTAAATATTACTGCTTAAAAAAGAAACTACTGAAATCCTGCATGCTAAGAAGTAATGTATATGACTGAGGTGCTCTAGAATTAATTAGGGCTCTTATTTTAGTTTTAGAATCAAGAAGATTTTTTCTCATTGCTTGCAGAATAAAATAGCTAAATCCTCTGCTTAGATCTGAAAGTAGTTTTGCCCACAGCAATCAAACTAATATTTTCTTTATAGCTCATTCTCTCTGTAAGCTTTCTACTTATTTCATTAGGCTTTAGATCAGGTTCCAAGTAACTAATTATATTTATAGTGTGATTTCTTTGCTCAGTACAACTAATTTAGGTAAAGGAGTTGGTGGGAATGGTAAAAGGCTTAGTGTATGCCGTTGCATCACTTTGTCCAGGTGCGAGATACCAAGAAAATTGTGTTTGTATTCATAAACCCTCAGTATTTAGCTGAGCAGAAGCTCAGCTATTTTCTATGTGGTGTGACAGCATGATGATGAACAGTAACAACTCTTTCCTTTGTCTTGGCGAGGGCTGACAGACAGCAAAAGTAGGCATCATAGGCCGGGAGTTTTAAAGTGAGGATGAGGATTCAAGCTTGGGGATGTGAGGATGTCCATGTTTTTCACTCGTGCTCCATTGCCCCAAGCTTTATTCCTAACATTTCATAACACATATCCCCTCCTACAGCTTTGCTGTAAAGCCACCACCCTCCCTTTCATCACTTTCCATTCCTTGCCACAAATACCCTCTCACCTATAACCCACAGGCCTGCCCCTGTTTCCCCAGCTCAGATCTGCTGCTCCATTTATCCCCATCTGTGAAAGGACTAGTGCTGCCCCCCTGCTTTTGTTACTGCCTAACTAAATGCAGCTACAGGCAGCTGAATAACGCTTCTTTCAGCTGACCCTATCCATAAAAATAAAAAACTCTTCAGCCCTGGCTTCTGAGGTTAAAAATGTTGGACAAAAGTAAGTTGTTTATCCCTTAGCAAAATAAAGCTGCATTTTATTTATTTTTTTTCAATCCAGTGAACATTGCCCATCCTGACTTCTCAGAATCTTTTGGGTTTGTTCTGTTTTTCCTCTCTCAGGCTGAAATGCAAAGGAATAGGCCCGCTTCAAGTTGACTTTCTGACAAGAGGCCTGGTATTTGACACAACCCTGTAGACTGCAATGCTTGATACAGCCCTGTAGACTTCAAGGCTATGTGAGATCTTTAAAAGCTGGACCTTGATGTTAACAGAGGCTTCTAGAGGAAGCCAGCAGTTTTTTAGAGGCCTGAACCATAACATCATGTTCGGGATCTAAACTTTACTGAGGACCTTGAATTACCTCTTTTTTTCTGGTATGTTTCCACTCCTGAGAAAAGCAAGAGCTGCAAGACTGACTTATAATATACTCATTCAATTAATCAAGTGAGAGTGAATCAAACCTTTCCAGGCAATTTTGTTTGAAGTGTCTGCACTCTTCTCTGCATCGTATGAGGTGCCAACACCAGTGGGAGTTTGCCTGCGGTAAGAGCTGTGGGTTTGGATATATTCTTCCATTTTTATTAGGTCTTACACACACAGGAATTTTGTGCTTTTTAATCTTGTAGCTGTACAAAACTTATCTGGCTATGAAGGAAGATAACTTAGTGCTTTCCTTTAATTATTCTCATAACTGTTCACATTATGTTCTATGAGCTAGTCACACTTAAAAAATTCTGAAGCCTGTTTTTACAAAAGGAAGGTACTTAACTGAAGTCCTTGCACCATAAGTGTAACCAGTATGAAACCAGTAGCTCAGCAGAGCTACCAAGATGCATCTATCAGAGCTCCTTCCTTGTCAATTCTACTTGGTTGTTACTTTCACTGCATCCATTTTAGCATTATAATTTCCTTCTTTCTTTCCATTTATCATCTGTATGCTTTTCCATAAAATACTGGAATGACTTCTAGCAAAAGCCAAGTGGTCCAAAAAAAAAAAAAAAATCCCAGCTAAACACATTACATATTTATTGCTCTTAATACTCGGGGTGTAGCTGCAGAATTGCCTAGTATTTATTAGCAGAGTACTTGTACTGAGACTTCCCTTGCTGGCATGCACGTACACACAATACACGATAGTCTTACACCCTTTATAATCTTTCAAGACAAAAAGAATTATGAAAGTGAAACCAGGACATGAAGAGGCAAACAGACTTTGGAAAGCTCTGCTAGCAAGTACTGTGCAATACACTACATTTTGTAATATGGTCAGCTGAACAGTTATACAGGGCTTATGCACACAAAACAGGATCCAGTGGTGTCTGACATCTTAGCATCAGAGTCTATCAAAAAATGGTCATACGGCAAGCATGTTCTCATTTTTACTTTTTAAGGCACAAACAAGTGAAATAAGAGAGCTATTTAGTATGTACTGTGTGATTAAGTCTGCACAAACATAATCATGGATTATAACACTGAAAGTTTAATAGACAGATTCTGCACTGGCTTAAAAGTGAAAAGAAAGCTGCTGTCTGTACCAGTAGAGACATACTCTCTGGTTTCCCAGGATGAAACCATCTTACATTTGCAGATCTAGTCTGTGAGCACCAACCCCCATCTGTCTCCCTGTCCATGTTCTACAAAGCAGTAAAAGCATCATTCGAGTAAAAATGAACTGACCAAGTGTATTCCACATGCCGGCCACCCTGCATCTCAGATCATAGCAAGTTTTTTACATAAATTGGCCTATTTTTTTCCCAACTGCAGCGAAGAATGATGTTATTTTTCACTACATAGGCCATCATCTTTTGGGAAAGGCCCTTCTGCAGAGTCTATGTTAATCCATGCTTTTGAAAGAACAAGACAACTTGCAGTAGAAGGAAAGAAAACATTCATATCAGTTACAGACAGTGGAATACTTTTGATGGATCTAATATTCAAGCTTTGGCTGGAAGGCAATTTTAAAAGAACCAACTAGTTAAACTTGAAATACTTCTATTTCCTCATAAGATTTACTTCTTAATCTGTAACTCTTCATAGTGAGTTTCTGTAACCATCAATATGACAGTACAGCAATATTGCCTCATCAGTCATGATTTACTTAATGTTTTCTGAATTTAGTAATATTTGATTAAAATTTAATGTGAACATATCATATCATGCCACATATATTATTGCATCCATTAATCAGGTAACCATAATAATGAAATGTCGGAAGATTGGATGAAAAAAGAGCTGAAGTCTTTGATATATGTTTGGCATGGTTTTGTGAGTGATTAACGAAACGATATCCAGTCAATTGTGTAAAGCTTCATTAATATACATTTACAATCATCTACGTACTGTATCATCAGATATTTTTAACCTTAGTTAAACTTGATTTTTTAATTTACTGAACGACACTAAGTATTAATAATCCTGAAAAATATGTAGTATTCTATTAACTCTCATAATGCCAGAATGATTCATAACGTGTCTTAATGCTTTTGTAACAAAATATGAACTAAAAATATTGTCAGTGTTAATGGATCAGTTTTGTTATAGGTGCAATAACAAATGCTTTATGCATGGCTCTATAAACCTCAAATTACACAATTGTATTAAAATGAATGTAAGGCAATATTTCCATCTACTTTTTTAATATGCAAAGGTAACATACGACCTGATCTAGCAGAGCATCTACGCCTGTTTGGTAGAGAAAGTGTTGAAGACAGTAAGACTTGAATTCATGATTGTACATATTTTGTTAAACATATGAAGACTTTCCAGATTTTTTAAAAAGTCTTTAAATTCTAAGGCTTCCACTCATGAAGCAAGTTAAGAATATCTTCTCCAGGTAAACTCTGAGAGATGTGTCCCTGTTTTCCTGACCTTTGTGCCAAAAAGAAACTAAGGCCCTTACCCTGGATCCGTGTAGGAAATTCCTTTTTTGTGATCTGGATCGTCTGTGCAGCTGGTTGTAGCAGCAGGAGTGCACATGTGGATCTTCAGCCATGTGTGTTTAACATGCAGAATGTTCCCACTGACTTGTGGTACGTCACTCATCGTATGGCATGAAGTACGCTTACCATGTGTTCTGGAATCCCGTGTTGATAAGCTGCAGCTGTTCTTAAGCCTGTTATTTGCTTCATACCTTTTTTTTTTCCACTTTTTTTTTGGTGAGAATTTCATTTATCAAGTTTTCATTTCTTGATTACTATGAATCATGCAGAATCCTGTGATTTTTTTTTTTCTTTCAGCAATTGCAGGTAGATATGCACATTTTTACACTACAATAAATTCAAAAACCAGATCTCTTCAAATTGTTTTTCAGAACACAGATTCCATGTCTTTATCATACTCTTTTAAGCTGTCTGTGATGTTAGACTATTTGGTTGCTAGCTGTAAACTGGTCTTTAAACTAAAGTATTACCACTTTGGAAGGCTGCTTGGCTATCGTTGTGTGGTGTTCCTCTGTATAAGCACAGAGCAATGTATCAGCATCCAGTCAGTACCTTTCGTCTTTCTTCAGCTCACTTGGGGACTCTTTCTTTGGTGGTGTCTGGTGGGTAAAAGCTGGTAGCAGCTATAGGCTACTTGGACAACAGCTTTGTTCTGAGCAAGGTGGATGAGCGTACTCGTCAACCTACTGACAGAGGGCATTAAGAACAGTCAAGCCAGGATCTGTGAATCTTCTAAGCTACATTCAGCTGACTTAAGCCCGTGCAGCTCCACCTGGCACCTGCACTGTTAAGAAGGTGAAATTATGGATTGATTTAAAAATAATGAAGCCAGTTACTACCTATTTGGTATGAATGTATTTGTAAACAATCTGTACACTGTAGCCAATCTTCCCTTCTGTAGCCTCCCTTTTTTGCAATTGACAGACATAAGTAAAATACTTATCATTTCACCTCTAAATAAAACGACACCGCCATGCTGACAATATTTTTAATACATTCTTTACATTAGAAAATCCTAAGTGCAAGTGCAGAAGCTCTGTTTAGGTGTTGTGCCACTTAATCCACATCATATACATCACATGCTAGCCTCAGCACCCACAGGTCTCAGCATGCGTCTTGGGTGTGCAGACTGGTGACAAAGAAAAACCTTGTGGACTTTCTTTATGTAGCTGTGAGGAAACGTTCAGAAGACACAGTGTGCAGAATTCTTTCCTGGGCTCTAGGTGGACTTCTGAAAATGAATTTGCTTCTGAGCTCCTGTCAGTTAGACTAACCATAACTCATTTTCTGTGGCTGTTAATCCTGCCTGTGAGGGGGTAGGGATAGTCATTTTCTTTGTAGCTGAAGGCAGGAACAGCATCATAACAAATAATGACTTTAGGATAAGCCTAAACAGATGAACTGCAATTGCAGTTGTCCTTCAAAATTAAGAACGAGAGGAGAAAAATGCAGAAAATATGATCTAAGCTAATATTACTTCCAGCTTTTGTGAGTGCTTTCTAGCCTAGGTCCTGAAAAGGCTTGCAAATGCTGAAGCAATGAGTGTTGAAACATCTCTTAAGCAGATTTTTGTTCATGTTTTCGCAGGTGGACACTACATACAAGCGTACCTTGTACAACTAGCAGGAGCAGAGCAGTGGGTTGTACGTTGGAGACCTGTGTTTTAACTTTTAGGCAACACAGTTCATCACTGTGAAATCAAATTGCATGTGACATAGTTCCATTCTTTTCTGTAATGCATGCTCGTTTCCTTTATAGCCATATATTTGGGCTAGAAGATAACCCTTCAGGGATTTGGTGGCTCTCAACAGTGTTGCATCTTCAATTATAGTTGGAAAACTGGTGTCAAGACCAGGCATGGAAGTCATGGGTAGGAACTCCTAAGAAACTACAGGTGGTTTGGTCATTTTCTGATGGAAGGGATGAGAAGTGGTTGTCTTTGGGAAAGCACTTGAAGTTATTTCCTCTTAGTAGCATCTGTTCTTTTGAGGAGTGAAAAACACTGGGATTATGCTGCAGCCTGGAGCTCTAGCATGTCGATGAGGGAGAAGGAGTCCAAATAAATTAACGGCTGTCAGGCTCTGATTCCAGCGACTGGGATTTTAAATGCTTGGGAAAAAATGTTCTAATGTACTTGGAAAATCATATCCTGTTTTGGCAAGAAGGAAAGTGAGCAGATCTGAGCCTGTTTCTCATAGTATTGAAGTATTTTTGAGACCTGGCTTTCTGGTGAGATGGAAGGGAGAGAACTTTCTGCAAAATTAAAAATGTTACATTCACTTGAAATGTGTGGCTTATTTATTTATTTATTTATTTATTTATTTTGATGGCAGAAGCTTCATACTGCTTCAATTTGCTGTTCTGGATAGGTGAGGGAGCAGTCAAAGGGGCTTGCTTTCTGGGATGAACTCTGAAGGTCAAAGTTGACAGTTCCTTGTTCTTAGGTTGCTGGAGTATGTAAATATTGGTGCAGGACTTGAGGGAGGGAGCAACATGAATTTTCCAGTGTTCTTGTCCCTCTTCTCTGATATGGTGAATTAACTTTTGCGATTTATTGTAGTTTTTCTTTAATACTATAAATGCAAACACCATAGGAGGGGGATTGCATATGGCAGACTTCAGCTTGCAAGTTGGGAATGATTTGCTCACATTCATACTTCTTAATTTTTATATTCAGATGCAGTGTCTCTCTGGTGGGCCTTTGAGAATGATGGGGAAATGCCACTTATACTCAGCTTTGGATATGAAGATGAATTTTGTTCTGTTCAACTCCCTTCCATTTTTAGAGAGTTTTATGTTTTTGTTTGAGAACCTAAGGGTGGTTTACACACAGGTGGCTTTTCCCTTCACCCTCGCAAAGTGGGAGAGAGGCTGCATGCAGCATAGGTTCTTGTGCACAGCACAGGTAGGGCTTGAGGCAGGTGTTGTTCAGGCTTCAGTTTGTTCATTTGAAAATGAGGGCACCGCTTTGTGTAAGTCAGGGAGAGCAAGGTGATGAAATGCTACTTAGCAGAAGGTGATTTAGTTGGGACAACTCATAGATAAGAATTCGTACAGCACACTCGGAGCTGGCCATTGAGAAATTTCTCTCTGTACAAACACACAGCTACTCAGAAGAGGGTCCCTTTGTGCAACACTGAGCTGAGTTACAGTACCTGAAATTTCAAATGACAAAGGAATCTTGCTGTCAGACTCTCTCTGCTGAGCTGCTGATACAAAGGGCTGTGGGAGGCGAGTAGGAACACCAAAGCGTCTTCAATTGTTATCAGATAGCTGTTCACAGAAAGGTCTTCCCAGAGTTTGCTGCATAGAAAGCACAACCCACACATCATTGTTATTCATTCGTTCAGTTTAAGAGGCTTGTTTTTCACAGATGTGCTCTTCCTGTTTGGCATTTGTAGTTGAGGATTGTTAGTTGAAGAAAAGTGTCATCCAACTATGAATTGAGATTTTCAGCTGATTCATGAGCACCTTTTGTTACCTACAGCATGAAAAGGAATATGGCTGAGTCTGAAATGTAGGTTAAGCTGTATTTCCACCCCAGTACATTATACTACTCTGGAAGGGTTAAAAAAAAAAAAAAAAAAAAAAAAAGAAAGAAAGAAAACTTAATTAGCAGTTATGCAAAAAAATCCTGCTCATTTTTATCTCAAATAAAATGAGTAAAGCAATTAGAAGACAGAGGTAATTACTACATATTAGCCTCTCTTATTCATGTGGAGGCTATATATAGAATATATATATATATGGATTTTTAAATAATTAACCAAAATTACTGTACATGGCAAGTAAAGTAAGCAATCAGTATGTTTTAGTAAGGCTTTCATGCCAGAAAATTTGCCAGACATGCTTAGAAAGAGTGGTAAAGCTTAGGAGAAGGGGAGGAAATGAATTACCTCAGAATAATGGGACCAGAGCCATTCATGAGTAAACAGCAGATAATTTGTGGAGCTAACATTAATGTGAGGCTTGAAAGTTGTGATATCTAAGTTAATGCTACAGCCAAGTAGTGTGATTGCAGATAAGCAGCTGTTTATTGTTGTTCCAGGGAATAATTATCAGATATGAGTTATTTCTGCCTAAATTTTCTTCATTATACAGGTATCAGCTCATTTCTGGCTTTAATAAAGGCTTCTAAAAAAACTAGTACTTTTTAAAGTAGTTTAAAAATAGTTCTTCATATCAAAGTGTAACTGTGAAAGCAGTTATGAATGGTCAGGTCTGAGTTGACAAAGCAGCTTCTGTGGTGCATTAAATGGGCTCTGACAGTCCCATTCACATCTGTATCTAGGAGTCCCGTCCGCAGGAATTCATGCTTTTCTGAAATAACATTAGGCAAGAATCTGGCTGCTCTTCAGAAGGTTGTCCTGGCTTAGGCCTCCTTGGATCAGTAATGTCTCGAATGGTAAGGTTATCTTTTTAATCCATAAAAACTGATCAGCATAGTGAAAATGCCCATAATTAAAACAAAAGAAGCCAAATAGCAGCGTTTTGCACATAGAACAGATTTTGAGTGCAATTTTTGCATCAGTGAGAAGCCAACATACTATCTTTGAAAACAAGTTCACTAAATTAAATGGAAAATAATTATTCTGAATTATTTAATTGACTTTTCATTCTCAAAGCTTAATTTATTTTTGCAAGCTTCTTAAACTGAAGGTCTGATTTTCTGTGAGCATTGCCAACACATGGGAGAGAAGCATCCAAATGGTAGAATGAAGCACCACAGTGACTTTTCTGATACTCTGCAAATCTTTTTTTTTCTTTTTTTTTTCCAGCCTATCTAATTTCTTTTCTGAGACATTTAGAGACCTCTTCATTACCATCACACAAGTCACTGTCCTCCAGGACTCCAAAGATGACTTGGCTCAGGCTGAGATTTGCAGGGATGGAGGCTACAACCTTCCTGGCAGGTGCCTCCAGCTAACGATGTCCTGTCCATCTAGGGGAGCATGGGCACCTTCAGCATGCCTCTAGTGCCAGTCAGCCCTCCTGTTACCCAGCTTGGGGTATAGCTGCTGTGCTTCTTTCCTAAGTACCCCCAGTGTGTGTCCTCCCCGTGCAGTGTAAGGAACCAGCCCAGGCATGCTCTCAAGCCGTCAGCCAGAAAGCCAGGATGGCCATGGGACTCATTACCCTCGCAGCAAAACATCAGACATCTTCTCAGAAAGGCTTTCCCAAACATGGAGAGCAGCTGAGAGCTTAAAAGAAGCCTGTTCCCTGATCCCTTTCCAAAGTCACCTCCTTAAAGAACCATCTCATAATGGGGACTGATTGCCTGTTTGATCTCGGGCGAGCCTCAGTTTTACAGGAAACCACACAGGTGCCTCAGGGCCACCGCAGCAACACTTAGGACTGGGAGTATTTGTGCATACATGGATTCCCGCACAGTATTTGTTCTGCAGTTAAACACCTTAAATAACCCTTGGAAATGATTCTGGCTGTATTTAAAAGTGGTAGCATAGCAACTGATTTTTTTTTGTTCCAAACAGTGAGGGAAGTGAGTTCTAATCCTCTTGAGGGTGCTGTTTATTAAAATTTCCACCATGGAAATTACCGAGTATCTTCCTCTTTTTCCGAAACAATTCTGAACTAATTGCAACAGAAACATTTTATTTGGTTGAGATACAGAAAACAAAGAAAACTTTTTTTTCTTTTTTCCTTTTTTTTTTTTTTTAAATACGTGAAGCTAGAAAATACATCAGCATGAGGTTTGCTATTGCATGTATTAAATAATGGCTTTATACAATGAGGTTAGATAGGAGAGGATATAGGCTGTTTGGAAGTTCTGTGTAATGAGTCATGAACCAATACTGAAAATCAGGGTGCCTTGTAAAGGGGCTGCAATCACAGCATGGAGATTAAACTGGGTTGCCTGGTCAGCAGTGTGGTGACAAGGTGCTGGTGTTCTGTGGCCCATCTGGGACTGCCCTTTCCTTTGGCTGTCGAGGACTGCACTCGATGGGAAGTGGTCTGCCTGTAGCCTGTGTTGCTCAAGCAGGGGAACTAAATCAAGGTTAACTGTCAGTTTAAATTTGGCTCTTAAACACCCATCTTAGAAAAGGGTAATTAGAGAGATTTTTCTCTCTTTTTCTACTGACGGTGTACATTTTCTCTGGCTCTTTATTATTATAAAAGGCCTTGTTAATATAAAGCATCTCTGCACAGAGTAGGCATTGAAGTCACAAACTTCATTTTGGTCACAGTAGCTTTAGCCTTAAAAATGCTTCTGGCTTCAGAGGGAGTACACAAAACCTACAATCAAATCTGAGTCTTGTGTTTTACTGTGCTGCATTGTGAGTCTTCCAGTGCAGCCAAATACGTACTCAGCTGTGTATCTTGAAATCTGTCGTTTCCCACATGAATTGATGATACTGGATTATTTTCACTGTATGTGCAAGATATTTAGAACTGCATTCTATTAATGATTTCTTTAATTTCCAACATGTGGAAGACGATTTGAAATCCTTTTGTATTTCCTTGTATTTGTTTCAGATATCCGTGACTCTGGAACAGCAATCACTGCTTTTAATGTCTTCCTTCTTTTCTAAAATGTTTTAGTGGTGTTCCCTGTTGCAGAAGTTGTTCATCGATGTTCAGTTTACTCACCATATTGTAACTGTGATTCCTCTCTGTTGTATTGTACCAATTGCCCATAAGTTATTCAGAGACTGCTTTAGGGAGGGACATGTCAGAACAAAAGTAGTGAGAAAAAGATGTAGTATCAACAGAAATGAAAATGCACAGTGGTCCCTGCCGACCACTTTAGATAGAGGCAGCTACGTTGATCATATCTACAGTAAACATGCTAAATATCAGCAGTAGCTTAATTTTAGAAAATTGGTTATCTGTCAACAGCTGGGCCATATCCAAATATATGGTAATGTCCTTGTTACTCTTCTGTTGTAACTAGGGTGCCCCTTTTCTCTGCACAGCACCACTGTGCCCACCCGTACAGGTTCTGGATAATCCTGTCAGCAAGGGAAGAACAGGAGTAGCTGTGACCCAGAAATAAATGTGTAGATGCTCATAGGTATGTGGCTGTAATACAGGACATTGTTGCGCACTCAGCCCAACTACCAGTGATCCCTGGAGAGTGTCAAAACCTGTCTGGCCCTGGATGCTCACACCTGTGCCAGGTCAAGGTTCTAATTCAGTGTTTTAATGTGGTCCCTCTTTTATTGTGTCACCTGACAGATGACCTGCTGAAGGTAAGAGCAGAAGGTGTCCGCTTTAGCTGGTGCTTAACTTCAGGTGCTTATGTAGTTATTAATGTTGCTATGCGTACTCCAAAACGGTGTTGAAGCTCTTTGGTATTTCAAGCCCATGCCATTTTGCCCCTTGCAAGTCCATGCTGAGGGAGAAATTTATTCCAAATCCGCTTCCATGTCCAAGTTCCAGATTTAAGTGGAATGGATTACAAAATGGCATGCAACTGTTTTCTAAAATTAAAATAGTTCTGTTTGTTTATACAATGAAATCTTAAAATTATGAAGTAATTATTATAAACTCTAATAAATTACTTTAGCTTGCAACACTAGAAATCCAGAAATAACACATTGACTAGTGCTTCAGAATCAGAAAATGAACCAAGGATCCTGGTTTCTGACAGACTTTGCTGTTCAGGAGCTCAAGGGACTGTTCCAAACGGAATGAGAAGAAGTTGGTAGGCACTGTCACTTGAAAAACAGGGGAAAGACAAACATTGAACCATCCAGCAGTCAGCAGGACGAGGGTGCTGGCTGGGTGTCAGCAACAGGAAGGAAGAGGAGAATAATCTCCTCTCTCCCTTGGCAATGGTTCGGACTACTTACCTGGAAAGACGTTTCCATTTGAACGTTTCAGTAGCCACATGCTAGTTGAGAGCAGATGATTAAAGAAGAAATCGTGTTCTGCTGTCTCAATGGCAAAATTGGCATCTTGCATCACTTGTCTTCGTAATACAAGCAAAAGTGAAAGTTTATAAATGCGTTTTATTTTAAGAATTATAAGTTTAGCTAAGCAAGGGAAAAAGTTTCTAATAATGATTTTGCTTTTTAAACTTGGAAAGGGGAAGAAAAGAATATGCTGAAGGCCAAATCAATGGGATTTTTATGTAAGAGAGGCATGAAAGATCTGATGGTCCAGCCAGATGATTGTTTCAAAGCATGGAGCAGGTACTTGTATTTTAGAAGCAAACAGTATCAACTCAGCACAGGAGAAGTCATCTTTAAAAAGGAGGCAATGTACTGTAAATGCTATAGAGAACCACGTAGTCCTGTAAAATGTTTGAACTTTAGAAGAGCGCATTAAGCTGTATTACAAACAGTTACGGAGCAAAATGAACCCCATTACTGAAATGTATGCTTTGCTGTCCATCCCTGTAATGACACAAGTCAGCATTGGATTTACCATAGAGATGCCACATAAGAAAGATTTTAAAACAATGCCCAATTTCATAAAAATGTTTCATGTAAAACCACACACTAAATATAAAAAGGAAAGGATTGTGTCCTTGAAGAGGCTGTGAAGAACAGAAAACTTCACGGATTCTTGTGTTTAACATTACTTTTTAATATCCCTGCATTAAAAATGAATGATTACTTTTTAATATTACTTGTAACCAACTATCCCCTACCGTATAGATACATTTCTTGCATGATTTTATTATATGCTCAATAATAGTACCTATAAGCTCAGATTTCTTTTGAATATAAATGATTGGAAACAATATCTACCCTAAAGCATCTTTAATGTCATTATAGATGGGTAGGAGTAAATTAAGCGGTATTTAGCCACCAAAGTCTTTAATTTCATTGCATTTGAGTAGGAGTTAGACATTATGAGGTCCAATTAAAAAAGTCACTAATGTTTTTACATCTGAGTAGGAGTAAATTAAACAAAATCACTCCTGAGCTGCTAATATCATTTTAATTGAATGTCATTCAGTTTCTAACTGCTGTTACAACACAGTAGATAATGAGTCAATCTCAACAAATCATCTGAGCTCCAGGTACCATGGCTACTAGGGGTGAAGGTAGAGTTTAGGGTTGGAGAGGGAAATTGTTGGAAGTTAGCAAGCTGACAGGAATGATAGCAGACCTGACATCTCTTGGTTGATGAGACCTATGTTCATCTAAAAATATCACCCTAACAAGAACTAATCTAGCAAGGCTGCAAGCCAGGTCATTATTTCTAGTGTTCAGACATTAAAAAAAAAAAAAAAGAGAGAGAGAGAAAGAAAAAAAGGCATTTATCCAGAAGATGCGATTTACAGAGTGAACGCTAGAAAGGCTAATTCCATTTATTCACACCTCATGAATAATTCATTGTTTGATTTAATGTTAATCTTGATGATGAGACAACGGTGAAACAATACTAGACAATATATAGACTTAAATATGTGAAAAATAAAAAATCATCACAAGCTTTATTATTTTTTGATCTATAACAGATAATATTACATTTTCCTCATACCTGGAAATCTTTTTACTTCAGTAAATAGCAGGTTTAAGACAAGCTGTGGCACTTTGTACAGAGAGTGTTAAAGAGACTAGAGTGAAAAATACCCCTCACTGGAACTTGAATTACTATAAAGCAGTAGATATTTTCCCCTAACAGCAGTTCAACCCATTACAGGATGCTAGGCTTCCATCAGGAGAAACTGCAGGGTTTTAAACTGGTTAGTAATTTGTGAGCATCATATTTGTTCTGATGTTGCTGTATGTGTACACTCCTGACTGCTAGGAGCAACTATTCTTTTAAAAATGCATTTGATGTAAGCTGGCAAAAAGCAGGGTCTTCTGAATGAAGTTCAACGCCTTGTTCCAAACTCAAGTTAGGTGCCGCCGTCATTTATAGTAGCACTTTTGTTTGGCCTATGCGATTTCACGTTCCTGTAGCTTTGCAAGAAATGGTGAGAGCAAAGATGTTGTTACAGTCGATGTGTCCACATGTATCTGGAGCTGCATTTTGCTCATATTTTGTGTTCAGAAAGTCCCATCTATTTTACTGTTTGCTCAGAAACTGCAGTGAGCTGACCGAGGAACCACCATCACTTGGGTATATAACTAAAACCACAGAGGGAAATTCTGTACTCCTGACTGTTTCTTTCTTACATATGGGACACCTGAAGAAAGCCCACTGTAGCAGATAGCATAGACCTGCCCTTTTCCTACTTCTTCTCTGCAAGACTGAGGCCCCTTCAAAAGACCTGAAACATACTGCTTGCTCTTTCATGGCTGCAGAATGGCTTTCCGGGAACTTGAGCATGCCCTGTTACGAAAGGTTGCAGGTAGCCACAGCAGCTCTCACTTCACCAGGGCTTCTCCTGCAGCCCCTGCCTCCAGAAGACAGGGCAGCGTAGTGGCAGAGCAGTCACAGAGGTATCCTGCTGCTTTGCAAGATGGAGTCGTCCTCCATGCCCTATTAGAATAGAATAGTTCAGCTGGAAGGGACCTTCAAAGGTCATCGAGCCCAGCTCTCTGACCTCTTCAGGGCTAACCAAAAGTTAAAACGTATTAATGAGGGCATTGTCCAAGTGCCTCTTGAACACTGACAGGCATGGGGCACCAACCACCTCGCTGGTGGTAAAGAATTTTTCCTTAATGTCCAGCCTGAGCCTCCCCTGGCACAGCTCTGTGCTGTTCCCCTGTGTCCTGCTATCAGTGACCGGGGAGCAGCGACCCGCACCTCCTTCTGCGCTTCCCCTCCTTGGGAAGTTACAGAGAGCAACAAGGTCGCCTCTTGGCTTCCGTTTCTCCAGGCTAGACAACCCGAGTGTCCTCTTCTCACAGGACATGCTTTCCAGCCCTTTTACCAGATTTGTTGCCCTCCTCTGGACGCTTTTGACTACCTCAATACCCTTCTTACATTTTAGAGACCAGAGCTGCACACAATATTCAGGGTGAGGCCACCCCAATGCTAACTGTAGCAAGATAATCAGCTCTTTTGACTGGCTGGTCAGTGGAGGTAACTGCAGAATTTCAGTTGTAGGATAGGAAAATTACAATTCCGTCTTGGCAGAAAGGACAGAATTTCCCAGGACCAAGGACACTGTCTTTTCCACTACTTCAAATACGATGCTTTGACGAAAATGGCTATTGTCAAACTCTGCTTCTTCCTGAGGGTTTCTCTTATTTAATTGTGAGGATCTCCATTGACTATCAATTATAACCCACTATGTGTCAGTCTGCACTTCTGGCATCTTTTACCTGTCTTGCAATAAATGGATGTCTGAACAGACATTCTCCACAACTCTCGAGCAGACTTTCTGTTTTCCAGTTCTCTGAGTTTCTGTCTCACTGTGTCTTACTGTCTGTACCACACCTTGTTACGGCAAAGCTTATCCACGTGACAGGTGCTAAGAACAATTTTATGCCTGCTTGGCGTGCACTACCCCGTACTAAGCCCCGTTGAACACCACTGTCTTCCCTCAAAAGCAGGAAAAAATGTCTTCAGAGCTGTTTTACTGCTTCGCTTTTTCCGATTACCTCAAAGCCACTAGAGTTGAATGTTATTTTTACTAGATTTACAGTAAATATTTTTTTCTATTCCTTGTTGTATGCACTCTTTTTTTTTTTTTTTTAAGCATCTTCAGAGCTCAGTAGTGATACACAGCTCTTACAAAATCTGCTGTGTTGCTGAGTATCCTAGAAGCTTGGAAACAGCCAACACTTGGTTTCCCAGACCACCACCAGCAGATTTATGTGCCAGTGCAATGAGTTAATGTTCATCACTGAAAAGCTTACGCATCCATCTGCAAAGCTTTAGAAGCATGCAGTTTTGTACTTCCAGCTTTTACTTGGAATAAGCAGATGAAAAAGAAGTAACTGTGTGTGGATGTGAAGAGGGAGGCAATCCACTAATCTCTGGAGAACTTCTCAAAGGAAAAGCTGAAGCTTGGGTCAGTTACGGAAAGAGGATGGGAGGCAGAATTGTTCACTTACGTAGGTCTTGCTTTTAGGACTGACTTTCAAATAAGCAAATAGGAGCAGAAGTTCCTGCTCAGGATTCAAGTCTGGCTACTTTCTGCATTCGCCTGTCATGTGTGGAACACCAATGGGCCCCAGCCGTGGATTTTGGTTCAATGTTCCCAGCAGGCAAGAAAGCAAGCTCTGTAACTTAAGTCTTAAGGCTTTTATGCAGGGTGTGTGAAGAAAAGTTTGAGATTGAGCGTGGGCTTAACTCTCTGTGTAGATGTATTGTTACAAACATGCTCTGGGACATACCAAATTATATTGTTACTTGCGGGAACAATGATGAAATGTTTTGACATAGCCTTTTGTCTTTTCTGTGTAGATTGCTCTTGAACATGTTACAGCTTGTTTTAACTAAGCTGTTACATAGGTTGGTTTTGTCTCTTGTCTGTGAAGTTCCAGTGATAGTACTGCAAAAATTATTACTAAAAGCCCTTATAACGTCTAGTTGGAGAACACTAATGACTCCCAAGGAACTTAATGACTTCTGTCATGTTCAGATTTACTAAGCAGGGAGGATTATAGTTATTGAAATGCAAGGATACAGATCTCACTTTGGAATACTGTGTAATGCCATGTCTGTGGTTAAGTGGCAATTTGTGCAACATTTCACATATACACACCAAGTTGTTCCAGTTGGTGTCTGTCTGTTAACCGCAGAACAACCAAACCTTGTCAAGAGGTCTAAGAACTACTGACTCAATGCTAAAATATTAGACCTGGATTTCGCTGCAGTCTTTTATTGCTACTCTTCTCATTCGTCCATTGTATTTTCAATATCCCAGAGTCTAATGGGTTTGTAAGTTGCACTTAGAGGCACAGATGGGTTCCAGGTAAAGAACACAGGTCTCTTATCAACGCAAGTATTGCTAGGGTAGAACGCTCCATGGCTGACAGTTTAGCTTGCAAGGACAGATGTTTGGATCAGTGAAGGAAAGTTTCAGTGTAGTAGAAGATACAAATAATAAATATTTTCATTTTTCTTCTCATGTCAATCCTGATTTGAACATTTGTTTCCCTGAATTGTTTTTGGTTGGTCAAAGAAAGTTCCTTAGCTGTTGAAATATCTAACCTTTCTGATTTAGCAGTCCTTTTGGAGGCCTTTACCTTAAACTTACACAGGTTGATCAAAAAAAATAATAATTCCTTTCCAATGGGCCACTTTAAAGTGAAGTATATGTGTTTCTTAAAAATGTCTAGGTATAATTATGTAAATTTAGATTTCCTTTTACTAATGAATCAGCCCTTTTCCTCGTGTGGCTCTTACAGCCAAGCACTTAGTTTCCTATCCTAGAAATATTTATATCCTTCATAAATGAAAAGTCAAGCTTTGCTCAGAGCCGAGGAACTCTCTCCCCTATGACTGGAACATGTAAGCTATTCTCAGCATGTAACACACAGATACCTCTGAAGTGTGTGGGCACAAAATTAGGTAGAAGAGCTCTTGAAAATGCATCTGGTTTCAAACAAGGAACTTTAATTTTTCTGTAACCATAAGTTACGGAATTTAATGGTAAGAGTTATATTTACAGTGTGTTCTTAGTTCTTGCTTTGAAGTGTGGCAGCAAATGTAAAAATCAATCTACCCATTGAATTAATCACAGGTGAATCCAGTTTGACCTTTTGTAAATGGCAGTACATTCAGTGCTAGCAGGATTGGTGATCTTGAGAGGGCTTGTTCACAAAGTTAGAAGGAAATCACAGAACTGGCTCTTTATGCCCTCTGCCCAGCCATGGCCTCCAGCAAGCTCAGAGAGTGAGGTACTGGTACTCTACGTCTGAACCATATATACCCTGTCAACTGACCTGCCAGAGCTGATGAAATTAAACTCATTGCAGGTTTTGCATTATTCTGACAGGTGAAAAAATCAGTCCAGGTTACCATACCCATACCATCTGCTGCAGGCACTCGATTTCCCTGTGTTTCAGAGCACTTTAGAGCTGAAGCCACATCAGGCCACCCTGAGCTTCAGCTGCGCAGTCTGGGTGTCTATGTGCTTGTGAGGTATTTGAGTTTGAAAGAAATCTGGACCATTAAAAGCCTTCATGTGAAGGACCTGGAGCCAGTGCTTGTGGGAGGGGGAAGGACTCACACTCTGTGGTCCTTGTACCTTGCCTGCTTGGGTGAGTCTGGGGTCCTGCTGAGATCCATCGTCCTGGCTGAGTCTCAAGGAAGATGAGAGGTTGTGGCTCTGGCCATGCAATCAGTCGTAAGTAGAACATTTTCTTTCTTTAGCGGTACACTGAGGAACACGCACACCACTAACTGCCCAGGTTGGAGCCCAGTCAGATCAGGCAAGCTCTGTGCATGTTCGTAGCAGAGGAAGGATGCCCTCAGGGTATGATTTACAGCTCTTAAGTTGGATGCTTAAAATTAGACAGTCTCTATGCATCTCAATAGCCTTTCCCCTCTGTATTTTGTGTAGCAACCTGAAAACCTGGCTGATAGGAATCTAATAGTTGCTGAGCTTGTAGGTAAGACTGGCTAGATGATCCACTTCAGGGATACTTGCACACAAATGTGCTGTGTTGTTTTTCATCAGCTGTGCCGGGGAGCAACAGGACTGAGACTTGCCAAGTCTGCTGCCCTGCATCTCTGTCTGTCCCAGGTACGCTGTTGTCAGAAGTACTGTTTGCATAATGCTGTTTTGTTCACCATCTTACAAGATGCAAAGAAGTGAAACTTTGTCTGTAATTTGCTACACAACATTTTGCCAGCAGACTTTGTGATCAGGCTAGAGAGTTTCATATGACATGGTGGTGAGTTTAGGTTTAGAGATCCAAAAGCATAGAAAAAGAGAAGTTTTTTGTAGGTTTGTCCTGATGTGCTTTTAAAAGTTACTTATTTGTGCTCCTTTAAATACAAATGCAAAATGGCCTTTCTAACCTGAACAGAATATGGTGTGGAATAATGCCCTCTGAGTACAAGCTAGGCTAAAAAAATGTTTGATCAAAATCAATAGTAAATCAGAGATGTAAATAGATCTGTTTGAAAGTAGGTCACAGCTTAGAGCTTCAATGTAGTTTAACAACTTGCATAGGAAAGTATGCACCCATACCTCTAGTTATTTTCTTTGATAGGATCTCAGATTTTACAGTCTGTCTACCCACGTGATAAACATGAATAGTTGCTGACTCCACTAATATCTTTTTTCTTTCTTTGAGGGTTAGGTAGATCCATTCTAGTTCAAACTGATAACAAGTTGAGTTCAAGCACTCAGCAACTCCAAAGAAATGTAGTTGTCAGGATGGGTTTCCAAACATTGGCTCCCCATGCACAACATGTGAAACTGTGAAACTTAACTGTTCTGGCAATCAGGTGGAATATGCCTGTGGTTCCCTGGTATAAACCAAGTAGAATAGACTGCTTAAACATCATGTTCTGAGTATCCTGGATATGTTTAGAACATGTTGGTGCCAGCTGGCATATTGCTGGTGAGGCTGAATACATGAGGCTGCCGTTCTTTCAGCGTCGTTGCAGCCCCACAATTCCTTCATCCATTTTTCTCACTCCTGTAATTGAAGAGAGGTGCTTTGCCTGCACATTCTTTTACCTTGTATTTCCAAAACTTGTCTCTCTTTACCAAGCCCCACCTTTCCTCCGGATTCTTGATGTAGGATTTTTTTTTTTTTTTAAGTTAAATTCAGGCAATTAGTTTCTTCTTTTTCTCAGCTAATTGCAGTTATGTTAGCCTCACTAATCCATAAGTGCCAGTAGTCTCTGAGATACTGGATCTCATTTAATTTCCAAAGAAGCATAAGAGAGCTAAAACAAGAAAATGTCACAGCATAAACAGACAACAGAAGGGAGGAAAAAACTAGATAAAACAGTTTCTTATCCTCCTACTTTACATTCATTCACTCAGCTATATCACATGTAATATCAGAGCACTACTGCCTCTTGAAGCTTACTTATCATAAGGACAGTGATAAGTAGATGATGTCCGCTAATTTGTACAATTGCACAAACTCAGAGAGAGATTTTACCTTCCTCCCAGCAACTATCACAGGGTTAAAGGTCCCAAAATTTGGGAGTAGAGGTAGTCAATATTACTTCAATATTTTTCCCCAGGAAATGAGACTATGAAATAAAAGCTATTTCTTAGGGGGAGGGAGTGAGGAGGAGGAGGATGATTTTTCACACAGTATTTGTTTAAAAAACATGGAAGAAAAGCTTGGAAACTATGAAAATGTTTCTTTTTTTAATGAAAAGTTTCATTTTTAGTCCAACTGACTTTTCACTTAGGAATTTAAATTGATTTAAAAAAATTGAAGTGGAATGTTTGAAAAATCTTGAAGGATTTTGATTGACTTAATCTGTATTGTTTCTGGGTCTCCATTTGTGCCAAGTTTCATCTTTTTATTCTGATTCCATTATTTTCTAAAAATAGAGGACTTATTGAGGAAACTTAAGTATTATAATATGAGCCATTGGGAGGAAGAGCTAATACCTCAGAGCTGAAGTTATATTACCCTATTTACTTGAACAGGTAGCAAAAAATAGGATTTTGCACAAGTTCAAGTTCATAGGAGTAAGAGTAAAAAAAAATGTATATGGGAAATTTCCCCGACAAAAGAAGAACTCAAAGAATTAGAAGACAATTTCCTTATTCATAAGTACAAGCCCCTTTCAGACAGCACGGGCTTAAACTTTTCACTTTTTTTAGAGGTGCTTCCTTTTGCTTCCCAGATTAGCTCCAAATTTCAGAGCAGCATTTGCTTTGAAGTGAGATAGGTTTTACTGTTTTCTACTAGTTAAATGAAAGACAGATCAACTTTGTGAATCTCAATCACAGCTAGCCCACTGTGAAGTTATCTGGTAGCTAAATTTAAAAACAAAAACAAAAAAATGCAACTAAGAAGAAAATAAATATTGGAGCATAACATTTAGAAAACTTTGACAACAGCACTAAGGCTTCAGATTTTGCTCCTTGCCTCTTATAAATACTAGTAGCAAATTCATTATAATTAAAAAGGTTAGTGCCAAGTTATTTTACAATTGGAGAAATAACATGATCCATTTTTCGGTGTCAAAGGCTTGGATACAAAAAAAAATTAATTTAAAACAAAAATGAACCAGACTATAGTGTATCGTAATGCCTTGGGATACAGCTGAAGAAATGGATTGGGTCACTGCCAAAGTCTGTTGCACCTCATTGACTTTAAGCAGAACTCTTGCGGTGGAGAATTTTGTTCCCAAGATATTGCTGGATATTGACAGTTTTGAAACATAGGTTTGGAGCTTGTGCATATATTTTTGTAATTTGTTCAAAAGATTTATGTTATATCATGCTATTTATTTGCAGGTATCAATATTAAGTTGACATTCATAATCTAATATTTGAAATATCATGATTTTATGGTGTTATATGTACTGTAGTTGTCCCTCAGGGCTGATACATATGATAGGAGCAACTTCTACAATCATTTCAAAAGATCTGAATAGATAATTAGAAGAGACAGTTATGAAGTTTTAAATAAAATATTTCCCTTTCAAAACCAAGATAAGAGAAATGGAATCTGTATGATAGGTTGGTTTGAACACATTTCTCATTTTTAATTAATATGTTTTAGTGTTCTGAAATTAGAATACTCTTATGGAACGAAAAATGCATCTGTGCTGCTCAAAACAAAAAGATTCAATTCCAAACCAAATATGAAGTAAAAATATAACAATAAAATATTGCTGTTTTTAGAAATTAATGGAATATTACAAACGGTGTGATGGAAACTTTGTATTTTTTCATTCAGAAAATGGGTCAAGATTTTGGCATTTTCCTTGCATTTGAGCTGGGAGCTCTTTAGAGATCTTATGGAGAAAACATTTCATTCTGGGTTGGAATTACAACTGCAGTAAGAGTAGCTCTGTGATTTATTCTTTCCAGAAACAGTGACCCGGTGGATGAGTAAGAGTGAATACTTAAAAGATATCAATGACAGCAACTGTAAAGGCAGTTCTTTATCCAGATATTCATCTCTGAACAGCAGTGTCGTGGAGGCGCTTTTTGGTTCATGCCTGCTTAAGGCATACCGCATCCACTGGTGCCGTTGATACTTTGCAAGCTGGTTCCCCAAAGAAAAATTGCATACCTGGAGTATTCTGATGCCTGAGAATCAATATCATGGGAGTCCCAGAGAAAGGACAACATCAGCTGATAGCCAAAATTTCACAGGTGAAATCTAGGGACAGTTTCTGATAAGCCAAAACACTAAATACCAGGGAATGAGAAGAAATACAACTTTAGTAGTGCAGTTTTGGAGGTAGCTATCTGACCGTGGATATATACATTGAGGGGGGTGGTTGCCTGCTATACTTACATTTTTCATCATAGAAAATTATTTTGTAGTCAATCTGTTAATGCTATACAAAGCTGCTTGAAGAATCGTAACTGTGAGGACAATTGTTAAGCACATAAGGGAAGATATTTACATTTGCAAGCCTGTGCTCTCATGGAAAGAAGCCAACTTCAGTGCAGTACTAATTATTAGCATGGAGCTGCTTATTTTTCTCATATTAATATATTTAATTCTGGGGAAAAATACTTTCTTTGAATTTCTTTTGGCCACTGCCTGCAGAGTGGGCCATCATGGCGAAGCTGACCCTTTTGTTATCTCCGCGGGCGAGATGATGTTTAAAGATCTTCAGCCAACAGGCTGTCACACAGCCAGCCAACGTAATCCTCATCTTGCTACTTCAGCTGGAGGACTGGTTTTGTGGTCATCCTCTACGACTGCAAAACTACTGCAGCAGAGGATGCAGCAGATGAACGTGGGATGAGTGCCCTCAGTGCTGGGGGAAAGGGCTGAGTACGTCCCTCCCCTCTGGGAGCAGTTCAGGGCGTTTAGTGCCTCTCAGGAACATGGCTAGTATTCCTGAGCAGGTCAGCTGAAAATGGTGATGATTTGTACAGTAGGATAACTGATAGGCTAGCCGTTTTTAGTTTAGGGAATATTTTGTGGCTTATTGCTGTCTGACAAGCAATATGAACAAATGCTAAATTGAAAAAGGCAATAATGTATGGAAGCTCACAAACGTGAGTGTCAATGGAAGCAATTCATTCTTTCTTGTTTGCTACCCAGCCACCTCTTCTTATGTTATTCTTCATGGCTTAAAGTCGACCAATTCCAGAAACAAATCAATACCAGGGAAATCCTTTTGTCTTCTGCTAAGGCAAAACATGCAAAGAAAGCTCAGTCAATATGTCTTTTAATAACATCTCATGGAAATGCCTGGATTTCCCTTCACGTTCTATAATTAATTGAGCTCCTTGCCACCCACAACGTATAGCTATTCCCCTCTATAATTCTCCTTTGGCTTAATTGTCATTTGTTTTTCTATTCTATTTGTCTTTAGCTTTTTTTTTTTTCTTTTTATTTTTCTTTATGGTGCTGGTGTGCTTTGTACTTAGTTTTATCTTTCTGTGCTTTTGCTTCTAAATGTCAGCATAATTTTTCTGCCTTATAATATTGGAGATGTTATAACCATCAATCAATCCAATAGAAGAGCAGAAAAGATTAGATACCATTTATCTGTATTGGTTGCCCATTGTAATGACCCAGTGGACAACATGAACAGATAATCTGTTGCTTTGATGGAAACTAATTATTCTTAAGAGTGACAGTGTAGAAATAGCTTTTGTGACATTGTTTTTAAAAATGATGACTACCTAGTCATTGCTAGTGTAAGGCTGCAGTTCTGTGCTGTTCCTCAATGATTTCCATGTATAAGCAGCAGGAAACCTCAATTTATTTATTTATTTATTTTTAAGGAAAGGTCCCTATTTGCAGAGACAAAAATATCTGACATCCCATGTAAAATGCCTATTAAATTTAATACAGAAAACACTGCACTAGCTGCTGAAAAGTAAAAGTGCGCTGCCATCTTATTTCTGTCGTGTGTAGTTGATCTTGTTGTTCTGTGAATATGAAGCCTGTTTTATTTTGACAGCTAATGGTTCTGCTAGTGTACCGCGCTGGCATTTCACCTCTTGAAAAGAAAGTTTCCTGAAGCTAAAATATATGTCTAATTGAATGATAGAATTAAAAGCAAGTGATACGGTTAAAAATAGCTGTTTCCATCCTTTCCAGGCACATGTAAATCACACAACTTTTACTCCATGTCAATTAAAGGACTTGGGGAAACAATGCAAAAAATAACTGTGCCTTGCAAAAACTTTGAAGAACCTCCTTAAAAATTGCCTGTCTGATGAGTTAGTGACGGGCTGGGTTCCTCCGTGTGTCCTGAAGCACAGTGCACTTGAGCTATGGTTGACTAGGAAGGCATGAGGGAAGAGCTAAGGGAATTGGGTCTCCTTGCCTCTGCCAGCAGTCTGTGACCTTAGATTCTTAATGCAGTTACAGGGCTGTGTGTGCCATGCAAGGGGTGGGAAGTGCTTGCATGGCAAGTACCGCGTGCCTGAACCAGCAGACAGAGCTTCCAAAGGCACAGGATGGCTAGCTGGAGATCGCTGCCGTATGATGAGTTATTGATGCATCTGGGAGGAACAAGGGGATAACCTTACTTACCTGAAAAAGGAAGGGGAGATACAAAGTTAAGCTGACACTCCTTGGATAGATGAGTGTTTTTTTCAGTACTGCCATTTGATTTCTGTGGCCAATGCAAGTAGGAGTATGTGCACTTCTGTGGTCTCAGTGGATCCAACAATAAATTGAAACGGCCAAAGAAATGTGTTGGCTATACAGTAACATCGAGGCTTGATTGCTGTGCCCTACTCTGCCACACCTCCTGAAGGGATGGAAAGAGAAAGCTCAGTGGGTAGGAGAATGGGCTTACTCATTCGAACTGTTAAAACATGCATATTGGGAGTACTGTATTAGCCAGCACTGGGCTAAAGTTGTTTTCATAAGAACTCTTGAAAATGTCTTACTTATACAGCTATTTGGAGTCAGGAGCAAGTGGAAGGTATGAACGCCTAGGCTATTACCTAACTAATAATGTAAAATAACCTAAATGCGTAACCTAACCTCATAAAGAAAATGAAATGCTCTGCAGCAGAGCTCCTAGAAATCCTTTTGCAGCATCCGAGAATTAAACTGTGGTGGTGTATCAGGATGTATCAGAGTATATCAGAATGGATGTTACAAAAGATTTCAAGTAGATTTGTGCAGTGAACACAGTACCTGGAAATCCATTTTTAAGAGCACTTACTTCAGGGTAGTTTCTGCAGTCAGTTCTCTGCTATGTGGTCCAGTCCACCTCTACTTTTTCCTTCCGGGAGTCTCTCTTCTTCCCTCTGTACAAGCAACATAAGCCTGTGGACTGAGGAATTTTGCTGATTGCTAGAAACTGTTTTTTTTGTAGTTTTCAGCAAGGTATGATTTAATCCTATATGTATTGTATTAGAATGACGTTCAATAGAGACATCTCTATATACATTTCAAATGCACATTTGTGTGAATATGGTTTTGGTTGCCCTTTTTTTTATTTCTCTTAGAAATTCCACCGTCCCTTCCTATGTTTTTCCCATTCTTAAATTCCTCTGGTGGTAAAGCCTGCTGTAATCAGCCCTTTTTAAAATACACACAAAGCAATCTGTCGTCTTCTACAGAGCATTTCAGATCTTTCCAAAGTGTCTGTCTTAGCATCACTAAAAGAAAAAAAAATGATGTTAAGAATTTCAAAGTTAATGATTAATCAGCAGTGTCTGGTCCTCATCCATGGGACATCTTGTAGAACAATCAAGCCCTGCTCTGTCATCGTCCTGAGCAGTGATTGCTTCTGCGTCCTATGAGGCATGAGGCACTAGGGATGAAGATGGAACACCTCAGCAGCTAATTAAACAAGGCAACTTACAACTGAAGTACATGCCTGGCTAAATAGGCTGGAGTGCAGTGTCTGTCAAGCTGATCTGTCTTTAAGTGCTTTGCACCCTTCACTGTACCTGGTTGAACATTAACATGCCAGATTTGCTGATTTTCACCGATATCCTGCCACATGCAGAGAACTAGCTGAAAGGAAGCTGGTATTTTTTGTAATGTAGTTCCTTGAAGCATTATCCTAAAAAAGGCATCAATCTTCACTGTTGCAAAGAAACAGCACAAGATGTTTTAAACATTTTGAAGGGAAAATGCACTGTCTGTACTTTCCTATTTCTCTTCTATTTCCTCACTCGCTGGGATGTATGTTTTTGTAAGAATTCAGAAAAGCAGCTTCTAAAGAAAATGAAGGAGTAAGTTCTTCCCTGCCCGTTCACAAATTTTCGAGCCTTGTCTGTTGCTGAACCATTTAAAACTCACATCTGTACATTTCAAAGGTTACCAGAACTTCTTTCTGAAGAGCCAGTGAAGATAGCTCTGCTAAATATGAAGCAATAAGAAAAACAGAGAGAGAGCTTTTCCTCAAAGCATTTTATCTTCATCTCCTGATCTTGTATGGATCAAAAGAAATACCTATGGAAAACCTGAAGTAAAATATTTGTTGGTAATAGACATTGAAAAAGAACTGGGGGGTTGACCAAAAATACAGGTGTAGAAGCATGAATGTGTAGGAAAAGTAGCATCAAGAAGCTCCAGATAGTGTGGTCGTGAATAATGAGCATCTCTGAGAGAGGACAGCAGAGATCTCAGGAAGGGATTCCAGAAATGAGTGGAAGTCTGTGCTGTAATAGCAAGGTGTCAGTGTAGAGAACAATATTTAGCAAATATGGCAGTAGCTACTGGTGTCTGGGCAGAGCTGAAAATGAATTTTTCCTTTCTGTAGGAAAGGTTGTATCTTTACCATTAAACAACCACCTTACATTTTCTGTTGTCCTTGGACAAGGGACAGTGTAAAACAGTTGGAGTATGCAATATAGGCCCAAGACTTGAAACCCGTTGGAGAAGAGGCTTGATTCTTGATGGAAGAGTCAAGATTCCTTGAAGCAGCTGGAGAGTTTGGAAGATTTAGGAAGAGTGCCTACAGGGGCTGACATAGGAGAGCTTTGATGAGAATTAGCATTGACTTCACAAATGAAAGAGTTGGAACGGTTTTGGGTAGGTTTGGAATGGAGGATTCTGACCATTATTTGGGAGTGATGTGATTTTTAAGGAACGAGAGCAGTTAACATGAAACGTACAGACAGCTGGTGGTTACATGCAGGAGAGCTGTCATGGGGAACTGTTTGATACGGTGGAGAAATGGAACAAATATTAGCATGAAAGTAAAAAGATTGAAAATGTTTGCGTACTCAGGAGCCCTTTCAGGGTATGTAGGGTATGTTCCTAGGGAATACCGGCAGTCCAGTGATGTTGTAATTAAAGACAGGCAACATTTCTGAGAGTTCACGAGTGATGCTGGGAATTGAGCCCTGGCTTCAAAAATTGTTTAGGCCACAGAAGGATCAGCAGTGTCTGAGCTGAAAGCAGGATGTTTTATGCAGAATATCCAACTGGTCCTTAAGCAATGAGCAGGCTCCAAGCCTTTCTCTAAGTGCCATGCTACCGTTCGTGCTCATTTTCACTTTTATGTGGCCCTGTCTTGTAGAGCAACTGAAATGGGAAAGTCGGAAAGTGCCTTTACTGCTGAGGAGGTGCTTTGAGGTGCTGTGGAGGTAGGGGAGGCAAGCATCTTGGACGGAGCCAAATACAGCTTTTGTGCATGTGGCGTCTGCAAGCCTCTGGCATGGAAGTGGGCAGACTGCATGCTACACTACACACCTCCTATGCTGAGAAGGAGAGTCGTACAGAAGGAATAGTCTTTGCACTGTTTGCCACAGAAGAACGCTCTGAGCTAGTCCCTTTCTGGGCACTTTGACAAGATTCTGGTTTTGTAGTGATAAATGCTCCTGAACAATTGTTTTCTGCCCCCCAGAAATTACTTGGGGTTTATATAAATATCTCAGTCCTCAAATGTCTATTTCTATTTATTTTTTTCAAAGCTAAGATACTTCTAAGGCTGCATTTGGTAACAGATCTTGTATAGAGAATGGTAGGTAAAGCTAAATTTTACTAAACCATTGGCCAATTAAGTACACTGTACAAATAGTGACATAGGCTAAAGTCTGGAAGTACAGATGCATCGTTGCAGTATTTCTTGTCTTAATTGTCTGTTTAACTTTTCTGTTAAATCAGTGAGAAAATGCAAATTGTCATAATTGGAATAAGATTGGACTTAATTTATATTCTAAGTAGATGAAGTGGTTTGTGAATGTTTTTCTGTATAAAAATGCCGTTTGAGATGTAGAAAATATTCACAGCAGTTTTCAGATACATGGAGATATTCCTGCTTTCAGTGTCGTAATTCAAAATGAGAAATGCTCTAACTGAACCTAAAGCTAAAGTAAAAGCATCTGGGGTTTGATTCACCCCAGTTCTTTCCTTTCTCTCTTTTTTTCCTTTTGGGGAGAGGAGAGAGGAAAAAAAAAAAAAAAAAAAAAAAACAGAAAACCCAAACATCAAATCCTCTTTGATACCTGTACTACATTCCTAAGATGAAACAGAGGCATAACAAAAATAGTAGCAGAGGATTTATTCCTATTAACATTATTTGGACTTTGCTGCTTGTTTTAAACGGGTGCAGAACTGGCACCAGGCTGAGCCAGACCACCTCAGACCACCTCTCTTTGTTCAGTAGAAAGCACCTTTCAAATCCGGTGATCTTTCAGCAGGGTTTTCAAAGACAGTAAGGTGTTTAATGCCCATGTATCTGCACGCAGGTGCGAAGATTTACCTAATCATTCTGCATTAGTGTAAAGTGCTGCCCAAGCCATGATGTATGGTGAAGTTGTCCCTCAGACTTAACCTTATACCACTTGCATTTCAACTTCAGGTAGAGCATTATGTGCATAAGGAGGGAAGTGTTGCCCCACTTGTACACAGGAGCTCGATTTTGGGCTGAGTACTGGATGTGCAGAGCTTGGCTAATAGCAGTCCAAGATTTCTCGTTACATTGATATTCAGTGAAACGCCTAAAGTAACCCTGAACTGACAGAATTAGAAGTGGAATCAGCAGAATGCTGCAAGACAATATTTCATTTCCTGCAAATGTTTTTCCTGTTAATAAACATCTGCCAGAAAGGACTCCATGGGGGCAAGAACATCTGAAAATGCGGAAAACTTAAAGAAGTACTCTTCCATGTTGCTAATGACTCGGTCAGCTGAGAGCGCGAAACATAGCTCATTTTTGTTTGTTGCTAGGGAAAACATGCTTGATTCCTAAGTGTAGAAAATATGAGCTTTTGATATCACTATTTAGTCTAATTGACTCATCTGAGTCCTGTTTGAACCCTATGATTCATCATTTTTCAAATTAGTAGGGACATAGGTAGGATAATCTGTGGATATAATCAGTAAAACATTCACAATGCTTTCCACTGTAATGGATTATCCTGTCATTTACAGTATCACTTATTTCTGTTATTATCTGGGCTTACATCCCAATTAAAAGCCTCATTAGTTCATTCCTGAGGAAGCTGCCCCTCTGTGTTGCTGCTGACAGCTGAAGGAAGTGTGTCAGCTTGCTGCGCAGAGCATTATTTGCTTGAAGTTGGCAGCTTGCTTTAGCATAGCCGTTCTCCTGCTACACAGGAGATACTTAAGTGTCAAGCGTTTTCAGGCCATCCATCTTCTTTGGCCGTTCCACCCACCCATGCTCGAGCCACATCCACCAGTGCCAGTGCCCCTCTCTGCCTTCCCTTTGTCATTATGTCATTGTCAGTTGTTCAGTTTATTCAGTGATTAATCATCATTTGGAAGGTTCTGCTGGGAGAAAACAGAAAAGGGGGTATTCCTGCAGGTGGTTTCTCTCTGATTAGTTAAAGGCACAATGGCTGGCTGCTGAGCCTTTGTTTGGGCTCCTTCTGAAGGTTGCACGGGCTTTTTCCTTACCAGAATTTAACTGGGCTGGTAACTGTGGGCCTGCCTCGGGCATCCTACTGGTATATGCTGAAAATTAGACCTGTTAAGCTCAGCAGATTTGGGCCAGTGTAACAGAGGAATCGTCTGTTTTGCAAAGGTTGGTGCAGGGTGTTTATGAGGAGTGCCTTGTTACCTGTCCAGACTAACCCTGCGACAGGTTTGGCAGCAGAGCTTTACGCTGCTTATTTAGAAGCACCCTGGATGTTCGGTGCGCAAAAGAAAAAACGTTACCCAGAAGTTCAGTATCTAATTTCTCCTCTGTATTTCCACCAACTATTTGATGAAGTAAAAATAATGCTCTGAGAAAGAGGAATGATAATATTCTAAACTTGGGGAAAACAAGGGAACTCTTCTAAGCTTTGCTTACATCTGCTTAGCAGCTTGAATGCAACTTCTTCAATATCTAATAGAGTTAAATTTTCCACATATTGTCTCTACTTCTGTATTTTTTGACAAGCATAACTTACCAAAACTTATGTTCAGCTAGAAAGCTGGTTGATGACAGTAACAGCTATGCCATGCTTCCAGATCTGTTAGCTTGCCTGAGTATTAAATTGCTGTTCATATTTCTCTTGCAGATTAATATTTCTTTTTATGCTGCAGCAGCTTTTAATGTCATCAAAAGGAGACGAGATGAATAAGATGTGTGTGGGAGGATGAAGCAGTGGTCACTCAAAGTATCCTGCTGTTTACTCTGGCTGCAGAGTTTATAGTCCCTCCCACAGGGCAGCTGGCACCGGGCTATGATTTTAGTACTTGCATTATTCGCAATTCACAGCCTCCAGTCATGAAATGACAAACTCTGAGCATTCAGGTAAACTGGTAGCAGCTGTATTCTGACAGGCGGGCTCATGAATCTGATGGGGTAGCTCTGAGTGACATGGTGAAAAGCTACTTTTTTTGCATGCTTACTTACGTTTGTTTTATTATACGCATAAAAAAGGGTGGTTGGGTGGGTAACTGTGGGTGGAAACGGCTCGAAGAGTGGCACAGCTAGACGTACTGAAACCTGAAGAAGATGCAGACAGGGGCTTAGGTGCTTGCATGCTTAGCTGAAAGCATTTCTCAATTTTTGTGCAAAAGGCTCTTCTCTTGGGTGCTTTCCACCCTGATTCGCAAGGTCTCTCCTCCACATCTTCTCCACAGTCAGGAAGTGAAAGGCAAGAAATCCAAGGCAAGCAAATAGTGGTGGTGAATGAGATAGCTTTAAGCAGGGTTTCATCATGCAGACCTGCTATTCTAGTGCGACTGGGTACGGCCATAGTGAGCATTCCTCTGCCTGGGAATGATTCTCCGGGGGTGTTTCAAAGAGTAAAAAAGTAGCCTGCATGCCCTTTATTGTCCCAAGGCATAAGCTGGGACATTTCGGGGGAGGGAGAGAGATAAGACAGGCCACCAGTTGCATGTATGAGACTGTACATGGGCCCGTGTCCGTACCAAGAATGCAAGCATGGGTGGTAGGTAATGTGCTAACAACTGCTGTTGTAAGCTGCACCGGCCTCTCTTCAATTCTGGAGAAATCAGGAGTCAAATGAAGGAGGGGGAAAAAGAGAAAAAAAAGAAAGGGAATTTGCTTGAAAATCAGAAGATTCTGAAAACAAGTTGTTTGAGTGTTTATTTGTCCAGGCTCCTCGGAGCTCCTGGTAGGTATCTGCTTAATGTTTCTCCCAAGCCAAACTTGCCATCCAGCAGCATTTAAAACAACGAACACGGAATTTTCCTTGACCACAAACCTCCAAGAGGAAGCAGCACCTTGAGGGAAAGAACCAACACCCCCCCCCAGCTTTCAGTAACATCTCAAAAGCTGGTAGTAGCGCTGCTTGCCACTTTGAGAGGGCTGGCTCACCTGGGTGCATAGGCAAAGCCCTCTCACGGTTTGTGTCCGTGCAGCTGCACACTTTCTTGTCTTGCAGCGTACCTGCACAGACGGGGATGTGCATGTACAAACAAGAGCTTTTGCCTTTTGCAAACCTGCATGATCGTACAGTCCAAAATGGGAGGCTTGGGCTGAAAGTGTGGCAAGAGAGAGCACTGAGGGACAGGTCTTTCCAATCAGCAAGGCTTTTCTTCCAGGAGCTGCCCGGGACACACCAAAGAAGGAGCCTCCCCAGGCAGTTCTGGTCTTGGCCCTTCTCCTCACTTTCTTGCATTACAAGAAAAACCTGGCTGTGAAATGCTTGTCGCTCACAGCATTCGTGTTTTGCCAATTGATATCTGACTCATGCTATGTCACAGCTGTTTCAAAACCTTTTGCAACTACTTGTTTATTTATGTATATTAAAAAACTGATGGAAAGGCCTAGATAGTAACTGAGCTTTACAGGGACTTGTACAGAGCAAAGTGCTATGGGAAAGAGTTGGATCACGTTTTTAGGGCTCATGTGGGTGCTTCTGGTCAAGTTCCCAAGGTTGGCTGCAATTTGTTTGTCGTGAAACATAAGAAAAAGGCAAAGATGGTGGCACCGCAAGGCTATCTCAAAGCCCCCTGCCCTCCTGGTGCTTCCCCTCCCTTGTCATCCCACAGCCGGCATGGAGGGGCAGCAGTCAGCAAACGGCAGGGGCTGGAGGCTCCTGGGACACAAGAGACCTTTACCCTTTGGAGCAGCGGGCATCCTCTCTTTCTTCCCACAAAGCAGAAGGCTCTGGGAGCGTACCCAAAAGACATCCTAGCTGTTGGGGTCAGCACAGCTTGTCAGCATGGGGTGAGTTTGCATCTTCTGTCCTCTGTGGGTGCAGAGGTGGCTCCCCCAGGGCCATCAGCGGTCCCTCTGGCCTGGGGCCAGGCAGTTCCTGCAGCCTTACGGGGAACCACAGCAATTCAGCATTGCTTTTCTGTTGGATGCTCAGAACTTTTCAACATTAAAATTGTCCCGTTGTGATTATTTTTGTTTACTCAAGCTCTATTTAGTGCTTCATAAAACTAGGTTAATATGTCTTCAGCACTGGGGTTATTGTTTTTTAACCAAGTTACAAAATGTGGTGGACTTTGTATGCAAGCTTTATGTTTTCAGTGAAAGGTAGGTTAATTTTTAAAGCATGGAAACAGAGTTGGTATGTTGTCCCTAAAAGAAACCTAATTTGCCAATAATTTTTGGTTTGTTTTGTTTTTTCTTTTAATTATGTTATTGTGAAGACTTTTTAAAGGATAGATTTAAAAGAAAAACACTTAAAAACAAAAACAAGGCAACAGAGAAGGGGAGATCAATGAAGCAAGCTGGCTACAGACAGCAGATACTAATTTTAAAAATAGCAAAACATTCTTACATTAAATATATTAAAGAAACTAGTTATATTCTGGTTTATACCAGAAAATCTGTACATACGGAGGGATTTCAGGAGGTGATTGCTTTTGTTAATTGATTAATGCTGATAATATGCCTGGGGTTGTACCGTGAGCTCTACCCTGTTGTTAACAGCACAGCCACATCAATTTAAAGACCATACTAAATTAACGTACAGCTGCAGGTGACATGGTGTCTATTTTTACAGAAATAAATCCAGCACCTTCAAAACTCTTAGATGCTTTTCCTCAAACCTCCTGTTCCCAGGAGCCATTTTGGGAACAGGGCATGATGCTGTGATTAACTCTAGAACAAGCAGCTATTTTTAGCATTTACATATCTCCTATAGGGCAGCGCCCAAGACTTCACTCAGATAGATGAAATCTGAGCTGGTCTGGTCACATGTAATCCATGTCTGAAGAACAGTGGAGTATTAAAGGAGTTTCATGCCTCAAAATGGCAGAAAAGCCAATGATCCTGGTGCCTCTATTTTGAAACGTGATTAAAGGAAACATGTATGCATAGCAGAAAGATAGATTTTTGTGTTCATTATTTCGTACCTGCCCTATACTGGTGTGTTCTTCGGAAACAGGATCTTTCTGGAAACAGGATTTAATTGGTTTTGACCACTCAGACCTCATGAGGTGTTAAGTTGATTTTATGTGGCAGTGGGTCAGCAGTGCAGGTATTTTATTGAAGAGTTGAGAGTCTTCATCTTTCTACCTAGTGATCCAGTTCCCTCACCACTTCTATGCCAAACCGCACATTGTTCATGGCACTGAAATTTTCACAGATAAGAACATCCTAATATATTGGAGAATTTCATCTATTAATATTTGACCTACTGAAAAGATCTCTCTTTACCTATTTTTGTTCATTGTTTCCAACAGGGTCTTTTAGGATTGTATAAGGGTACTGAATAAAGCCTTAAGTGAACTTAATGTGTATCAGGTTCATCAGTACATAAATAGCTTCCATGGTTCATAGTAGAGAGACCATGTTTGGATGCAGAAGCAGGAAAGTAATGTCAGTTGTCTTTGTTCATTTTCACACTCACTGCTTACTGCTCTGCAAATTTCTGCTTCCATGTTCTCCCCTTGTTGATGAAATTTTGATTCTTGGGTGATGAGTGAAAGGACAGCTTTTGGCTTCTCACATCAAATGACAAAGAAAACAATTATTTCACTAAGCACTGATGACTTTATGATACATGAATTATTAAGGAAAATATGAATCTGTTCCAAAAGTACAAAGGCTTCTTAATTAAGGACAGTTAAGGGGACAGTTTTCTGAGAACAAAAGAACAGTGAAACAGACAAGTATTTATTTTGTTGGTACAAAAATATGCACCAGGAAAAAATATTGCAAATGTTCTCATTGTCAAAAGAAAACAAAAAACAACACTGGAATTATACTGAACTGAGAACATGAAAGACTTCGAACTAGCTGTATGTAGACTATTTCTATAGAAATACTTCTTCCTGTAATGATGAAAGGGGAACCAGACACTGAATGGCATCTCCTTTCTACCCTGCTAAACCTGGTGAAAGCTTCTTAGCCACAACTATACCCAACTGAAAAGTAGAAATTTGTTCAGAATTTTCTCCTTGGGAAAACAGAGTCGTTTTTGATAGAAAAAATCCTTATTGAATGTAAGAATTTTGGTGTCTCGGGTCCTATAAACAAAACCATTGATCTAAGTCTTAATTTCACCTTTTTCCTTGTCTTTTGCCGTAGTTTTCTCTGTGGTGACTTTTTAAGGCACCTATCTTCTCAGACTTAAGAAAAATTACAGGGCAGCAGGAAGGAGAAAATGGAATTATTTCTCATTCTGCAAATCGTAGCAGTTGATGGAAAAATGTTTTTGCTACCAAAGGCTCAAATGCCCAGTTGCTAGGCCAGATCCCTCCACAAAGCCAACGCACACAGCAGTTGGCTTGCAACAGTTCAGAAGCTAGAATAAGCACAAACTAGCAAAATCAAGAGAATTACCGGTTTAACTGAAGATCATTCGTATGAATATGCATTGCAGTTTGGGGTACTGTTCCTCAGCTGATAAAATGTTTTCTAGCAGTGATCATAAAACCACATGTCATTTCCTTTGTTTGTATTCTTTCTGAGCTTTGAGAATATGCTCAAGAGCTCTCAAGTCGGGTCTCCTGAAATGACAAACCTACACAATTCAAGTGTTGTCATATGATAGGCGTATGAAAGAGCGGAAATCTTGTAGATCCCGCTGGCACCATTGATGCCAACAGCGTTGGCTGGAGGTGCAAATGTTCCTGCCGGAGCCGTTGCAGTGGAAATGTGCACCAGCTGAACAGCTGCCCTCCTCGCTCGGCAGGCAGGTTCAGCGTGCTGAAATAGCTGCTGCGTAAAGCACGGAGAGAAAAGAGCAGGCAAGCGCTATTTCAGCTGTAAAGCGCAGGAAGATGTGTTTCCCATTGTAACTATAAAAAGTTTTTAAATATTTATCTAGTATTTATTTCCAGCTCTATGAGTGGGGATTGATACAGATGACTTGTACATAAAGACAGGAAAATACCCCAACTATTCCATTACGTTATTTATTCCTCCACAAGCATCCATTACGCAGTTTATTTTCCAGTGAATCCAGCTATTGAACAAATGTTATTCTCCTTCTTTATCCCCAACAGTAACTTCCTCCTTGTGAAACAGTTCTTCTCTGGATGAATTAATGATGTGGTTCTTGGTGATTTTCTTGCTGCTGTAAGAATAACTGTGTAACAACAACTGGCAACCATGCTATTTCAGGAAGACCATTTACAAGGAGAGAAAGCGCAGTAGTCTTCAGAAAGATTATTTTCATGGTAAACTATACCTGAGATGGGTATGTCTGAATGAAGGGAAATGGGAGATACAGAAACGGAAGCGACGTGTTCTTTCTCCCTTCTTCTTATCCCCGGTTTTGGACTACTTTTAATGTAACCCCTCCCCAAAGCTTCCTAAAGAGACCAAACTGCGAAAGAAGATTAAAAAAAAACTTTAAGGAAGGTCTTCACAGGGATAAATGAGATGTTTTTTAATAAATGAATGTTTGGGTTGCTTAATGGAGAGTTGTCACAGGAGAGCCCTTTGGGCACCAGTGCTGGCCTGCTTTACATCTTCACAGATAATTGCTTGTGAGGCGGGTGATGGCAAAGTGAGTGCGTTCACTGCTGTGATGTTATTTAGGACAGGTAAAGAAAAATACCTAAAAAATAAAGTCTTAGAAAAGTTTACAGAACAGTTTCATGCTACAGAGTGTCTAGGAAACAAAAGGACAGATGAAGTTTTCTACAGATTAAAACAAATTAACAGACATGAGGGGAGAAAACACACCTGAAACTGCATGCACAGTACTTGCCTCTGCACTGATCACTGTCCACTGACCACTGTCAGTGGTGTTAGCATAGATTTCAGAAACAGTTAGTGCTTAGTAGCTGGGGGAGAAGAACAAAGAAACAGGAAAAGAGGAGGGAACAGAAAATAAATAACAGTTTGGTCATTGCAGTTGAAAAGCTAGTGCTTCTTTGTGTGGAAGAGAGATGAAGAGTTTATGGAAAGCTGTAAAATCCTGACAGCCATGAAAAAAGTTCCTGGGGAAGTTACTACTCCTTGTCTTTCCTATACAACAACCACCAAAAGGAATTATCAGGTGACAGGCTGAAAACAAGGAAAAGAAGTTACTTCTCCCCATGGTAGGCAGTCAAACTCTGGATGTCTCCACCACAGGATGCTGCAGATTGTAACAGGCTAATGTGGTTTGAAAAGTAATTGGAAAAATAGCGCTAGGCATCTATCCTGTTTTGTCTTCTTCTTGACAACCTGCCATTGGCTGCAGCTGGGACACAGGACAGTGTCTTGGTGGCCTGACTTTCACGTGCTGGAGGCCAGCAGAAAGCTAGAAGTAGTAGCTTGCTGTTCCTCAGAGCTATGAAGGTCTGGTTACAATGAGTAGTAGAGGGGCAAATGGTAAAGCAGCCGTCTGATGCACTTTCAGAGAGGTAGTATGTAGTGTTTGTGGGGAAAAAAATTGAGCAGTGTATACCGAGATGGGAAAAGCCAAGGCTCTTGGTTATCTCAAGAATTGCCTTGGCTGTTAGCATTGGCTTTTGCAGGGAAGAGGTGGGTGAAATGCCATGCCACTGCTGTTTCACAAAAAATAGTATCTGAGACGTGAGCAGGGCTGCTGGGAAGAGCTGATAAGAGGTTACTATCTGCCACTGTGACCATTGCATGATTTGAGAGCCAGAAGTTCCCCACCTCCTGTCCTTTGTAGGTGAACCTCAGCAAGAAGCTGACTTGCTGGGGCTTTCCACGGGGTCAGGACTGAGCTCTCAGGACCCACTTCCACATGCAAGGATTGTGCAGTCACACCAGCTATGAAACCTCATTTGAGTGGAGGTGTTTGCAAGGTCGGATCCACAACCAACTGGTGTGCTTTTGTTATGTTCTTTGTGCACGTAAAGGTTACTTCAATGCGTTATTCAATTTTATATTTGTGTTAGGAGGAATGAGAGTTTTGTTTTACTCTCCTGAAAAGAATTAAAGTAATTGGGAATATGGTTTTTTTTATGTTCTTGCATATCCAGTGGCTTAAAGGTTGAACTCGGTTGCATAACCCAAGGGCTACATCTTGGTGTACTGAAAAGTTACAAAGAAGTCATTGTTTTCTGATAATCCTTTTTTTTTTTTTTTTTTTTTGAGAAAAAATCACATTTCAAATATCTTTTGAGCAACACTCTGAAATAGAGTGTAGCTCCCAGAGGTGAGTAATCTTAATGCTAATTTACTATACAACAATGTGCATTATTAAAGGACATGTGAATGATTCATCCAGTGAATGAAGAAAAATTATTCCAAATGATTATTGATGAGTTAATCAAGATAGCCACGTCAACTTTCTTTGTCCATTAGTGTGAACAGTATTTCACAATCATAATAATAAGAGCCAAATGTTAATGGCTGAGGTAATCAGACCCTAATGAAGAGCAGTGAAAAGTACTCTCTTTAAATAGTTTACAGTTTTCATAATCACTGCAGTGGTCAGTTGGTCCCATGATTCTTCATATTTCATAATGTATGTTTACTATCAGCTTTTCGTTTTAATTTCATTTTTCTTTCTCCAGAAGGTGAGTGAATAGAAAAATTAAAGAACACAAAGCTGTGTAATAACTTCTCAAACAAAACATTTTGTAACATAAATTCATCCTAAAAGAAAAAGATTTTTCATCTGGAGTTATAGGTAGTAAGGAGCCTGCTGCCGTCTTTAATTTTTAGTCTTCTTGTCATTCTTTTGTTGAAAACAATCACTATCATTTTTAAGAGCTCAACGTAGGTTTAAAGCTTATCTAGATAACTAAGATCATTGACTGCTTTGATGTAGGAGACTTTTGGGGAATAGTATTCTAACTGCTGTTTTCCCTGGGCATTTTGCTTGTGACCCACAAATACGGAGTTGAGGAACCAGTTTGCGTGCCTGATCCTGGCAGTAAATCTACTCAACTTTTTTGGGAGGATCAATGCCTTTCTCCTTAACTGTCTACTTGATTAGCCTTTCTCTCCCTGCAGTATCTGAGACTGTTCTTTGACAGCAAGTATGTTTTCTCTTTCAGTATAACATTTGAAAAATCATTAAAAATGATAACATTTTGTTTTATGTTAGGCTAACAGACTTGCCAAGTGCTTACATTTCAGACTGGTCCACAAAACATTCATCCAAAGTGATGAAACTTCCTAGCACCCTTAGCACCGGCAGTGCAAAAGATCAAAAGCCACAAAATTAGAAAGTGCCACAGGAATGTTCTGTGTGGTCACTGCAGTGGCAGCAGTTAGCAATAAAGGGGGTTGGGGTGTGTGTGAGGAAGCGGTTTGGCCTGGGGGAAATTCCTTTCTGACTCCCATGGTCCTTTCCAGTTCTCTTTCCTGGACAAAAAAAACTTTCTAAGCCCTTCATGGGACTGATTGATCTGAAGGCTGAAGGGGCAACTCGAGTAGTTCAACTACTCACAGTTTGTAAGGTAGGAAGCTTGCAGCATTATTTTGCCACACCATGTATCTGCACCATCTCTGACATGGACAGGGTCAAGTTGCTCCTCAGGTTGCTGCGATCCATGTACCAGGCTCAGAAGGATCTTTCATCACCAGGTCCAAGCCCAACTAAGCTATGTCTTACATCCCTCTCAGGAGGCATTGCCTGTCTCACACCACTGTTGTCTGGAGACTCATTGCAAGGTGAGGGGGTGTATGATAAAACTGCTGAGATGCTGCTTTGCATGTGGCCCCCCAGGAACTTTACTTCTGCTTCTTTGTGTGGCAGACCACATTAGTGCAAACTAACTAAGACATTAAAGTGTGTGTGCCAGGTAAATGACATCTGTGAACCATGATGCATCTTTAAAATCCTGCAAACAGAATAACAGCTGCAGATATGTATTTCAGCTGCTGAATTTGTAATGACACTGTGAAAGCATTTGTCAAAGATGTCCCCCTGAATGTTGTGAGGAGATTTAAAATCTGACCGGTTTCTAAGTGTGCGAATCTACAGTAAGGAACAACTCTGACAAGTCTGAGAGCTGAACTAGCTGGGAGAGACCTTGATCAACGTTCTCCATTTCTGACTTCTGTGGATGGAAAGGGCTTTGACTGAATTAGAGTTGGCCTGCTACTGAACAATTAACAAATCCAGCCTAGCCTCACAAGTGACTGACTGTATCCCTTCCATCTGCTAAGGCAGGGTAAGTCAAAAGCGCAATGGATGAGCAGCCAGTGCCTGTGGTACAGAAATGCCTGCATAAAATGGTCTGACTCTCTGGTGTTTGGCATAGCCCTGCTAACATCATTAAGGACAGTCTTATAGGTCTGAAGTAGATCCAGTGCAGCCAGCAGTGCATGGCCCTGGCTATTAGACAATAAATAAATAAAATTGGTATATATATTATACATATATATATAGTAAATTAGACAGTATTTACTATTAGACAGTAAATAAGTATTGGTGTCTTCCTCTGAAGGTCTCTAAGTAGGTTTTTGACACGCAGCTGCTGGTGATGACTCAGTGAGATTCGGCACTGAGTCTGCACAATGCCAGCTCAAATGACATAAGAAGGATGTTCCCAGGTGAGATTGACCCTACCCTTGCAGGAGGCTGATGTCGTCTCAGAGCTAGGGAAATAGAAACCTCCTGCTCCTGCTGTCAGATGCATGTCCAAGCTCCTTGCTTGAGGAACTGTAAGGCAGGGATACAAAATCTTCTACTCTTTATAGCCTGTAGCAAGCAGACAGCTAGTGTTCTTTTGCAGTTTAAAACATTGTATTTGTTTTTCAGACTCAGCTCTTTGGTAATATTCTTGGAAATCCGGGGGATAGCTGTATCTGGGGATGCATAAGCATACCGATAATTACAGGAGCAATTTGATGTGACTCTTACCACCACAATAGCTTAAGATGGTAGACACAGTTACAGTGTCAAATGAGAAGTAAGAAGGAAGATCTGACAACTTTATTATGGTTATTGCTGTTAGAGAAGCCACTACCCAGCTAGTAAGTATACACTGTATTTAGCATATTTTGCTGTTTTCTTCCAGGGGAGAACATCTTGGATTGTTAGAATTAACAGCTCCAGCTAGGTCAGAAGCACACTGACAAACAGAAAGGAGAGGCAAAATATGCCTTAGCATTATTCTAAGCTCCTCAGGATGTGTATGCATGTGTGTGCACCAACATGGCATTAGGACTGGGTGCTGATATTTTTGCTATTAGGGGCTTGCAAATACTAACTACTTTTCATAGTTAGCTTCAGTTGCTAAACAGAATTTGCCCTGGTGTGCATGTGTGTGCATCTGCTTGTGCTGTGTAGGTGTGGAGGGAATGTGCAAGCAGACTTTTGGAAAGTGTGGCCTATTTAAGGCATAAGTGTAAGCGTGACAGTAGGCACTGTTACCTGTAAATCAGAGGGACCTTGATAGCAACTTTTGAAGTAAGGTTTGTCTGGCGAGCTGGAAAATGGAGGTAGCCCTCTCAGTTTAGAGTACGTGTGACTGCTGGGGACTGGGGGTTATGGAAAGTGAATTTCATAACTGGTTTTTATGTTATGCCCCAAAATGATCCAGTCAAAACTTAGGATGTGTCCTTTCCAAAAGTGTGGGGGGAGTGAAATGTCCTGTGAGTAGGAGTCATAGGGATTCCTATGGTTTGGTACATCTCTACTGGACAGAGAACATTATACTTTTATATTATAATTATTTAATGTGCTTGCATTCTGTTGTATCCAAGAGTATGCTCTCTTAGGCTGTTGTAGACAAGAGTAAACTTGGGACAAACTGCCTTAATGGGAATTTCCTTAGTCTTAACCTTGAGCCTGCTGTTCCACTTATTCCTTTTCACTTCTGTAATACATTATTTTTTAACAACGTTATGTTATCTCATAATTAATGAGATTAGAAAACCTCAAAATACTCGCTATATCACTTGGGTAAGCTTTGGTTTCCTTTTTATCTGTTTTCCTTTGCATTATCTGACCTTTAGAAAAATACTATTAAAATACATTTTCTGCTGTCCATAAATGATTTTAAATGAATTGTTTACTTCAGATATGACATGTGCGTGCAGTATGAGTTACTTATGCATGTGAAAGAAGAGATTAAGAGAGCTCTTTTATGTCAGGTCTACAGTATCATGTTTCTATTGGATATCCACCTGCAGATCAGTGACCTTGTAAGACCTTTGAGGTTTGATTTACAAGTTACAATTAAGTTTCTTGCCCACTGCTGTGATGCTTATGATTTCACTTTAAACACTTGTTACCTTCTTGAGACACTGGTTTGAGAACTTAACCAGAGACACGGCTTGATGCTGAATTCTCCTGTATCTCTGCAAGCCATTAATTTTGACCTATTCATGTTCCCATCTGGTTCCCTCTGAGGCTGCTGCTTTTGATGGAACCAAAGCTTTGCATTCACACAATGTGTAATTTGTGTAAATGTATATACTCTTTAGCTCTCATGTTCTTAGTAATCAATCTATCCCTAGCAAAGTCTAGGAAGGGAAGTGAGGCAGCAATGGTGTTCCTGGAAGCAACAGTTTGGGACTGCTTGATGGCTTAGAGCGCCAGCCTGATGCCACACTTCTGGGAGACCAGCCCCCTGAGCTGTAGGAACAAAAAGCAGGGCTCAGCCTCTGAGAGAAAGTGTGGTCCACAAGATGAAGTGAGCCAGCACAGAGTATCTCATGTTCATTCCCTGCAAACTGCTCTTGCAGTTTCATGTCTGTCTCCCCGTGTTTGGAACAAAGTCCTGTTTTCTTACATATCTAATCAAGCACTACACATAAGCATCTGGCTGAAACCCAGCGTGAGACTGAAGGTACATATGAGAAAGATGGGGGTAAGACAAGATCGCTGAAAGCCTGCCATAAGCTTTTTGGACAACTCCAGAATCTTCCAAAGGTACAAAAATTCCTATTTAAAAAGTGAGACAGCAATGGAGACAGCAGTCAGTCTTTTTCCATGTTTGAGGCCTGTGTCGGCAAGGTGCTTGTAAAAAGTACACAAAATCTGACATTGTATTTTAAAATTTCTCCACTTCTTAGGTTGGCATGTGTGTCTTTGTACCTGCTCAGTCTGGTTCCATGCACCTTCTGTAGATACTAGTATGCGGCACATGGTCCTTTTGTTCACGTTGGCTCCCATTTATGCGTTGCACTCAGTTTTTCTGCTGCTCTGCCTCAAGCCTCTTCCCAAATGGGGACCAGGCAATGGCAGGCATATTCCTGAACTCACAAAATGGTAAGCTTCATGCTTGGAGGGTTGTCTTTGTTACAGCCAAATCCTCGGCCTATTCTGTGATAGAATTTTAGCTCACTTTCTTTGAGAAACATGATCTGGCAAATGTTTCAGTGAATTTTGTCCCGTCCCATCTTCCCCTCCTCCCCGAGGTTCCTCTTTTTTCCTGAAACAAGAAGATAACTATTACAGTTTAGCCAGTCTGTATTTTTCCTGGATCTGACCATTCATTTTACTAAAAGGAAGAAAACAACATGAAGTACCGCTGACCATCAAAGGGCAGGTTTTGTCTTTCATGGACTTAGCTGGTGGCTGATGTTCATATGCCTTTGCTGCTTCAGTTCAAGCAAATACTGTGACTGAATTGGCAAATTAACATGACAATGTCAATGTCAAGACCCGTTACAATGAAGAAAGTTCTTATTTGCAGGGTAGTTTCTTAACAGCCTGGTTACAGAGGAGCACTTTCCCCTCTGGAACTGCTTAGGTCATGAAATCACAAGGAAAAGTCTGTGGTGATTAATTTGTTCATTTATTTTAACGCTGTTTTTTCAAAGGAATTCCTGAGAAGGCAACAGAAACAGCATTTATCCAGTTCCCATCACAATCCTTTAGCTAGATTTTTCAGAATTTCCTAGGAAAGCTGTTTTTCATTCCTTCGGTTTTGTTCAGTGACTTAAGTGAGGAAGACTGGCACTGAACTTCAAAATGTGCTTTTCTTTTCTTGAGAGGAGGGTGTGATTGTGCCATCTGAGGATCTCTCGCCCGGCTCCCTGGAGCTTTCAGCTGGCTCTGAGGGCCGTATCCTGCTCCAGCTGTATCTGCACAAGGTTTGTTACTATAATTTCGTTGTGCTCACCTGCGTGTCAGAGAGTTGTTTTTTAATGCCCTCACTTAATCATAAGGATATTTAAATTGGTTATTTTTCCTGATTGTGAGGACCAGCATGTCTGCTGACTCCTGCAATCCTTAATATGACAAATACCCTTGTCAAGTCAAAGGAGCAGTGCCTGTGCTTGAACTAAATGACCAAAACAGGCCCTTAGCATCAATGGGGGGGACTTAGCAGGACTGCAGCATCAAGCTGATGTTAGCTGTCTTCAGACCATGTTTGGAGACACCATGTTTTGTACTGCTGGGGCTTGCTCAAGTTTCTGTGTGTAACTATTGTTGGAATAACAACCAGAAGCGCATTCAAGCAAAAGTTCTGCAAACTGTGTCCTTGGATCTACCCTGATGGCACCTTGAGTTCGTGGCAGAGGAAGATGTTCAGGATGTTGTAGGGTCTGACCTGTTTTTTTCATGCCATGTTAATGTAAATCATAGAATCATAGACTGGCTCGGGTTGGAAGGGACATTAAAGATCATCTAGTTCCAACCCCATAAAATTGATAAAGCCATCAACCTCCTTTTGCTTTGCAGAAGGATATCCAACATTTTATCACAACCGTAATAAATAACCGTAAGTGCTGACAGTTCATGGTGCTGAGACTCAGCTGCAAGAGAAGGTTGGTGGGGAGATTTGCCTGTGAATTTTCAGAAAGGTCAAAGATCAGCAGTGTTGGGAAACCTGAGCCATCAGATGTCTCCCTCTCATTTAGGAAAATTGTTCCAAGTTTGTCATTGTTCCTTGTGCAGAGAATTAATTAATGATAAAATCAGATGCTTAAAACAGTTATTTGTGGGTTTATAAAATCTGAATAAAACCAGATAGGACGGATGCAATTACAGTTAAAAACAGATTAATATGAGGAATATTTTTTGCTTGAATAAGTCCTCAACTATTTGTACCACTCTGCTTGGGGAAAATGCACTTCTAAAATAGTAGTTTTTAGCCTTCTTTGCTGTCCCTTCCTTTTGATTCCTTTTTGCTGTGACACTACATTTGTTGTACAGTCCCATCGACACACCCCAGCAGCAGCAAAACACTGCTTTTCAAATACAGCTGTGCTGAGATGTCTTTTGCTGGCATCTAATGTTTGGTTTTGTTGCTCCTCCTCTTGGAGCCATGTGGCTGTTCTGCTCGCTTTTGTTAAGACGAGTGTGTGTTTGCACGTCTGTGCGTGTGCAGAGGAGGTCCAGCTCGTTGGCTCCACCGTGCCAGTATAATGGACATTTTGTTTCAAGTTAAATTGATAAAGTAAATGTTGCCCATTTGATAACCAGCACCAGGATGTTTTTTAAACTTTATCTGGAAATGACAAGGCAGTGTGTTTTGGTAGGGAAAAAAAAGTGTATTTTTAGGAATAGCTTTTTAAATTCACTTCAGTGTGCTGTGGACTCAAATTCAGGAGTGTTAGGTTTTTAATCAGATGACATGGCTTTTCTCTCCAGTGGCAACAGCCTTTTTTCATTGTTCAGTATTCATTTACATTTTGAACTGGATTGAAAACAACAGTTTTAAAGAAAGAATAAACAAAATGGGATGAAGTGTTTTTAATTACGATTCTTTTAAACAGGTGACTTTATGGAAGGCTGCATGCTGCAGTCCCCCAAATGCTGAAGTTGTTGTCGTGTGAACTCGTTTGAGAGCAGGAAGGCAGAGAACTCAAGTGCCTCATTCCATAGTGTGAAATGAAGTTTGTGGGTGGACTTTTCACAGGGCTGCATTATGCTTTGTCTCCTTGTGACACGCTGGCTAAATGGACAGGACGAGCCTTTGTAGTTTTGCAATGTCCCATTGTTATTTAGCACATGAGAGCGGTGCGGTATTGGTGCAGCTGTTCATAAACGGGAGATTGGAAAAGCTAGTCCAGGGCAAACCAGAAAATGCTAAATCATAATTTTGAGTCTGAGTCTCGAAGATGCTTCTGGCAATGTGAAACACTCCCTTTCCTTAAAAACACGATTACCTCTAATCCTCGTTGTGTGACATTGCAGATGGAGACAGTACCGAGCATCTATTAGCAATTCAGATACACAGGGCTGAGACTGAAGTTTTGATCTTTTATGCTCTCCAAGGATGTCTGAAGAGTATTTTTGGCCTGGGGGTTTTACACAGCCCTATTTTGTGAGAAATGCTGAGCTCCTGTTTCTTTTCTTTCTGCTTTGCTGAGGGTGGGGTTCTGAAAGCCGCTGCTGAAAACTTCAGTTGTAGCCTGTCTTTTTGAAGTAGTTGCATTTTAAATACTTTGTGAGCATAAAGTATTCTAATTTCCTCTGGAATAACAAGCACCTTCTTTTAACGGTAGCCGAGAGGGGACCAGCTAGCAACACTTCTCACACACACTCCCCAGCTCCTGCGAAATCTTGTACCCCAGGGTACCAGACCTGTTCTGCACAGCTAACCTGGACGTTAACCATTACTTTTACTTCAGTAAAGGAGGAAAGGTTTGGCCTGAACTGCAGCTTTGGGACGTTCGCTTGAAGGCTAGCGTGTTTAAACCAGTAGTCAGAGGTCTTCAGCTGTGGCAGCTGCCACCTTGAATCAAGGGCTTCGGGGTACTTTTGCTGTTCTCAGAACCCCAGAGCTGAGCAGTTGCTGTCATGCAGGAGGGGCAAACTGAAGGGTCCAGAGGATGTTAGGTGTCTGCTCTCCTCAGGTATTTCAGATGTCTTGGAAAAGCCATACAAAAATGCTAGGAGGCATCCGACACTTCCCTCCGTTCCCTGCCTGGGCTATGGAGCTAGGGAGCACCACTTCAGTGGCATTTTAATACTGATTCTGTGAAGTCTAGGTGCTCTTCTGGCAGGTCTGTGATGGTTGGGAAATTGAATTTTCTTGTAAACTGGGATGCTTGTTTCCTGGGCGCTCCCAGGTGTTATCATGGTCATTGAAATTTAACATACAAGGACCAATCTGCCCTTGCTATTATTTACTCACAGGGGCTTGGTTTAGGAAGCAGCTTTCACAGAACAAGGTGAAAATATCAATTGTCATATTGATCACAGAGAAGGCAATATGTCACGTTTCTCCTCCTGACTGCTTACAAATATGGGACTCGTGAGATGGCACTCTGTTGCTCTGGCTGTCGTGCAAAAGATTAAAGCTTGGAGCAGTTTGTTTGATTGATTTCAGTGAAGCAGAGTCCTTTGCCAGTATGTGACTGAGACAAAGGATGATCGTCAGAACATGTTATCTGCAGGGGAGCCAGGGGGCAACTTTTGCAGAGGTCACAAAAAAGGGTCTGTCCCGGCTCAGTGGGTAAGTGATCTCCTTGCAGGAGAGAGCAAATGCTGCTTTTACATACCTGAGGTTCTTATTTGTTCATGATGCGACAGTATAAGACTATCAAAATGAGTTGATACATTCATTCATGTTTTTCTTGAAGAGTCATAAAAGTAATATATTTTCCAACATTAGAATGTTGCATTGGGTTGTCGGTATTCTAGTGTCCTCTTTCATGGTCAGAACGTGGAAGGGGACTGCTAGGAGCTTATATGAACATAATACTTTTCAGAAAAAGAAAATGAATAAGCTCAGAAAAGGATATTGTCAGAATGCACGGTATGAAATAGTGCATTACGTTGTCTTGCCAATCACTATTTTCCATTAATGAAAATGTTAAAAATTAAAATGATGAAATAATCATAACATAGTAGATTAATAATTATTCTAGAGAGTGTGCCCACATCTGTGCGTTTTGTTGTTATAATCAGAAAATACTGCTCACAACAACTCCGTTGATCCTTTTATCTCTGTACAGGGTCACCTGGAATGACCCCAGCATTTTCATATGAGCAGTAAAGAGCTGTTCTTCCCAATGTCAGACTTGCTTTCTGGTCCAGCAAGTATGGGAGCAAGTGCTGAGGTCTTATTACTGTGAATTACATATTTATGATTTTTAGAGCACCTCTTTTCAGAAGCAAATTAAACTCCTTGGACAAGATTTCAAAAGTTACTGAGGTACCCAAACTCTAGCTAGGTTATTTATTTATTTGTTTATTTATTTATTTTAATAAGAATTAGAACTCCAAGATACATCTGAGGAAGTTAGTATATGTTTGCATCTTTGGGCCAAATCTGACCCTGAGTAACCTCTTGAGGACAGGATTTAGGAACCACTTTTGCTCAGAAAGATGTCCTAAATCAAGCATATATTTTGCTGTGTAAGGCTAAACTTGACAGAAAGTGTGTATTTCAGTGTTTAGTTTCATTTGCCTGACAGACTTTGCACCATACTTTGAATTCTGCAGTACATGGCTGGCTGACTGAATGTCAGCACTACATCTCCTGAATATGCAGGCTGTTTTGCAAAAAGTAACAGACCTAACTCGTGGCACCAATGTATGGAGGGAAAGTTTTGTAGAAGCTACCTCACAGCAAGCAGCTCTAGACTGTTGTTATGATGTCCTAAGATGTCTGGGGTAGCAGCTTGGGCTGGCGTGTGAAGCCCTACCTAAGCGCTACATATTCCCACATCTCCATTAACGTATTTTGTAGAAAAATTAGCCCATCTTTGCTTTTGTTCATCTGTCACCTTCTCAGTCAGGAGATAGTCAACTTTTTAATGACCAACAAAGTGGGAGTACAGTACCACAGAGCTGTGTTGGCAGGTCTTGGCATTGCCAGGACAAAAGGGTTAAGATTAGAAACAGCGTTAAGGTTCAGCTGTTAAGCAGCAATGCTCTCCACAAAGCTGCTGTTGCAGGATCTCGAAGCAACTGAATTCTTCTAACCTGATGGCTGGATTAGGAATGAGAACTAAGTTTCTCTACATTTCTACCACTTCAATGTAGTTTGGGAATATTTGGAGCTGAATATATTGCAGTCAGGGCTTTGCAGCTGCTGTTTCATTGCAAGTGCACACGTTGCTAAAAGACAGCTTAGATCTGGTTAGGAAGCACATTACATCTGCTGACGTGACAATGTGTTTATTAGAATTAACTTTAAATTAATCCCCAACACAAGCAGATGTGCAAGCAGTGCCCCAAACCTGTTCAGTCCTGCGATGCATGTGCAGGCAGCACCCGCTGCTCGGCATCTGCCACGTGCAGGGGATCAGCCTGCAGCTGCTTTGACTCGCAGGTGAGGCTGCAGAGCGGGGAGCGTCCCCACTGCCGTGCCGCAGCCACAAGCATCTGTCACCTAGCAGGTCCTTGCTCTCCCTCCATCGCAGGAGCCCCGGCTGGGAGCGCATGCTTTGGCAATGCGAAGTTGGTGTGATACACAAACGGAGAGCACATGTTCTGTTAGAAAGAGTAATTGGATGCGGATATATCTTTTGAAATCCTGAACTGAGAGTTTTGATTTACATGCATAAATATAATTTGTACTCCAACACAGCGCTTAGATGTATGCTTAATTGCAAGTCTCTGAGCCTCGCTGAAGAAGCATCAAGTGGAACACTTGCAAAAGCATTTTTAAGATGATGACCATACCAGTGAGAAAAGGGAAGCAGCCGTATGGATGAATACATGGGAACGGTGCTTCCTTTTTGTGGCGCAGATTCCCGTTGCATTCTTACTAATTCAACACAATTCTGACTAATACAACACCAAAGAAACAAACAAAAAGATGGAAATAGAATATTAAAAAAGAGAGAGAGAAAACTGCCTAGAGCAGAATAAAAGTCGCAATGGCAGAAAGAGGAGCGAAAAGCCTGGCGTTCTTCTAGTGTTCAGCAGCCTTCGTAAAAATACGCATTGTTCTGTGGTGGTGTCAGCCACCTGGAGTATTTAGATCAGCAGTCGGGAGATTCATGATCCTGCAAGAAAATTTATAATCATGACAAAAATGGAATGAAATCCCTTCCCCTTCCTTTTTACGTATTTTATCTTGAATTGTACCTTATGTGACAGGACTGCAATTAATATCTCTTGTAAAACAGAAGGCTCATTAAATTGGTCTCATTATGGTTGCTGAGGTTGTGTGACACTGCTGAAAGGGATTCCCCCATTATCTTTGTTTGACACGTATTCCTAATCAAGCAGGCCAATTCTGCTTTATCAAAGGGCTGTCACATGAGAGGAGATGATATTTATTCTGACTTGTACTATTAGCGTAAAAAATGTAGATTGCATCGGCAGACACATAACCCTTACAAATGGCCACACAGAGCATTTATTGAGGTGTCCCCTTTCTGCAAAGGTGGTTCTAAATATAGCCTGCTTCACTCTCCAGTACTGGGGATGCAGGCCATTTTGGTTTTTCTTAAACCCCTATTTTCAAGGGATATTTATGAAATTAAATTGTAGTAGACTGTTGAGAAGTCTCACAGCAAACAAGTGCACAGGGGCAAGAATACCAGCAATTCTGCAATTCCCTCCACCATTTGCTGATGAAAAGAAATCCAGCAGCCCTACATATCCAACTTCAGAAATTTGTAAGCAACGTGTTTTCCTTTATATTAAGAGAGATCTTAATATGTATCACAATATTACCTCGTTTACTGAAAATTGCCTGAACGTTTTTTTTTAATTTCTTACTGATACTGAGTTTGTCAAGGCTACAGACATTTTCTCTGTTTATAAAACTGTTCATAGAAAATTTATGAGAGAGTTTTAAGGGAGGTGATGGTACCTGAATCTGCTGGGTTTAGAAACATCAATATGCTAATGCAGGGCTTAACAACATTACCCTTACAAGGTTTGCATAGGTACTTTCATACTGCTACAGCATTGTGTGTTCAAAATAAATGTATAGCTGTAATGCAGTCTCATGTTTGTATAAGAAACCACCTCCCCCAAAACTCAAACCAAATGCTTTCTTAGTTAAGTTTAAGAAATTTTGGTTAACACGTAAATTCAAACAATATATATAAAGCCTATACAAATTCTACAGATCTATTTTGATATTTCATCCTTTTCTTCATACACAGCATTCAAAAGGATGGCTCCTTGTCTCCAGTAATACGAAGTCATTTCTGATTTGAGTGAGAAGATGGAAACTGGGAAGAAAGAGAAGTTGATGGTGCTCCTGCCAGCTTTGGAGTGATGCTGCAACACCCCAGCCAGGACTGACTGCTGGAAGAACAACAGAGCAGTGAGGTGTGAGAGTATTATTGGCCAAGAAAGTCCTTCTTTGTTTTATAAACTTTTTTTTTGTTAATGTCAGTATAATTCGTTTTTTTAGGTTACCATGACACTGAGAGAACACTGAACTGAGTTTTGAAACAGGCTTCCTGGTCCAGCAGTACTAAATATAGGCTGATACCTCAGACAAGGTAAGTGAAGCCAGGAGAAAACAAGAATCCTTCATCCCCAGAAGGAGATGGGGGAATGGAATTGCTTCAGCACTCACTGTCACAAGGAGGAGGAAGGTGAGGAGTTGCACAGGTTCTGAGTCTGAACAAAAACAGGTACTCACATGTGAGTGCTTGGAAGAGGTTTTGCTGGAGGGCCCTTATGAGCACAGCTTAATGCTAGTTCTCTTGGCCTCTCCCTTGGTGCTGATGGCTGTAACTCTGGGTGTCTAGGAAGCAAATGATTTCAGTCACTATTTTGTCCTGTGAAAAGCTTTATCTGTTAATCAAGTTTATGATTTGCTCAGCAACATAGAAAAGCTTCAGCTGAGACTGTAATTCCTAAACAAACATTTATCTCCTGCAAGAGGTGATCTGAGTCTGTGGATGTCAAAAGATTGGGCCCTTATTTCCTGATGAGAAGGAAACTTTTTTTTCTCTTTTCTACCCCTTCCAAGATGGAAAACTCTTTATTCTTTGATCCCACACAGAACAATGGAGGAATAGCTGTATCTTACAACTAAAACTCTTAAGTAAATGGTTATTTTAACAACAGATGATATACTACATCATTTGTGATATATGGTGTATTGAGGGATGCTATGAAAACATACTCAGGTAATGTGACTGAAGGGTGTCTCTGGGGAGAAAAGAGATTTTGTCAGGAGCTATCAAATATGATCTAGGTGTACCTTCCAAATAAAGAATCCTTGAAGCTGAAGTTGTTGGCAGGCCAATGAGTACACAAGGGAGGGATGCCCCTAAACGTGCACAGTTTTGTATGCATCTCTGTAAAAATTGCCTGCGGCTGCTTGTGAGAGACAGAACGTTGGACTAGGCAGATTGCTCTTATGTGCAGTGTGTAGAACATTCAAACATCAGATAGAGATATCAAATGCTAAATCAGTCAATCACAACTTGAAAATTAATAACACATTTTAGCTGAAATATCCCAAACAGGTGCAGCTAAAAGTGAAATGATGTTTCTGATCATGTAGATAATACTTTCTCTTTTGCAGACACATCTTCCACGAGCTCCCAGTGTTGTGTGTACTTTTTGCACTGTGTAACTTAGTGCATAATTAATGAATTTAGCATAATGCCATGTATGTTTATTCATATCTGCTTCAGATTTATTAGATAGAATATCCTGAAAGTCAGTGTTGTGAATCAGAAAGCATGAAGCTAGTCTTTTGATGAATAATTTGTTGAGAAGTTGATGCTTTTGTAGACGTAAATCATCAGCTAAATAGGCATGACTGTTGGGGAGCAGCCTCTACATCCTGAGATTTAACTAGTCCCCTTCCCACAAAGTTCCTGCAGGCCTTCTGGACCTGCTGCCTTGTACATGCAATGATCTCCTTGTCAGCTGCCTGGTGGCAGCTAGTGGCACTTTGGGCTAGCAAGAAGTCCCCAGTCATTGCTGTGCTGGCAACAGCTGGCAGCTGCAGCTTGCTTTGTGTGGGGCAGTTGCTCCTGGCTTTGGCAGGGCTCATAGCCAGACCTCTCGTTATTTCCAGTACTCAGAAAAGATGACACCTACGAGAGATGCAGTTTGAGTGGATTACAAGAGTACAACTCCACTTATGTTTTCAAATTTTCATTCATTTTTATTGCAGAATGTATTATCTTAAACACTGCAAGTGTTGGCAGGAGGGAGGCAAAACCAGGGCTGATTTTCCTGCACTAAGTGCATCTTTCCCTCTTTGGTGGACTGAGGTTTCAAAGGGAAATTCCAACAGTTGATACGGATAGGGAATAACTCAGTTAACAGAGCTGAATGGGTAAATGCTTGGGCACGTACTGAATGTAGGAACAGTCTGATACAAGAAGCTGATGTTCTGTAGGAACTTCTGAACATAATTAACAAACAACAGAGGCTAAATTCTTTTCTCCGAGACTTCCTAATCTGGAAGAAAGAATAGAAAAAAAAATCTTGCATATACAGAGCTCAGAGTTTTGTGTTACCCCAAAACAGTGTGGTTGCAAACATAGTTTTAAGTGGCTAGAACAAGGCTGGGCCTTTAAAAAGTCTTTCATTTAGAGATCTGGAAAAACAGAAACAGAGGTGAAGATCTCTGTTTGGACTGAGAGCTGATTTCTCAAGGTTAGTGATACCAGGGTCAGTTTTGACTGATTGTGGGAGACTCTTGTCGGTTTTTTGCTTATTTGTTTTGTTTTTGTTTTTTTTTAATAATTGCACACAGAAATCTCAGTGTTTTGTCAGAAGAATGTAATAAAACCAAAGGGCAGTGGTTTGTCTGATTTAAAAAAAAAAAAATACTGGGACAAAAAATTTGTGTTGTGAATGTTAAACTGTAGGGGTCAGGCTGGAGTTTTGCCAGAAAATGTGACCAGGGAATTCTGTGGAAATTTCAAGAGATGATAAACTGAAGTTGTCTGGCAAAAGGTATGAAATTCAAAGTTCTTGTCTTCTGAAATAGTCTTGTTTAAGAAATACTACAAATGTGTGAATAATTCCAGCGCAGGGAGTGGGAGAGGAATTCCTGTGCTTCCTTTAATCTTCCTATAATCTCCTTCTGACCAATCTCATCTGAGAATCAAAACGACTGATTTCTAACTGCACCCAGCAAAAAGGAGAATTGTTTCTTTTTACTTTAAATTAAAAACTTGCTGTGGGGTTTTAGAAATAAATGTTCTTATGCGAAGTGGCAGTGCTAGTGGACATAGACTTTTTAAAAGAAATTAAGCCAGAGTTCATCAGTTCAGTTACTAAAAGAGCGTGCAGATAGGATTGGTTTTACATGGGTAAATATATGGATATGTACACATATGTATACCCTCCACTGCACTTTTATTTTAGAAAGGAGGACTCAAAAAATTAGAATCCATTTCAGCATGTTATCTACATATTCACAGGTAGATACGTACATAGTTGGCTAACTGCAAAATTGATAGCTGTCCCAGAAACGCCCTTACACTTATATCACAAAGGTCTTCTGTTTAGTTCCTTATGCATAAGGAAAAATAGAATCGGTTCCCATGTGAATAGGATAAGAAAATGGGATGCACATGTGTGTGAAGTTAAATGTGTAAGTGCTGAAAGTACTGCAGCTTGTGTTAACAAAAATTGCAGATTTGATAATTTTCAACCACTTTCTCATTCAAAATAGTTGATGAATGGCTTTCTATTCTTGCTTGGAAATGTATTTTATATTACAGCTTATACAGTATTTGAGACTGCACAAAGCATACAATTCTTATTTGTAGAGCAAATAGAACAAGCCATTAAGCTAGAAAACAACTCTGCCTGAGTCTTCTCCCAGTTTCTCTTAGTTACTACAGACAGCTAGAAGTGTTTTCCTTTTTGTACCTACATACAATGCCTATCTTGCATCCATACATTCTACCTCTAGATCATACTACATTAAAACTGTGAAAGTTAAAAGCGATTTTGGCAATGTATCAAGGTTATTTAAGAATAACCTTGTTCTTCAATTCCTATTAATAGGTAGTATTTTTATAAATTATGTTTTTCTGGCAATCATTATTCATCAAAAAGATTTTTTATGTGTGTTTCTCCAAATGGGTAGCTCAGTGCCTTGTTATTGGCTCTAAGACTAAACTTCAGCAAGTGTGTGATCAAGTGTACCGGAAAAATCCTTTGTCCATTGCTAAACCTTATGAAATTGTAGATCAAAAGAATTTTCGTATCTTACAAGGACTGTGGTACTATTCATGGGCTAAAAATGACTGTCAAAGTAATAAAACAACTACTGTTGTCAGGGAAAGATTAAAAGCAGCAGCTGGATTGTACACAGACAACTTTAAAATCTTTCTCTAGGAAGGTAGATGCTTTAGAAAATGATCTGGCTTTTCAGTTGATTTGCCATGATTGGCAGCCCCATAAAATGGCTCCTGACACAGGAACTTGCAAAAGAAAGAAGCCTTTTTTCACCATAAAGAGAATATTCTGCTTCTTGCCTTCTTCCAAATTGGACTCCGCACTTGGAAGTGAGATGTAATGCAAGTGTCATAGCAGTGATGGGTATCAGCCTTTTCCTGTGTTTTATCCAATTTATCCAAACTCTTTTTCTGAAATAATTCCTGCTGTCACTTTTCTGCAGCTTGTATTTTAACCTACGTTCTTCTTACTATTTTAGTTTTATTCCTAGAGTTTAGCTGTACGTTTTGCAGTTCTCCTTAAATTCACTACATGCAACATTGCTTTCCATGTAGTTTTTCTGAGATCATAATCATCCTGACTACTACTAAGTACATAGAATCGCTATTATAATTGTTTCTTTCTGATATCAAGAAATGCATTTTTTAATTGCCTCTGAACTTCTAGCCAACCTGCTTCTCAGATTTGCATGTGTGCAATCTTTGAAACTTTATTTATGAAAGGTCAGTGTTGGTTTCTTTTAATTAATTCATTTCTTTCCATTTTAGTTATCTTCCTCGTTTCTTTTTTATTCTATTGAATCAAGTAGTTATCTTTCTGTGTGTTTATCACAAGATTGGGTCATCTTCCTTGCACTTGCTGCTTTTTCCAAGGTTGTCATTCTCTCTGGGGTTTTCTTTCCCTATACTATTTTTTTGATTTATATTTACTCTCTTAACCTGTTGTATCAAATATTTATGACTCCATAACTGGTTACTTCAGAGGGCAGTTCATTTTTCTTTCATCCTGACAGCACCATACATTGCTGGAAATCAAGTAAATTGTTTTCCAACTGTTTTTTTCCCATTGGCTTCTGATTTTGGCCCTCCTTGTACGTCAGGTTGTAATGCTGGGCTCCACATTCCCCTGTAAACAGACCTGTATCTCTCCTCACCTCTGCTCAGCTGGTTTAACAAATACAAGATCTTTTTGCCTGTGCTGTTTTCCTTTAAGGTTCTGTGCAGTGGAGTTATGAATTGGACAGCTTTGTTCCACAGTGCCTTTTTTTTTTTCCATGCACTGGTCTTAAAACATACATGTGTTTGGCTTTTGTGGGTGTAAGAATGCATGTGTTGCATAATTTGTCACAGCTCGAAGCCATTAGCGGTGGCAGAGCCAGGCCTGTAATGTGCCCAGTTCATAAACGTGTACACGCTCTTCTTGCCCATTCAGATGCTGGGCTTGGAACGTGCTGCCCTGCACTTATCAGGTAACATCAGCAGTGTTCTGCTGTGCTGAGGTTGGAAAACTTCAGCTGGCAGTCAAAAGTTTCTGTCCCTTCTGATCTTTTTGAGTGTCCTGCCTGAAAAGCACAAGCTCTTACAGGAGATGATGATTGACCTGATTCCGAAGGAGCGGTGTGCGGAAGAGTTGCTGAGTAGGAGAGGTGCTGGGTGCTGCTGCTGGTGTGCTGACAAACAGTGTGGTTGGTCCGCCTGTGCCCCCCTGCAGTTACCCTGCTTGCAAACTCCTTTTCCCCAAATTTGGAAGCACCGCTGCCTGAATGCCTTCGGCTTCTCTTTGGGCTCTAGCACTAAGAGCAGCACCAAACCTCACCCTTGCTGACCACAGACCTTGAAAAGGAAAAGGACAATGTCTAATTTCTTTATTTTTTTCAGATCTCTCCAAAGGAGAAATACAGATAAAAGCAAAGCTCTGTGACTGATTTTTTCACTATCTACTTGAAAGACAGTGGGTCAGAATTAAGGCATTTTTGCTGCGGAGGAAATGTGTGGGATGTTGGCTGGGAGCCAGTAGCCACTAACATCCCTGCTGCACTAGGAATACTTGAATGAAGTGGGCGTCAACCTCGGGAGAGCGGGCAGCGCTACCTACATCAGAGAAAAACCTCTTCATTGAGATTCAAGGAGTAAAAATATTGAATGGAGATAAACCGGTCTGATGGATTTTTTTTTTTTTTTTTCTGTGAGGAACAGTAAAAATGCAAGAATCATGATCCAGTCTGGAAGAACATCCCCTAAGGTCCTGTGTCTGTCGTGTCCCATTCATTCCACAGAAAATGAGACACATGCAGTCCTTGACTACTCTGACTTGTAAGTTTCATCTTTTAGTTCTGGCTTCTCAACACACAGAATGAGGAAATAATATCCAGAAACTTTCACCCTGTAGTCCTCTTTACAGCCAGGCTTTTAGTGCTTTTTATTTATTTATATATATTTTTTTACAAAAACAGAATAAAGATCTGAAGCATGTCAAATGTTTTTTTATAGAATATAGTTTATCCAGACACTCATCCTGCTTATGTCCAGTTGAATGTCCACTGGGGAAAAAAGTCATCTCTAGAGTTCTTTTTTACCACTGAATTATGAATCTGGAGGATGAAACAATTCTTTTTTCAATGTTATCTTTCTTCTTGTAATCAGCCCCAGATGAGAGTTACGCCATCTCGCAACCTTGGTACTACTGAGTCAGTTACCAGCTCTATCCAGTCTAAATATGATCACATTTTTCTTGAATGAAGTCCATCATCGGAGCATCATGCCTGTGAAAGAGTTTTTCTTTTCAGTTTCAGTATATGAAACATAAGCAGCAGATTTTTTTGTCTGAAACTACAGAACCACACTGTTCTCAGTGTGCATAAGGGAAAGAAGGTGCCCATTTTTTGTGACATATTATTAGAAAGTGATACGTTCATTTTCTTGAACAAGGGGAATGGACAATGATGCAAAAAGGGAAGTATTTTGCTGAAGTGTTGGCACTGAATGAAGGAAGTGGCTGTAACAAGACGGACTGGGGAGAGTGGAGTATCACAAATACTTTAAAAAGCTCTTCTTGCATGGGAAACAAAGGGATGCCACACGAGTGACAGGTGCTTCCATGTAAGACTAGAGGGTTACATGGTAATGATGGTTTCATTTTTGTATGTAGTTTTGCACATTGGCTCAAGCATGTCTGGTCAAAATACCACTGAGTTTAGAGAAAGCTAGAGGGTAGGGGATGCAAAACGACAGCTAACAGGCATGGTTGCAAAAAGTGAGTCTGAGCAGGATTTGGGAAACCTAGACCCCTGAACTGGAGCATGTCTATCTAAGCAAACAAGCTAATATTTGGCTTTGCTTTTATTACAGATAATATCTTTGTGCTGACAATTTGCCTTTCAGATTCTGGGCTTGGATATGACCTGTGTAACAGTGTGGCCTCAGTGGTAAAAAGTGCTTGTGGACAATTGGTCCTCAGTGTCTGATCTCTGGGGCAAAAAATATTGAAGCAACTAAATGCTGCCAACCCCTTGCCTTTCCTTTCCCTCCCATGCTCAGAGTTGAAATGCAGAGCCTCAGAGAGCTGTGGTAACGCTCTGATGGCCAGGAGTCAGAAACAGTCCTAGTCCCAGGACGCAGCAGTGCCAGAGGCTGTGTAAGCACAGCGCGTACGTGATTGCTGCTTGAGAGGGATCCAGCCACGGAACTGCTGGGGTAACAACAGTAGGCTGGCAGTGAAGGGCCAGGGCACAATGAGGCGGTGTTTAGCAGGGTGAAGGGCAGTGGCCTTCACCCACGCTGTTGCCATAGGTGGCACGTTTCTTTACGTAGACTTTCCAGCAAGGAGTTTCCAGATGATGATAAACTTGTCTTACGTATCCTTTCAGGGGACTCCCACCACTGTGGGATGCAGCATGAAACAGTGGTTTGGTGTTGCATAGGAACAAGATGAAAGTTGACATCGGTGGCCAGGCAGAGGCAGCGGGTTATTCTGTCACAGGAGGCGATGAGAGACGATGGAGACTGCCCACCTTGCATCTGAAAGCGGCACTTGTCACAGAGGGAGGATAAAGGAGGGTGGCAACAGGAAGGAGACGCAGGCAAAGCAGTTGCAGGCAAGGCTTAATTCCCCAGGCTAGGGAAGAGCATGCTGTAGTAAGTGAAACACAGGTGATGGGAGCATAGACAAAAGATCATCTGTGTGAGAAGGCACCAAAGATCAGCAGGCCTTTAACAGCATGGGATTGAATGGAAGGGCTTAGAGGCATTCACTTCAGGAATGTTATCGACATGGAGGATAAATGCTGATTGGGAAGAAGTAGGAAGACTGATGAGGCCAGAGGTGATATTAGTTTTACCGTTGTTCTGTGTGAAGGGTTAGCCTTTCAGAGATGTGAGCTGACACGAAAGATTCCTTGGCACTTTCTGGTTCACCTTAGTTGTTCACGTGGAACGACTGGAAGATGCTTAGATTCTTCATCAATAAAAATGGTCTGAGAGGCAAAATATTCAGGAAAGTGGAAGAAAAGAACACAATTGTAACATTGTTTTCTGGTACTGTGAAGAACCTTTCTTTTTCTGAGATCCTTGGGTAGCAAGCAGCAAATTAGCAAATCCTCAAAACGAATTTTGAAAGTAACCACACTTTCTGCTCTGAGAGAGAAGTTTAAAATGTCTAACATAGTTTTGTGAGGAAGAGGAAAATGTGCTGGAGGGCTGAGAGTTCTTAAGACCAAGTTATAAGCCTTTGAAAATAGGATTTTATAATGGAAAAGCAGAGATCATTAACTATTGTAAGCACCTCTAAGAATGACACCTCTATAGTAAATTACATTCAAATTAATATAAAACTGTAAAGATTCCCTGACAGCTTTGATTATGTAAGTTGATTTTAGTAGTTAAATGTTGACTTTCTATAATGCATTCTCCAAATATTATACTGAATACTGCATCATATATAACAATTACCATGTCACAGTGCTATTTTGTGTAAATTAAATTATTGACAGCAATATAATTTTGTATTCACTTTATTATTTTGATTCATTTTTCTGTCAAAATATACAATGACTCTTCACTAGATTTAGAAACCAGAAAAACTCTTTAGATGGTGAAGTATTATTCTCCATACATTATTTTTCCTTAGCCTGTAATGAGGTTGGAGGGGTGGGGGGAGAGAAGCACCATTTCATTCCTTCTCTGACACTGTGTGTGTTTTTTAGACATGTTCTCAACTTTAAATGTGTTACAATAGGTGTACTTTCCAGAAAGCCTGCAAAGTCCAGAGCAGCCCTGGTCAGCTCCTCCCGGGCTGCAGTCCTGGTGGTTTTATTGGTGCACTAACACAAGCACGGTCCTGAGTTGTGGGATGGGTTTCTTAATACGATGATTATTCAGCTTAGCTGTAAGGAAGGTCCATTGTACGTGACAGGGGAATACTTCCTGTTCTTTGATGTTTCTTGTAGATAAAAGTAAAAATCAACACCTGTTCATTGCTGCTCTTTCTTCACACCTTTTCTTCCCAGGTTCTTCAAGGGTTATGACAACAGTGACTGTCCCTTCTAGGATGCCTGTAAAGTCTTTGCTGGTGGTGGTTGTAACTGTTCTCTCCAAATGCACAACCTGTCAGCTTCCCACGACCTGCTCAGAACTAGAGTGTGGAGATCAGGACACCAGCTGCATATTCCTACTGGACCTTGGCTCTTCTCCAGGTAGGTGCCCTGATCTTCCCTGTGGAGCTAGTCCTGCTCCCAGAAGTTGGCCAGTGCCATCCTGTGAGATGAAAGAAATGGGCTCAGATGCATTTAGGCAGAAAAGGGGGCTGAATCCACAATGTCACACACTGTGGGCAAGGGTAACTAACTACAGGTAGAAAAAAATCCGTCTGTTCTGAGTGGTGGTAGAAAGGTTCAGAAAATGTTTATCTTCTCAGCTGGTCCAGACCAAGGCTGTTGGAGAAAGCCTACATTGCAAATCTCAGTGGAGTTCAGTCATGGCTTAGGTGCTGACAATCCTTAGTCCCATCTGCATCTGCTCAGTAATAAAAAGCAAAGGTACTTTGACACTGCTGAGAGCGCTAGAAGAAGTTTCTGGTGCCTGGTCCAGTGAGGTCCGTGTAGCTGTGGGCTAGCTCCTTCTTCAGTAGGCTGGCCACATCTGCAGCCCATACAGTGCCCTGGGAGCTCTAAAAGTCAGTAGTATTTACCAGAGGCTCAGTAAGTTGTCTTACTCAGCTGTGCTGAGCATGTGGAGTTGAGGAGGCAGAGAGGAAAGCTGCAAGCTTTCAGTATGGTGAGGATAGGACAGCCCATGAGAAGGTAACCGGAGAAGGCTAAATCCTCTCTGAGTTCACCATGGACTTAGCAGTGTTCTCGAAATACATGAAAGTTCACTTGTGTCTGTAAACCTGGGGTTGGCAACACAGATAAAATATATTCACTCTCCATGGCAGCACAAAATTGCAAAAACTTATCTGATACTGATGAAATAACACTTAGCCATTGCCCTTTCATTTAACTGAGTATGAGATGTTGATATGTTCTTATATCTGCAGCATACACCACATTTTTCTGCACTCAGTTTTAAGGGAGAGAAGCCCAAAGAGACACTTGGCAGTCTCTGGGAATTAGAGTAGTGCTGAAAGTAAATGTCACTTCTTATCCTGGATCCTTCCTTCTTCTCCTTGCTTTGCCTCCACTTGGTATGGCACATACAAGATTTGTAGTGTGGTGGTAGTAGTGTGTGTGGAGCTGGCAAAGGGCCTGTTTGCTCAAAGATGGAGATGTTTTTATATTAGATGATCTGGTAGAAAAACATTACAACTCAGCCAAGCCTGCCCTCCTAAGGCATTGGTATTGATGCATATTTTGTGGGCAAAATGAATGTATTAACAATTATTGCAGAGACAACTGGGAAAGCCCCACATTAGCCCCATATTATGTTTTGTGTTAACTGGTTTATAAAGTGCTGGGAAGTCCTTAATGGATGGAAGAATCATTTCCTTTTAGCTTTAGCAGCCTTCCCGTCTTTGATTTTTTTTTTTTAACTTGCAACTAAAGATCTTTTCCCTACATGTTTCTGCATATAATTTCACGCATCTTTCTTTGTATGAAGCAGTTTCACACACGACCACGTGTACAGCAGTATGGTTTTAATAGAACCTGCTTCATTGGAGAGCAGACAAATAGACTTGGGTCGTCTTTTGGCACAGGCACAAAATGCAAAGCTCTAATGCTGAATTCCTCATTTGGCCTCATTTCTTGTTTGGTTTGCCAATGTGGGAGTTAATCATATAAACACAGAAATAGAGAGGACAGGGGGAAATACATTCTGTTTTGTCCCGTTTGCGTAGCTCTGGTTCTCACTGGCTATGCTAATGCATTGCTTGCAGCAGTTTAAATGGCCATGGTGATGAGGAACAGGTGGTGATGAGGAGTTAATGTGAGAGGACACGGAGAAATCATGTCGCTCGATAGGAAGTTGTTCCTCCCAGCATATTTCTGTCCAAGCCCATTCAAGTGGGACTCTATAACAGTATCTTGTGACTACACAGAAGATACAACTGCGCTGAGTTCAAGTGCTAAACAAGTATATAACCTGTTTCAGCTAATTCCAGCATCTGAGATTTTAGGTGGCAGTCATTCCCCTTGATGTACGAGCGCCCAGACACTGTGAAGATGAGCTAGGCCTTGTTAGGACCTCGTGCTACTAACCTGGAAAGAGGATTTAAAGCTAAAACAGAGCAAACAGAAACTCATAGCTAGTTAAGTTATCCTGAGAGTCTGGAAAGACAAACCTGCTGGGCAGGTATTCCCTAACAATGTCATTTTGACATTACTAGCCTGCCTTCTCCTCGATGTATCTCCTCTATTTGTTCAAAGCAAATCATCTGCTCCTCTCAGTTATTTCAAAGTAAAGTCACAAGAATAGCTTGTTCCCACTCTATTCCAAATATAGCTGTTGGCAGCGATTGCTGAGATAAGGGGGAAGGAAAAGGAACTACCAAGGAAGAGGAAAGACAGGAGGGGGAAGAGAGAAAAGAGCTGAAAAGGTTGGACAATAGAGAGTAAAGAGAGACAGATGAATGAGAGGGGAGGTGAAAGAATAAGGAAAATACATCTCGGCAGAGAAAATAAATCAAAGATAGAAATAAACTCCTGCAAAAGAGGTGGAAGCAGCCCAAGTACAGAATAAAAAAGCACCATGCCCACCCTCAGGAGCAGTTTGAGTTTTAGCCTTGAAAAGTAACCAAACCTTAAATAAAATCATGCCCAATTTTGACTTGCACTCAGATTGTAAGGGTTAGAGCATCAGAAAGCTTATGCTAATTTACACTGCTTGAAGATCTGGTCCTAGAAATTTTAAAGCAAAACATGTTGCTTATTTTAATCTCTCGTGGGATTTTTTTAAAATTGTCTGCTCCAATAAACTTTGTTGGCAGTTTCAGACAGAAAACCATCCAGTGGGTAAAATCGCTGGCACTGAACCTCAGCGCCCTTCTCAGGAGTTCGCAGTCAGGATGGTCTTCTGGTGAGACTCGAGCATCTAGTCATGCCCTTAGGAGCAGAAAACACATGATGATAAGAAATAAGGAAAAGTCAGAACCACCCTCAGACTGACTTACCCAGAGCAAAGAGCTGAGGGGTTTCAAGGCTCAGGGCGGACTGGTTTAAGACCAAGGCATGGAGAAATGAGACGTAAATGGAGACAGGTTGTGAAAAACAGCACACAGACAGGGCAAACACAGATGAGTCCTTGGCAATCCAGAAATCCCATGAATGGCTCCAACTTCCCTGGAGGGGCGGGAAGCTTCTGAGAAATACCCCCTGGAGCTTTTCTGCTTCTCATCTCAGAAGACTGGTTGAAAAATGGTGCTGAGGTTCTGCGTTCTCTCCTGGTCTGCTGAAGAGATGCAGTATGTGACCTTACTCTCCAGCTGAGGATAAAAAGCCTTACCCAGTCCTGAAGGCGGTGTTTCCTCTGAACTGAGCGCATCTGGAAAGCCTTCTGGACAAGCTTTATAACTACTCAGGCACTAGGTAATAGAACCAACATTACTGAAAGCGTGACACATGCTATGCTTTTATTTCGGTCCTTCAAAGAAGAAGGCCATTTGCATTGTTAAATGATGTGCTCGATCAGTCTCACTCTGGGCTAGAGGACCAGTGCAGCTTTTGGACAAAGAGTTATTTACACAAAGTGCAGGAGACGCATTAGAGCAGGAAATAAAAGGTTAAGAAAAGCTGCTTTTAGAAGAAAGGGTTGCAAAGTAAAACTGAGCAGTCAGACTATCACTATTCAGAAACAAAGTCATTATTTTGAGAGTCTTGTCACATGGGTGGTGTGTGTATGAGTTATATCTGAGTTACTCTCCCTGTTGTGAGATACATTTTTTTTCTTTTCCAGCAAGCATCACGCAGAGCTGCTATTTCACCCAGTCAGCTTATATACGTGTGGAGGAGCCGCTGACTTTGATCACGGAGTTGTGTGCAGTTTGCAGGCCACCTGGGACACTTCTGGGCCGCATCTGGTGGCATGGCTGGCCACGGGGTCAGGTTGGTGCTGGGCTCCTGGGCAGCGAGACACCCTGTGGGCAGCAGTGAGTGGGAGCGCCTGGCCGGGCTGCCCGAGGCACCCAGCCCCATGCGAGAGGGTGCTGGAGGGCTTTTTGGCTGGGATGCCTCCTTCACGGCTTGCTCCCAGTGCCTCTCTGCCTTACGTGGTGTCTAACCTTAATGCTCTGGGGAGAGGGGCATCATCGCAGCCTGTAGGATTGCAGCCATCAGGCGACCTTGCTGCCCTGCCCTGGGATCTGAGACCCACCAAGGCTCTGCATTTGTGTCTCTACAGGTAGCACATCTGCGGTGCAAAGCTTCGGAGAGATGCCGTGCGGTGAAACACCGGGAGCACCCAGGCCAGCACCCAGCCCGGTGCGCAGCTTTCTGCTCTGCAGGCCGAGTCCTCTCCGGCTCCCGAGCGCCTGCTCCCAGGAGAGGGCAGTGGAGCCGCACACGCTCCCGTGCTGCGGCCGGCGGGAAGGCTCCCTCGGGTGCTGGGCGAGGAGAGGAATGGGGAAGCAGAGGTAGGAGTACAGATTTAATACGTATGCTAGGAACCGTGTACAGAAATATCCAGGAAGTGTTCCGCGCATTTAATAACGAGAATGAGTTGTCTGTAAACAAAAATAGATTTGGGGTGACTGAGTTTGTTGTTGCTTTTATTTGACTGGAAGTTTTCTCTGTTACATGTATTTGTTTACGGCCACACACGTTTATACCCGTAACTTGCCGGTTCCGCACAGGCTTAACTTCTATAGCCTGAATTAGAAAATGTTATTGACATTTAAAGAACCCCTCAGGATGCTGCTACAGCTCTCCTGAGCCAACCCCTCACAATACAGTCATTTACTTATTTCCAATTTACAGGCATTCATGCTAAGACAACAAGAAGCCTTGGTTGAAAACCGCAGAATGTGGTTTTAAGGTACCATAATTAAGGGCGGACTGGGATGCCTTCTCCTCTACTCTCTAACCACCCCCTTCCCTTAGCATGCGAGCAGTCAGGCAGCTGTTTCCTGTAGGTTCGTGTTTACACCAGGTTTCCCTGGCTGGGTACCGGCTTTCGGTGACCAGCCAGTGAAGGCTGAGAGCCTGTGGCAGGTCTGTGAGGGAATGGCAGGTTAGATTTAAGGGAAGTGGCTTTTAACTGCAGCTTGGGAATCCAGCAGACACCCCTGGCAAAACACAAGGCATTAGTAAACAAGTATTTCTTCCTGTGAGGACATGCCAGGTCTCTCTACTTTCAATGAAAAAGGGCAAATTTATGAAACTCTGAAATACAGCTTCAGAGACAAGAACTTCTCTTTTATGCGAAATGTGTAAACAAACAAACCCCAATCCCCCACAACAAAAAGCACCCACAAACCACACCCTGAATCTAGCACAGGCTTAGGACCAACTTTCCTTGTTGTCATCAGAAGACAGGGTCACTTACCTCTGATCCAGGAGCAAGACCCAGCTCGCAGCTGAGCTGGGGTAACGCTAATGTCCCCAGAAGCAGCGAGGTGCACAGTGGAAGTGTGAGGGTGTGTTTCCTAAGCAGACGTACTGGTATCACTGCTGTTAGCACATGAGGTCGGTCAAGTTTTGCTGTGAAAGCATAGTAACCCCCCGGAGCAACTCGGAAGTGTGGTGTTAAGCTGGTTGAATGGTGCTGCCAGCTCCTGCAGATGATGAAAAGAAAAGGCTCCTGCCTTTTCTTCCTCAGCCCTCTTAAATTCAGGTGCGATTTTACTCCTGCAGCTCCTGTCTCAGGTGCTCACAGTAGAGAATGACTGCAGGAAAATACACCCAGTGCAGCATCAGCTAGCACCTTGTTAAAAGAGCAAGTACAGTAAATATGGGGGGGGGGGGGGGGGGGCTGTTCAGAGATACTGGGAGTGAAAGAGAAGCTCAGCCCTTCAGCTCTGAACTCTGCATGCAGGCAGTGCCATATCTGGTCAGACATGTCACACTGGTAAGGGGAGAAGGCAGGACCACTCCGTCAAAGTGTAAATCTGCTGTCCTTGGGAGAATCCCAACATGCAAGGTACCCCGTACAAAGTTAGCATGCATTCTGTGTTCATTTCCAATTCACTACTGAATGATCTGAAATCAGTCAGTGAAAATACCCCGAATGGGTTCAGGGTGGGTTGCAAATTGGTTAGTTCTGCCTCTGGAAGCTGCAGAGTCCAGGGAGAAGCCAGATACTTGCACGCATACAGGGCCACTGAAGCACAGCTCCTCTCTTGGTGTGAGTGGGGCTTTGGCAATTTACACCAACAATCTGTCCGTCATATGAAACCACGTGGTTTAGAGGAACCACAGGAATCAGTAGGATTTTTTGCGTGTAAGGCTCATTGACGTCAGTACGAGTTGGACGGTCTAACCCTGGATGCTAGTTTAATCAGCCAAATGAGGATCAAAGGCACAAAACACATGCAGAGCTCTACAGCACGAATATCTGAAAAGGGACCAGAACCATTCAAGTTTCATCTGTCAACGTCTTCCTGAAGACCAAGCATTAACTAAGTTTCCATCTTGCCCTGCACCAGATCCTGCCGCCCTTCAGACAAAGCTCCCATTGAATGTGACTTGTTGTCTGCGTAGGGGCTCAAATCAGGCACAATTTACCCCATCCTTAAGAAGGCTTTTAAAATTAACCAACAAAGTCAAATAACAGCAGTACTCCTTAAGTGAAGTTAGCCAGGAGGTGTGTTAAATTGTACTCATGGCAGTCTTTCATGGAATCCTTTGCCATGGCAGAAGAATGTTAAATTGGCCGAGTTGGTTCAAAGGTGGAATTGAGATATGGGGATGTGAAACCCCGGTTCCTCTCTCTCTCATGCGCTTTATGATTTAGTGTCATCACTGGGCACGTGGTATTTTAAAGTAATACAGGAAGATGCTGTCGAATATCACTTAAACCTGTATCTGACACGTGCACGATGTTTTTTAGTAAGGAGGATACTGTACTTAGAGTTACCCATTTCTCAAATTCATGTAAAGTAACTTGCCCCAGCGCACAACAAATTCCAATATTTTGTTCTTTCATCGTAGTGATGAGACCAATTATAGCTCTGCTGTAATGGAAAGGTACAATACAATTGCTCCTACTTCTCAGTCAAATTTCCCAGAACCTGTCTCTCTCTCTGTCTCTCTGTCACAATTTAACTTTTAAATTGAGATTATTTTTTTTAAAACCAAAATATCTAGGATCCTACTGAAATTGAACACGAGCTTTCTTTCAACTAAGTCTCACATGCCAAACTGTATTGGCTGTACATTAAGTGCTAGAAGAACTGGTAAAAAAAAAATCTTACTATATGTTAAAAAACACTAAGTGTATATATTTCCTAATTACTGCGCGCGCTTCCCAGATCGCCCGTAAGGGAAAATATCTAGATTTATGCCAACTGTTCCTTAGAAAGCATGACAAATGCCCCTGACGCTTTTACTTTTTTAGGTATGCTCCTGCCTAGCCTGGGTTCTGCGCTGACTGCAGGAGCAGTGAAACAAAAACTGAGCAAGTGAGAGCCTTTCTCAGCTGGTGTAAGGTGTTGCATGGGTGGAGAGGAGCCTGCGAGACGCGACCTGAGACCATTTGGGGCCCAACACAGAGGTAAGTCCACGTGGCACGTGCCCTAATGTCCTAAACCCTGTAAATGTTGATATCTAGAGTTGAGACTGAAAGACGGGGATTTTGTAGCCTTCCTGTGTACGCTGGTCTGTTGCTTTGGAGCAGGAGTCTGCTTTTGTAGCATCTCTCACGTCGCCGTGCCTTGTTGCTACTTGGGTTGTCGATTTTTCCCCGCCCTGTATGCCACTGAATAGGGGCCTTTCGCGCTACAGATAATGTGCGAGTTGCTTTCCTAAAGGCAGGAATAAACAGTCATGAGATGAAATATTCCAAAGTAATGAGATTAGTGACAAAAACATAACATGGGATCCAGCTTTCAACCATAATTATATGTGACACCCCCATCAGCAGGAAGACGTAGGGGCTGCAAGCTCCGAGCTTGGGAACAGTGCAGGGAAGATTGGCTTCTCCTGGGAAGGGAGGCACAGGGGAGCTTATTTTTAGCGCTTAAAA